>JAESUZ010000520.1:0-69723 GCA_017311185.1 Proteles cristata cristata | reverse complement strand
CAGAAAAAGAGGCAGACCATTCCTGGTGGGTAGGTGGGCGGAAGGCAAATGGAGACATATTCCCAAGATAGGGGAGGGAGGGAAGCACCTCTGATTGCCCGGGTCCAGCTCACATCAAATGGCAGTCATGTCCTCTTGATGACCTCCCCCAACAGTTATCAATACACTCATGTTGAAACTGGAACGCTGCTCCACAGGACACTGAACCCTGACTTTCAGGTAGGATCTCATGCACACACTCAGATGGTTATCATATTGGTAGCAAACATCGGAGCCTATCAGGCTTTGAGTTTTACCTAGATCAATGAAATCTCAATTTAAGCCTATTTCTCTGCTCCGTTTTCAGAGAATTGAGGTCAGGTAGAAAAAAGCCACTTTCTTACACCCTTAGTACAGACCTGCCATATGGTCTCTAGTTTCCTTTTGAAAGTCTTAGCATTGAAAGTGATACTTAATCCTATACTATTGCTTAACTTTGAAATGCCCTAATTAAGCATTCATGCTTCAGGTGTGGCTAATTAGCATTGGTCCGGTCTCCTTAAAGTGTGCTCTCCTGTTTTGGCTTCAGTTGTCTCACATCAGAGCAGCACAAGAAGGTTTAATACTTTATATGTTAGCTACTAGAAATTATTTTGAATTGGTGAAATGAATGGTATTTCAATACGTGGGCAGTGGTTAGAAAAAAATGAACAATTGGGGTGCATGGGTGGCTCAGTTGGTTAAGCTACCGACTTCGGCTCAGCGCATGATCTCACAGTTCGTGGGAGTCCCACGTCGGGCTCTGTGCTGTGTTTCAGATTCTGTGTCTCCCTCTCTGGAGCCTGTTTCAGTTTCTGTGTCTCCTCTCTCTGACTCTCCCCTGCTCATGCTGTCTCTCTCTCTCTCTCAGAAATAAATAATAAAAACAATTTTTTAAAGGAAAAAGAAAAAAATTAACAGTTAACTCTGGCCCCGCACGAGCAGGTAAAAACCTCTGAGTGGCTACCTTCGGCCAAGTTTCTAATAGCCAAGTGTTCTTCCTTTTACAAAGATTCTGTGGTGTCACTCCTACAATTAGCTGAACCTGGTCACTAAAATGTAGTTCACATGCCTCGAGTGAATCTTTCAGGCAGACTTCTTGTCAAATGGGTAGCTATTTCATGGACTTATAAGGATAGGCTGTGTTTGTTTGTTACTAAATGTTTGCTTCTTTGACAGTATCTGGTTTGAGACTTTAATTGTAATATACCACCTGGAAGTGAGGCAAGCTTATACCAAAGAAGAATTGATATCAGCCTTCCTCTTTTGCACAAACTTCCATTTATAATGGACTTCAAATTTCACATATAGTCTGGAACTTGATATAGACTTCACCAAAAAAAATACACATGATATTAAGAATTTAGAAGCGTCTGGGTGGCTCAATTGGTTAAAGCGTCTGACTTAGGCTCAGGTCATGAGGCTCAGTTCTTGGGTTCAAGCTCCAGGCTGGACTCTGTGCTGACAGCTCAGAACATGGAGCCTGCTTCAGATTCTGTGTCTCCCTCTCTCTCTGCCCCTCCCCCTCTCACAGATGGAGTCTCAGAGACTCAATCTCCATCTCAAAAATAAATAAACATTTTAGGGGCACCTGGGTGGCTCAGTTAGTTGGGTGTTTGACTTCAGCTCAGGTCATGATCTCATGGTTCGTGGGTTCAAGCCCCACATCGGGCTCTGTGCTGATTGCCAGCTCAGAACCTGGAACCCTTTTTTGGATTCTGTGACTCCCTCTCTCTCTGACCCTCGCCTGCTCACACTGTCTCTGTCTCTCTCTCAAAAATAAATAAAAAACATTAAAATAAATAAATAAATATTTTAAAAAAGAATTTAAAAGGGAATACCATGAAATCATTTATTTCAAAAACATCCAGTGGTATACGGAGGACGGAGGCTGCTCATCACTGGCAAAATACCTAACAATTTAAAAAAACTACACACTAAATGGGCTTGAGTCTGTTTGCAACAAGGCCCCAATTAAATCTGATGTCTCCTATTTTTATAGCCTCTTAACTGGTGTCCTCACTTCTAGCTTCTGCACATTTTAATCCAGAATATTCTAACTAATAATGATCCCTGAATGTTAACTTCTTTTCCTCAGATTCAAGGTCCTCATTAATTGGGGTGACTGTATTAATTTCCTGGGGCTGCTGTGACAAAGTACCACAAACTGGGTGGCTTAAAGCAACAGAAATTTATTCTCTCACAGTTTTGGAAGTCCAAAATCAAGCTGTCAGCAAGTCTATGCTTTCGTTGAAACTGCAGGGGAGAATCCTTCCTTGCCTCTTCTAGCTTCTGGTGATTTCTGGCAATCCTTGGCACCCCTTAGCTCCTATATGTACCACTGCAATCTCTGTTTCTGTTGTTACATGGCCATCTTCCTTCTGTGTCTGTGTGTCCCTGTGTATTCACACGGTGTTTTCCTCTCTGTGTGCATCTGTGCCCAAATTTTCATTTTTTCTAAGGACACAGTTGTATTGGCCTAGGACATTCTCTAATGATGTCATCTTAAGTACACTTACAAAGACCTTATTTCCAGCTAAGATCACATTCATAGGTACCAGCAGTTAGAACTTTCATATATCTTTTTAGGGGTCAAAATTCAACCCACACAGTGACCATATCATGTTCAATTCACATCACTTTTGACGGGAAAAGATATATACTTACTTATGTAAGAATGGTGAAATAATTGGTTTAAGTTGGCAATGTCCCAGGCATGCTGGGGTGTATGTTCACCCTATGCAGAACACAGCTGGCTCATCTCTGAAGTTTGTATTCCCCTACTAGTCTATACATTCCCTGACCCCCAGTATTATTGTGCCCTAGACTATAGGTTGGCAAACATTTTCTACAAAGGCTGGATAATAACTATTTTAGGCATTGAGGGCCCTAAGGCTTCATCTTAACTACTCCACTCTAGACAATATATCAACAAGTAGATGTAACTGTATTAGAAAAAAAATGTTATTTGGGGATGAGCATTGGGTGTTATATGGAAACCAACTTGACAATAAACTATTTATAAAAAAAGAAAAGAAAAGAAAATAATGTTATTTACAAAACCAGGCCCAGGTGGATTTGGTTTGAGGGAATGATTCGACAATGATTATCCTAGACCATGTAAGGGGGAGGGTAAAGAGAATGCTCTGTGAATTCTTAGGAGGTTTCTTCATATACTGGGGAGATAAACCTTTCCTTTATGTTATGGGCTGAATTGTGTTCCCTCACGATTCATATGTTGAAGTGCTGGTTCCCACTGTCTCAGAATGTGACTATTTAAAAATAGGGCACATTTTAAATTCATCCATTGATTTTTTTTTTTTTTGGTGAGGCAGAATTTTTTTATTTTGATTATGTGAAATATATCCATCATTTCTGTTATCTTACACTTAGAAAATCTTTCCATATATAGTGGTTCAGTGAAGGACTATCTCATGTTTCCTTTTGCTACTTTTATGCTGTCGTATTTTGCACGTTTAAATTTTGATCTCTTTGCAATTAGCCCTTATGTGAAGTACAAAGTGTAGATGCTACTTTTTTTTTTTAACCAGATGGCTATCCAGTTTTCCCAACACTATTCTTTGAATGTTTTATTTCTTCAAAGTTGTTTTATGATGCTGCTCTTCATAGTCTAAAGTTCTATATGGATCATGTCTATTTCTAATTATTTTTATTTCAGCCTCTCTTTTCCTATGGTAATATTGCGTAGTTTCAATTACTGAATCTTTTTGTTACATGTCTAGTAGGGAAGGTTCTCCCACATTGTTTTTCTGTTTTCGAATTCTTCTATATATTCTTTCAATTTCAAAAGTGATCTTATTCCCCACTCCCCAAAATAATCCTACTGGATCTGCTTATTATTTGCCTAGTTTTAAAATGGTTTCTCTTGAACTTTCTAGGTAGAATATTGTATTATCTGAAAATAGTGATAATTTTGTCTCAATTTTACTTTCTCTTGTTTAATTGCATTAGTGAATATCTCTCACAGAGTGTTAAATAAAAAAGATGAGAGTTATCTTTACCTTGATCTGGAATTTAATGTGAATGCCTATAATATTTCCTCAGTGCTTAGCACAGTAGGATGAGACAGAAGTTTTCATGTTAAGGACTTATTCATTATTAAGTCAACCCGTCTTTCTTGAGCACCTAATATATAGTAGGTCCTGTTCAAGGTGTTAAAGATTCTTTAAAGAATCTTTATTCTTTATAAAATTCTTTATAAAATAGATTTAAAGAATCTATGCAAAACTGTATGCTCTTGTGATAATTGTATTCCAGTGGACTGTTGAGGTATTGACCTATTCTCCTCTCCATCCCAGGCACAAATGAAGACTTTATTCCCCAGTATTCCTGCAGTTAGGTGGAGGCATTAGCCGAATTACAGCTAATAGAATCTGAGCAGAAGTGACATGTGTCACTTGGAAACTCTACCACTCTTGTTTCTCTTCGCTAATTAGAAGTCCAGACAGAGGGTATCTAGTAAGGAATCCCAGGGATGCCCTGGGGGAAAGTAATCTCTCAAGTAAAGGATGCCTGGAGACCTGGTTAGCACTTGCAGGTGCAAAGTAAAATTAAATTTATAGAAATCAATGGCTTTTATAGGATATATGAAAACAACAATCAATTAAAAATGTAATGGTGGAAAAGATCTCATCTACACTAGTGTCAAAAGAGAAAAATCACCTAAAAGTTAAACCTAATAAAAAAATGTTCAAGAGTAATGTGAGAAAGTAATTTTAAGTGTACTTGAAGGACAAAAAAGTGTATATGAACAGATAGAAAGACTCACCAAGTACATAGATTAAAAAAACTTCACAAGATATCAGTCCATTCTGAAAAGATGTGTGCGTATGGTAGGGTGGCCCACTTGTCCTGATTTGCTCAGGAGTTTCCTGGTGTTAGCACTGAAAGTCGCACATTTTCAGGTAACTCATCAGTTCTAGGCAAACTGGGAGGATTGGACATCCTAGCATAAGATCATAGCATTCTTTGTAAGAGAAAAAGACCAAAATCACTTAAAAGTCCATCAAATATGTGCTTTTTGAATAAACATGGAACATCTATACAATCTTCTATAGTAGTTGGAGAGATGGGGCAAAAGGGAAAAGAATAAATATGACTGCTATACAAGGAGATTGCAGTGGAAACGGGGCCTCTCTGAATGTGCCACATTTTATAACTTTGATTTAGGGACTACCTAAATTAAGTATACATATATATTTGCAATATATGTTTATAATTTATATAAAATATAACAAAATTTAAATATATATTTATATTAAATACATTTAAATATAATATATAAGCATATATTTTTTATGGAGAGAGAAGAAACTGAAACAGATGACCTGTGTATCAAGTTGGTGGCATAGCCACAGAGAGGAATCATTTCAAGTAGCTTTGAAACATAGCATTTTGACTGAATATTCTCCCTGTGGAATACATCCTAAAGTCAAAAAGAACATTAAAGACATCTTAAATTTCATTTAGTGCATTTATTGTTATTTTGCAATTGTACAAACACACATAACTACACACATACACAGAAATATGTGTGTATAGATGCACATACATATCACACGGTGGAACCATATGAAATTGCTACTATTCTGTAGCTATTGATCTATACAAATGTTGCTTTAAGATATCTCTATCTCTATCTCTATCTCTATCTCTATCTGTCTGTATATAAATGAGGTCTGAGAATTGACCATTGGTTTTGGAGATCCTGGAGGTCCCTGATGAACTTGACAAAAAGTTTTTTATAGGAGTGGAGGAAGTACAAAATCAAATGACTTTGAGAGAAAATTGGAGGCGAGACAAGTACAGTAGGCATAGGCAACTTTTTGGGAGAAGTTTTGCTGCCAATTAGCAAAACTAGAAATTAGATAGTGGCTATTCTGGGAGGGAGGATCAGGAAACATTTTTAGAAGATGAGAGATAATACTGTTTGTATGCTGATCGGAATGATCCAGTAAAGACAGGAAAAGTGATGATGTAGGCCAGATTGAAGGTAATTTCTGGAAAAAGTGTTTCTGAGCAGGTGACAGGTATATAGAAATCGGCCATTTCTGACAGATATGTGGCTCCAGTGAGAGCCGTGTATATTTGATTTCTCATTAACCTGGCCAAGAAACTCTCAGAATTACCCTCCAGTCTGAGGCCCTTGCTAGTCAATTTTTGCTCCTCCTCTTTTGACCGTCAGAACTATCCTATCTGTGTTGAAGTCTGAAGCCTCTCCCTGTCTTTTCTTGCACCACCACACTGTATCTCTCATGGGCAATTCTCCAATAGATTATACTCACTTCAAATCTTGTTTGCATATCTGCTTCTTAGAGAACCCAGGCCGAAAATTCTTTCACCCTGTGAAAGTATCTTCAATAGCACTTTATGAAATAACCATTGGATAAAAATTTCCCTAACTCTTCGGTGGAAATCCAACATTTTATATGCTTGCTTGCTTTAAGATTAGTTTGGCAATTTACATTTCCTAGAAAAATTATCTATTTCATTCCAAGTTTTGAATTTATGTGTAGTTGAACAAAATAAGCTTTTACGATTCTTTTAATTTCCTTGCTTGTATCATATTTTGTTTATTTGTGCTTTTTCCACTTTTCCTGATTTGGCTAATTCAGAATCTAACTATGTCATTCTTACTAAGGAGATAGTTTTGAATTAATAATGCTATTGACATCTGCTCTTTATTATTTTCTTCTTAACCTCATTCTTTCTTTCTTTTCTTTGTTGTGATCTTTTCATCACGTTTTAAGCAAAATAAATCCAATATTTAAATTATTTCTTCTTTCCAGTTACATCTCATAACTTTTGATACATAAAATTTAATGACTATTTTCTAGATATTCTGCAGTTTTGGTTAGCATACCCTCTTTGACTCAACTGATATATGAAAGCCTTTCAAGTTTTAGTAGAGGGGTGCCTGGGTAGCTTGGTTGGTTAAGCATCTGACTTTGGCTCAGTTCATGATCTCACAGTTTGTGAGTTCTAGCCCCACATCCGGCTCTGTGCTGACAGCTCAGAGCCTGGAGCCTCCTTCAGATTCTGTATCTCCTCTCTCTCTCTGTTCCTCCCCTGCTCACACTTTGTCTGTCTCTCTCTCAAAAACAAAAATAAACAGGGGCGCCTGGGTGGCTTAGTCGGTTAAGCAGCCGACTTTCGCTTAGGTCATGATCTCGCGGTTCGTGGGTTCGAGCCCCGCGTCGGGCTCCGTGCTGACTGCCAGCTCAGAGCCTGGAGCCTGTTTCAGTCTGTGACTCCCTCTCTCTCTGACCCTCCCCTGCTCACGCTGTCTCTCTCTCTGTCTCCTAGAAATAAATAAAAAAAACAAAAAAACAAAAATAAACATTAAAAAAATTTTTAAGTTTTAATAGATAAGGGCCTTTTTTCCCTTGGTATTATTATTGATATCTAGGTGCATTCCCATTAGATAATGATATGTTATTTGTTCTTTTTCTACACTTTGCAGTTTGTTGAGATTTCTTTGTGACAAACATATTGTTGTTTTTAAAAAATATTTATTTATTTATTTAGAGAGATAGAGCATTTGCATGCATGTATTCTCTTCTTTAGTACTATAGTTTACTTTATATATTTTATTAAATATTCTGATTTGTTATGCTATCCTTAGAGATTTTTTTGGTCTTCTTGATCTCTTGTGGCCCGAGATAGGTGAATCAATATCTCCTACCACCAGTGTTTTTCTTTCTTGTCTTTGTTTTATGATTTATAGCATTTGCTTTATGAATGTTTTTGCTATGTTATCTGATATATATATATATATATTCATAAGTATTATACCTTCATTATAAATTTTACCATTTACAATTATGAAATGCCTTTCTTTGTCTTCTTTAAAACTTGACCTGAATTCCACTTAAACTGTATATTGACTAGTATCCTGATTCCTTTTTTGTTTCCATGTATTTATCTAACTTTGCCATCCATTTGCTAGTTAATTTTGTGGAGCCTTAGTCTCAAACAAAGTTGATTAAACATAATTATCGGTTTATAATGCATTATCATCACTTGTTGATGTTTGGCTTTCATTTTTGTTTGTTTATTACATAATGAACACCCAAGAACCCACCTCCCAACCTAAAAAGGGAAATGTAAAATTAGCTTACTATTCATAAGCTCCTGTTCTATTGCATTTCCAAGCTTCCACCACTCCCCTCTACCTTCAGATATCCACTATCCTGAATTTGGTATTTATCAAAACTCTTTAAACACAATATTTTAAATAAATGTTATTTAGTTTTAATAATTTTTGAACTTTTAAAAATGGGTATTACGCTATTTGAGGCTGTGGGTACAGGGAGCCCTGAACAAATTGTGAACCACTGTTAACATTCTACCATAGGCAGGGTCACCTGGGATGTTAGCATAAGCTTCACTAAACATACTGTGTTTGAGTAATGAATTTACAGTCAGCCCAGTTATTTAAGCTCTTTCATGTTATAAGATGCAGAAGCTCACTCAGGTAAGTTGTTATTGGAATTTTATTATAAAGTTTTGGGACAAAAAAGGACTAAGTAGTGACAACATCTGCTCAGAAGCAGTGGTAAATAATTGGAAGGCAATTCTGGCTAAGACAAATCACTAGTAAGTAGATTGTTATATTCCCTCTCTAGTTCTCTAACACTTTTGCCACTTAGCTGTTGTTTCCTTGTTACTGTCTATCAATTGGTTATAGTTTGGAGTGATATTTTGATGAGCTCCAATATTCACCAGGTACAGTGAGGACTAACATTAGGCATGGGCTTTGTACCTTGTAACCCTTGGCTATTGGTAAATTTATAGTTGGCTATTACTGAGTCAGATCTTCATCACTAATTCAGATCAGCCCAGAGGGGATTTGGAACAGATAACCTTGTGGGTGGAATGACATTTGGATGGCATTAACCAGTATTAATATTCTTCTCCACCCTTTCCCTAACTCTTCCACATTCTTTTGATATCATTGAGTCTGCTGAGTTTAGTAAGGCATTTAATTATTTGCCCCAGGAAAGGTAGGGCACAAAAGAGTTCAAAAACAAAAGAATCAATTGAGTTCTAATAACTCCTTAATACATGTGGAGTTTTAAAGGTACAGGCTCTTGATTTTCAAGACCTTAGTTTTTTGAGTGATAAAGAAGAGAATTTTGTTGTTTTGTTTTGCTTTGTTTTACATCCAGAAGCTTGGCACCAGAGAACAAAAGTGAAGGACCAAAATAAAACAAGGATTTTATTTTATTTTAGCATCATAGATGAGAGCAAAGATGAAGAGCTAGGCTACTTCATCCTCAGAAAGAAGACTGGGATCCAGGGGCAGGAGGGCTAGAATGAGGGTATAAATGTTTTGAGGCAACATTAGTGGGGCACATAGGAGACCGAGCTGGCATTTGCAGACTGCCTGTCTAGTTCTAGTTTCCTCCTCAGGATCACACACCAACATTTGGTTGGTCCCAGGAGGCCATCCTCCCTTTTAATGATCCAGGAACCATTAAGCATCCAAGAACTTTTTAGTAGGGGGCTTAGACCATTCAGAGGAACCCTTCTTCCATCTGTACTGGGAGGGACTGAGGGAAACAGGACTGTGCTTTCCTGAAATGACCAGTAGAGTGGTGAAGCTCTGTAACAAAATAAATCAAGAGTGAATTTGTACAAGACATGTTTTGGAATATTGTAGATGCCTTTGCAAAAACCAGAGCCACCCCATGTATCCCTTAGCATTATACTCATGCCTGCAGATATATATATTTAATATATAATGTGTAATGTATATAATCACACTTACCTCAAATTTTTGGTTATATTTGAAATATATAGAACTCATCCAGGCACAAGGAAAGCATTATTCCAGATAGCCATTTTTAAGTCACTGACTCAACTTTGCTGATTGTTTATGTCACTAGACCACTTTACTTCACTTTTAAAAATACATGTATCTCAGAATTTGTACATTATTTTGAACTTAGATGATTTTTAACTGTTCAAGTCACAAAATTTGGCCCTGAATACTTTCTTATGAAGACTCTGCTGGTAAAACACAATGCCCAACTGCCTTATACATTTACTTGATGAATTGCTTTTTTTTTCCCAGGGAATTTATACGGGATGGTTCAATATTTGAAATTAGAAAAATACTGATAAAATAATAATAGAAATGCTTTCATAGATATAGAAGGCATACCGATGTGTTCAACTGAAGTGTATAAAGTTTCCATATACAAGAGAATTGGTAGCAGCAAAAAAATAATTCTCTTTTTTATAAATTCTGTTATTACAGCACAAAACATTCTATACTCCACAACCTCATGGACTGTTTTACCCTAGGTACTCATTGAAATAGACTGTAAAATTGTGCACAACTCAAACAATCCATAAAATCTTTCCTTAGCTTTGCACACACTGGAGGTTTAATTTTAAAAGAAATGTTAGAAAATTAAATAGGCACACCTGACTGCCTCAGTCAGTTGAGCAAAAGACTCTTGATTTCATCTCAGGTCATGATCCCAGGATCATGGAATCAAGCCTCAGGCTGGGCTCTTTGCTGAGCATGGAGCCTGCTTAGGATTCTCTCTCTCCCTCTGCCCCTCTTCCCTGCTTGTGTGCTCTCTCTCTAAACCAAAAAATATATTTTTTTAAACCTTATACATGGGGCGCCTGGGTGGCTCAGCCAGTCTGACTTCGGTTCAGGCTATGATCTCACAGTCTGTGGGTTGGAGCCCCATATCGGGCTCTGTGCTAACAGCTCAGAGCCTGGAGCCTGCTTCAGATTCTGTGTCTCCCTCGCTTTCTGCCCCTCCCCTGGTCGCTCTCTATCTCTCAAAATAAAATAAAGACATACAAAATTAAAAAAATGTAAAATGCACTACTAATCCATATAATAAAATAAGGACATTTTAATGTTACACTTCTTTCTTAATAATCTGCAGAGAATACCTTTAATAAAATAACTGACATGACCATTAAATTGTGCCATAAGCACAATTCCACATTCAGTTGAATTCCTTTTTAAAATACTACCTAATAAACTCACAATTCTTGAATATCCAATCAAATCAATTTTGTAGGTGAAATGTGGGGAGTGAGAAGGCATGATACAAGTGAATATTGATAGCACATGATTGTCAGAGAGCCCTACTGATCACAGAGACCTGTCTGGTGGTTTGTTCTGATGATCCCCAGGGAGAGGGAGACAAGTGATTTTAGGGCCAAAGAGGAAAGAAAAATCAATCTGAGGAGGAATGGAAAAATAATAAAGAGGAAGAGAAGTAAAAAGAGGAAGGGCAAGACTAAAGCCAATACTGGAAAACCTACTATCAGACGATGCAGGGTGGGGATGGTGGTCTGGCTGAGTTACTGGAATAATATGAAATTATGATATGAACACTTCCTTTCATTGATTCAATGCTTTGTCAGCACCCCAATAACTCTTTAAGACAGAGGAGCTCTAACTGGCTCATTTTATTTATTTTATTTATTTATTTTTTATGTTTTCTTATTTATTTATTTTGGGATCTGGGGGTGAATACGCAGGGACAGGGAAGGAACAGAGAGAGAGAGAGAGAGAGAGAGAGAGAGAGAGAGAGAGAGAGAGAGAGAGAGAGAGAGAGAATAACAAGTAGGTTCCATGATGTCAGCACAGAGCCCAGTGCAGGGCTCAGGCGCAAGAACTGCGAGATCATGACCTGAGCGGAAATAAAGGGCCAGATGTTTAACCCAGGTGCCCCTAATTGTCTCATTTTATAAATGAGGTAGCTGAGATCATAGACAAGTGATATGATGGAAGGGAGCATACACAGTGCTAGAGTTGAGACTAAAAGTGGGTGCAATAGAATGCTAGATTAGTACTCTAGGAGGCAGGGTTTTCCCCTCCTTAATGGATTATAGTATAGACCATCCTGTTCAGTGGCATTCAAAATATTGCAATGAAATTCAAAGGTAGAACCAGTTCGTGTGCACACATTAAAAGAGAAAATGTGAGATCTCTACATTTTGGAAGAGTTCAGCATATGAAAAAATTGCTATTAAAAGACTACAGTATTTACAAGACCTTAATTTACTACAGCAGGGCAAATTACTCAACCTGAGTTCTGGGGAGCAGTGGAATCTTCTTTTGAAAGGAGATTTTACTTGTAAGAGTACTTATGCAAGAGAAGACTTGGGGTGCCTTTTTGTCTCCATACTCACTGAAGAGACAAAATATTTTATGTGAGCCAGTCGAATTGGGCATGCTGTATGGATTGTTTGTGGGTATGCTCTGCTGTTTTAAAGTTCCCTGAGGCATTAGAAAGTTTAATATTTCTAATGAAAAGCATTAAGCCAACCACAACATTGTAGGAAAAAAGAAGGTGACTATTTCATAAATTGAACAGCGTAACATTTTTCACCTATCAATGTTGTTGAAAATCGTTCCTTTGGTCAGATTCATTCTTATCATTCCTATCAGGTGCAAATAAATCCAGCACTAGTAATTTGGAGCTATATGTAAGAGAGAAAAAAAACTATAGATATTATTTCCTGTTTAGTTATAATAAAATACCTTGGTAAGGCAAGAATACAGAATACATATGCTGTATATAGAGAAGAATATCTAAATATTTGACAAACATACCATTCTTGGAATCCACTTAGATTATCTATTTGAACCACTTTTCTCCCTTCACACAGTAGAATGTTAAGGAGGAAGGTCTCTAGAGTTCTAAAACACTTACCATTATTTTTTTAGTATACTAACTGTGTAACCAGAGAAGCTGGGCTTTGAGGGGCATAGCCGTGACCAAGAAAAGACTTGCTCTTGAAATCTTTTTGCTTTCACTATCCGGTATCAGGATTCTTCTCAAGTATTGTCTGAGAGAAGGAATTGGGGACAAAGTAACTCAGCCTCTAGCCAAACCATTTTTTTCTCTTTCCCTATTTCCCTCTTTCATTGACAGCTTTAAGGAAACCAAGGCATACTCTTTTGGAATGGAAAGTCACCCAAGTTCTTGGTTTCAACTACTTACCAGGAATGACTCTAGGAGATTTACTTAATTTCTCTAATCCTCACTGCCTTGTGAAATGGAGATAGTAACAAAACCTGCTTGTGAGGATTGAATGAAATACGCCAGTAAAGCCTTACCACAGTGTCTGTGGCATACTAAACCCTCAATAAACCTTCACTGTTATTATCATTGGGGAAAAGCTGTGGTCAATCACTCTTAATTATGTTTATGTGGAGATTTAATTGATCTGCCCTGTTTATGAGCTTCAAAGCATTCCCTGAAAAAATACACTATTTTACTTTTCTGCTACATAAAAAGTAGTAGGAAATGAAAGTTGTACCTGGAATTAATTTCAGATGAAAATGTGTTCTTCACATGGTCCTAGACTAAACTGGCCTCTGACATCAAGGAAATGTTGATATCAGTGGCCGTTTCAGCCTGGAACCACTCCAAGAACATAGCTGAATCCATGGTGAGCTCAAGAGGGTCTACCCTTATCTAAGTGGCCACAAGAGGGATTTACAATACTAAAGACTGTGGTGTAACCATCAATGACCTGGGAATAGAGTCGCACATATTTTCTATGGTGGTATAACTGCAAGTACAATGAAATATGCAGGGGAGAACTTGGGGTTGGCTTCTTTCTTATAGATTCGAATCAATCTACCCAGAAAAGTATGACAAGCTTTGGGCTAGATTTAAATAGATCCTGGAATGAATACTCAGAAGAGACATTATTCTTCTCACTTAACTAAAATTTGTTGGATTTTGGTAAAATTTGGCTCGCTAGTATGCAGGATGCATCAAATCCAGGCCCTGCACTCTGGAATTCATATGATACAAATAGGTAATTTATCTTCTTTGGAAGCAGAAGTGCATTTAGTTATAGGACTATAAAAGTCTTTTTTCAAATGGAACCAGTTTGATAAATTTTTCATCCACCCGAGGACTCTGATTTCTATTTGAATTCAATTCTAAGTTGTCTAGGCATCAGCAACTTAACCCTAGAGCTTAATTCGACCACTTCCTGACATTCTTCTTGCTGAGGTTGAAAGAATTTAAGAAAAGAAAGTAGCTTTTATTTTTTTATTTTTTTTTAATGTTTTATTTATTTCTAGGAGACAGAGAGAGAGAGAGAGAGAGATAGAGAGATAGAGAGAGAGAGAGACAGCGTGAGCAGGGGAGGGTCAGAGAGAGAGGGAGTCACAGACTGAAACAGGCGCCAGGCTCTGAGGGGGCAGTCAGCACAGAGCCCGACGCGGGGCCCGAACCCACGAACCGCGAGATCATGACTTAAGCGAAAGTTGGACGCTTAACCGACTAAGCCACCCAGGCGCCCCGAAAAGTAGCTTTTATAAAAAGTCTAGTGAATAGCAACATTATCTTTGGTTTTTTAGTATGACTCTGTATTTATTTGAAGATTCATATTGCCCATTCACTGTGGAAAGATTTTTAAGAAATTTCGCTGCATTTTGTTTCCTTTATTTGCTTTTCTGCCTCCAACCCTCCATCCTTAAACCTGATTGAATTCATCTTCCTATTCTGATAGATGAGGCCATGATATATACATATACATAGAGATCATATATATACTAATATAATATATACATATTTCTCAACTGATAAATCTTTTTCTCTACACATTTTCTTTTCTAACTTCCAATGATTTCCCTCCACTTATATTTAAAGCAAGTTTTCACAGATAAAAAAAGCCACTTGCTATCTTTAGAGATGCTCTCATGCAGCTTTTCTTTTTGGTTAACATTAAAAAAAAAAACAAATGAGAAACTATAGTTGTGTGATAACCACTATAAAGAAAATAATCTATTAATTCTTATGGGGTTTGTAAACCATTTTCACTGTATGTCGTAGTGGATAGAGGTAGATGTGGGGAATCTCATAGGGAAACCACTCAAATAAATAATAAGATAAAAATTAGTGTGAAATTATCCTTCTTATCATTTTAGTACAATTGGAATTCAATTCTCAATGTGTTTCTGTGGTCTAGGGAATTGATGTTGGTAAAGAGAGAGACATCTTCTCTCAGTGGAAAAACCATGTCTTCTGTGACTTTAGTTCATGTTTGAACTAAAGAATTCAAATGGATATTTATGGTTGAATAAATACCACTTAATGACATTATATTATTAAATTCATGCTCATCTACTACACTTTACTAGATAAATTTGCAAATGTCCCCTCAAATCTGTATTAGGACACAGGTCTATATTTATTCCAAAAAGATAATTTTGTCCTTTACTGCAGTTACATAAACTTTGTTTCCTTTTAAGATTAAATATAAGGACTGGGTATCAGTAAAAGAAAGTTTAAAACTTTGAAAACATGCTTCTCTTTTGGTTTCTTCTCTATTGTATTAATTTCAGTTTTGAAGTGAGCACTTAGAGACACTAATAAGGTTGATATTGAATGAAACTTGTTACTTTTTTATAACATTTTTAAATCTTTATTTGTTTTTGAGAGAGAGAGACAGACAGACAGAGCACGAGTGGGTGAGGGGCAAAGACAGAGGGAGACAGAATCCGAAGCATGTTCCAGGCTCTGAGCCATCAGCATAGAGGCTGATGCGGGACTCGAACTCATGAACCTGACCTGAGTCGAAATCAGACGCTTAACAGAATAAGCCCCCAGGCACCCCTCAAACTTCTTACTTTTTTGTTGCATTTAGTACTAGGTTAAAGATGCATCTAGGCATACGGATCTGGAAATACTGATTCACTTTTGATATTTACCTGCACACTTTTACAAGTAGCATTCTTTTCTTTCAATGTAATCTGCTTCCCATATGCCTAATAATAGCTTATGAACTCTTTCTTTTGCTCAGTGCTTAACCGTGGTGGCAAGCTAAACTAAACTTCTCAGCGGTCTCAAAATTCAATACTTTACATTTTATCACATTATCTTTGCTGGTTGTAGTTCACTGATTCCCCTGAAAATAGTTCAACAGCATTTTCCAAAACTCCCCCAAATTAAGATCTCATTTATTCATTGCTTTATTATGATTTCTCCTCCCTCAGAAATAATCCCTTAACTTACTATTACCATGTCCCAGCAGAAATTAAGACTTAAAAAGGTAAAGCTCATGCAGAATCTCAGTTTTACATGCTTATCTCTGTCCCCCAAACTGTAGTTAATTTGATCTCAGAATAAGAAGTTGGGTGCTTTTACTGACTGAGTTAAAGTGTGATGGATATCTCAAACCTTTATTTTATTTAATTTTTCCAGTAAAATGATGCTATCATAGTTTGTTTGCCAATGTGGAGGTTTGTGTGTGACTTTCCACAGACATTAGATGGGTCTTTCATTCTCTGTGTTGTTTGCTGGGCCACCTGGGCAGTTAAATAGGATGATGTTAAGATAGCAGTGATAGCCCTGATTAATCTGCTTATTCTAAATGAGCTGTTTGGATATCTGGGAAATGATCTCACTCATATTCTACTTCATTTCAAATTGCCTTTCCTATAAATATGAATTCCCCTCAGTTGTCTTAGTGTCCCAATAAGTTCCTATTTAATTCCAAATTCATAGAACAATGGCTTTCAAAGTAAGGTCTCTGGACCAGCAGCATCTGGGAACTCACTAGAAATGGATATTCTCAGGTTCCAATCCCTGACTTCCTGAATCAGAAACTCTTGGGGGAGGCCTGACAATTTGTGTTTTAACAAGCCCTCCATATTTGAGAACCACTGTCTGGTGTTAAGCTTCTTATCCACATTGCACAGCATGGTATCTACAGAGATTAGGAGCTCAATATTGCATATAATGAAAAATTACAACAATGCTTCGATTCTTCCATCTTCCCTTCTATTCATGCCCTTTTCCACAAGACTTTGCAGTTCCTCTTGCTAAAGATGGGTTGTCTCTTTTCCTATTTCTTGAATCTGTACTGATTTTATGATTTGCTTCAGCCCATAGTATATGACAAAAGTGACTGTGTACCAGCCTTGAGCTTAGGCCTCCAGAGATTTTGCACATTTCCATTTGCTCTCTTTAGCCATGGCCATAAGAATATGCTTGCATTGCCCTTCTAGATGATGAAAGACATGTAGACTAAGATGAGTTTTTCCAGTCATCTGAGCTAAGGACAGCTTAGATCAACCAGCAGTCAGCTGATCCTCAGGCAAGGTTAGTAATTCCAGACATGTAAACAATAACTTCTCACGATTGTTGGCCACCGAGTTTTGGTGATGTTTATTATGAAATGTTATTGCGGTAAGAACTAACTGCTGTCTGTGTACAGTGAATTAAGAAATCCAAGTTTCTACCATTATTTGGTCAGTCTTCCTCAGACCTGGTCCAAATATCTGGTCCTTACTGCCTCCAGCTGATAGGGTCTGAGCTAAATACGCTTGCTAGATTTACAGGTAATTTTTGCAGTATTGTTCCTGGAACTCCCTAGGATAAAATTCTTCCCTTTCACAGTCAGATTGATGTCGGCTGACTGCCATCTTAAAGAATGGGCTGTTTTAAAATCATGAACGACATGAAGACAATACGTCTAACTCAATATTATTTTGACAATCTCAGTAATGTAAAAAATATCAGAACATAATTCATAGGGAAGCAACACAAGCCAGGCATCATGGAATAGGAAACTTCCTCACTTAAGTTTACATCAAGAGCATATCTCATATTGTAAAGAACCCCTGGCCTGTCATTTGCTGAGAGGCAAATTGGGATTTGGCTATAATTCTTTAGCTAACTTTAAAGATATGTGATAATTTTTAAAATTCAGTCATCTGTGACTTAGCTCTCATCCATTTGGCTTTTATTTCTTGGACTCCTTACAGTCAAAGCTACTGAACTGAAATCTGTCTTCTTTCCGAATAATACTTTTCAAATTATAACAATGACATGTCTTGAATAGTACTTTATGAAGCAGACAGAAGTGCATTTTATCCAACTTTCACGTCATATTCAGAGAGACGTCTATTTTCTAATTAGACTCTACATGTATCTATTTTAAGATTGACAGACCTCATCATTACAGATTGAATATTTATTATGAAATTGTATCAGTTTCTACAGGTTTGAGAGCACCAAGCACAGGGCACTGCACAGAAGTATGTTTTGATGATAATTTAAATCCCATTGTTCTTTTTTCTTAAATTTGAATTACTTGCTAAGTGGTATGCTAATTGCCTTAAAGAGTTCTTACAGCTTCTAAAGGCACAGAACTTTCTTCTAAGTTGCAGTGGGAACCCTAAGAAAATCAAGCTCATTGTTAGGCAATAGTTCACAGACTTTGGGGTTGTATAGCAACCCCTCTGGTGGCTAAAAGTTAAGATTCCATGACATCATTTCCAGAGATTGTGATTCACTGGTTTCGGGAGTATGAAGGATCTTCATTTATAACCATTAATATAGGTATTTGTTATACATTAAACAAATTTTAAAGTTATTCGTAAGTTTCTCATATGATGATTCCAGGATCCATACTTTAAAAATTACTAATATATCGCAAGTAGCTATTTGAACTCCCACATTTTATAACAGAGCAATCATATACTTGAAAAAAACTCAAATCATCTTCTTAACAGCCTAGTGTAGTACCTTACATAACATAACTTACACAATATAAATGAGATTCTTGACAATTTTCAGAAGTTACGCTGGCAGACACTGAGAGCCCTGGGGAAGTGATGCAATTCACAATGTTTTAGCAATTTTGTGCCTCTCAAAGCAGCTAAGCCTAATGACATAATATATGTGAAACCGCTTTTAAGTTGTAAAGTGCCTTACAACTATAAGAAACATTTTTTTTGAAAGTGTAGAACAGAACCTTACAAGTAATTTCTTTATCATTAAAATTTTTGATCTCTGGGTACTGTTGATATTGGCAAGGCACAGGTGGTGATGGTGCAAATAAAATATTGAAAGACAATAATTCTGAAAAGTATAACAGAGTGTCTTTCTAAGTTCTGTGTCAGGATGGATCTAAGATAGCTGTGAAATGATGAATAGCCTGAGGCATTTACTTTCAAAAGATTCTGAAAACATTTGTAACCATCAATATAGGTATTTGTTACACATTAAAAATTGTTTAAGTTATTCATAAGTTTCTGATATAGCTGTTCCAGGATCCATACTTTAAAAATTACTAGTACATTGCAAGGAGCTATTTGAACTCCCAGATCCTATAACAGAGCAATCACATACTTGAAAAAAATCAAATCATCTTCTTAACAACATGGTGTAGTACCTTACATAACATGACCTACACAACCTACATCTTGTTGAGAATCCTTGATACCCAGCTACCTCTTAGGTGACAAGGACTGAACTGTCTATGAAGAACATCAAGATAAAAGGTTATATCATATGAAAAAAAAAGTCTACAGAAACCAATTTTATATGAGGTGGCTGTTATAAACCCAGTTTGGGATGATGCACATGAAAATGTTTTGAGTCAGGCAAAGAAGGACAAATACCATATGTTTGCACAAATAGGTGAATTAGGAAGAAGTTAACGGAGGACCGTGGGGGAGGACAAGTGGAAAAATAGTGGGGGAGAGGGAGAGAGGCAAACCACAGAGACTCTTGCATGCTGAGAACAAACTGAGGGCTTAGGGGGGATGGGGGAGAGGGGAAGGGAGGTGGTGGGCATGGAGGAGGGCACTTGTTGGGATGAGCACTGGGTGTTATATGGAAACCAACTTGATAGTAAACTATAAAAATTAAATTAAATTAAATTAAAAAAAGAAAATGCTTTGAATACTGTGTAGTGCTATAAAAAATGGTGATGGACTATAATTATCAATTATCACATTCAAAAACTTTGCCTAAGATTTGGATTACTTGCCTCTATGTTAGAAGTTGTCCGGAAGAGGCACCCTCTTCTCGACAGCTGTGGCATTCTGGGAAGTTGACTCCTCCAGAATTATTTTTGTAAGAATGTGCCATTGTTCTATACTGTGGCTAATTCTCAGTATACCCTTAAGTATGCCTGAATATCCAATGTTTGTCAGGTCTCAAAGTAACAGGGATAAGGAAACAATTATCTGTCGGGGGTCATGGGCCACGTTTTTTCTTGGGTACATACCCTTTTGATTTGGGTAGAATCGAACACTAGATAAAGTCAGACAAGTGCACTAAATGTCTTAGGTGCTTTCCAATTTTATAATTCTCTAATTCTGTCATCGAGAATGAACATTAAAAAAATCTGAAGCATGAGGATCTTAACATTTCCCTTTCCTACATTGATACTTAATGCCACTAGAGTGTTAGATGAACCTTTGAAGCAACTGTAACAGAAAAGAGAAGCCTCACTGTATGGTTTTGTGAAATTGTTCCTGAATCAAATTCTCTTACATGGTAGAATGTAGCCGCAAGGTAAATAATTAAAATCTTATCACTAAAAGTAATTATAATAAAACTAGAGACAATATTCCCAATGTAAAAGGGAAGACTACAAAAATATGTGGGATAGACTGGATTATCCAGCATTTCTTTTTCATCATTAACTCATGAGGTAAATAGAAACAAGATACATTTGGTATAAGTAAATGGCATAGGCTTAAATTATGTCACTCTTTAATACGTGGAAACTAGAGCCAGATTTTGCTCCTCCAATAGTCCCGTGATTTCTTTCACACAAGAGATATTCATTTAGTGTCTATACTGTGTCAGTCACTGGTAGGTGCCAGAGAGGTATAGCTGAGAACAAGATGTTAGCAAGTGGTGCTAATACGAGGAATTGGACTCCAAAACATTATTTTGCATCTGATGCTAATGAATATCATCGGCAGTTGGGGAGATAAGCACCAGCGATACCAGAAGTTTTGGTATGGCTGTGTGGTACTGAGCATTTTAGCAGAAGTGTGCTGATACCCACTGGCTCTGAAGCATGGGCTTGTGACTTGTGGTATCCAATGGGACCTTAGCAAACAGGACATAAGCAGAGGTTTGAAAGGTGCTTCCTCACTGGGACTTGTTCTTTGGAATTCTGAGTCTCCATGTGGAGAAACTAGACTAGTCTTTTGGAAGATGAGACATCGTGTGGAGAAGCCTCTTAGAGAGATGAGGTATCCTCACCGAGTCCCACTGCATGAACCAGGCTGACAACTGCCAGATATATGAACGAGACCATTTTAGACAATCCATTTTCTGCTTTAACAAAGGCTCTGGCTGAATGCAGAGATCAGGTGAGCTGACCTAGATCAGACTGCCTAGCGGATCTGCAGATTTGTGAGAAACATTAAATGCTTACTGTTTTAAGCCACCAAATTTTGGTTTGTCATGCATCAAAAGGTAACTGATACAGGATATCCACATGCATAAGAATGAAATTGAACCCTAAATTCATGCCACATATAAAAATTAATTCAAAACAGATCAAAGACCTAAATGTAAGAGTTAAAATGATGAAACTCTTTGAAGGGAAAATGGTGTAGATCTTTGTATCCTTGGATTAGGCAATGGTTTCTTAGATATGACTTTATAAATACACACAACCAAAGGAAAAATAGATAAACTTGGCATCACCAGTACAAGGAAATGTACTTTTTCTGGGGGCCATTATTGCCCAATCTAGTCCAGCCACTTACTAGTTATGTGACATTGGGCAATTCACTTACCCCACTAAGCCTAATTTTCATTATCTGTAACATACAGATACTATTTATATCATAAAATTCATTTTTTTAAATGTTTTATTTATTTCTAGCAGAGAGAGAGAGAGAGACAGCGTGAGCAGGGGAGGGTCAGAGAGAGAGGGAGTCACAGACTGAAACAGGCTCCAGGCTCTGAGCTGGCAGTCAGCACAGAGCCCGACACGGGGCTCGAACCCACGAACCGCGAGATCATGACCTAAGCGAAAGTCGGACGCTTAACCGACTAAGCCACCCAGGCGCCCCTATCATAAAATTCTTATAGAAATTAATAAGGTTTTTAAAATTTTTTAATGTGTATTTATTTTTGAGAAAGAGACACAGAATGTGAGGGGAGGAAAGTCAGAGAGAGAGGGAGACAGAATCGGAAGCAAGCTCCAGGCTCTGATCTATCAGCACAGTGCCCGACACAGGCCTCAAACCCACAAACTGTGAGATCATGACCGGAGGGGAAGTCGGACACTTATCCAACTGAGTCACCCAGGCACCCCTAATGAGTGTATTTTAAATTCTCCACATGCATTTATGTTTAAACCATTACCTATAAGAAAACCACATTTTTTTCATAGTTTCTGCTTACTGTACATTCTTCATAAGTTGTGTAGATGTTATCTATGTCTTATCTTCAGAATTGAAGAAGTTATGATACTCTACTTTTAGTTATTATAAACATTATAATAGTTATAGTCATTATTTTTAGCAATTTTTAGATATTATTTATAGCTTTCTAAAATGGCTGTGCCAGAGTAATTAAGAGTATGGTGGATGCCTGAGTTAGGATATATCTCTGAACTGATAACACTAAGCAAGTTTATACCAAAAATACTGAGGTTCGTAAATACGTGAATAATATGTAATTAATATTTGTTACATATTTAGTATGTAAATGTCATGAAATAAGAACTATTGCTTTCCTTCCAGCGTCTTAATAAATAAATTTTGATTAATTAATAATAAATTGGTAATTAATGTATAAAATAGGATCCAAAATTAATATCTATTTCTATATAAAGAGCATCAAGTCCATTTAATTCATGAGTGTGAGAAGAAAACTAAGACCTGTCTTTTAAAGACTGTGTTTTCTATGTTAGAGTGGATAAAAGGATGATGATGTCCAGAAGAGCTGAGCAAGAAAGGTCAGTTTCAGAGATCCAGTTGAGGTAAAGAGGAGCTAGGTATCTCTGATAACTGCAGTGGAAACAAAGCAGGCAGAGAAAATTTTCAGCCATAGATTAAATTATAGTACTTGGACCTTGGAAAGGGATCTTGCAAGAACAAACCATGTAGAGATGGATATCTCAAGGAACTTTGTTTACCACATGGATTGGTGGGAGATATTGAATGACATATTACATTTTTGTGTCCCTACTCTTTTGAATGAACAGATTAGTCATGGAAATTGCAATTATGGTGAGGGTGAGAGCAAAGTTTAGAATAACACATTTTCTTGCCTCAGAGTTTAGGCCACTTTCATTTGGGTGCAGATGTGCATGGTATCTTGAATATGAACTGTCTCAAGGAGAGATAGCAGAAGAATGTTGCTAATTTCATTGGCCATTTGACACTTTCCTGGGTCCATGCTTTGAGGCTTTTTTCTCAAGCAGATGGGCCAGCAAGTGATGACAATGTGAGCAGGGAGAGTCTTTAATGAATGGCAGATATGAGGGGAAGATTGGTGGAATTCTAACAACACAGGGAGCAACTTACTGTAAAGACAGCATGACAAAGATACTGGAGTATTTTCATATTCATAGGATTCATATTCTTTAAGTTTTTTATTTAAATTGGTACACACATCAGGGTGCCTGGTGGCTGAGTTGGTTAGCGTCTGACTCTTGGTTTCTGCTCAGGTCATGATCTAGCAGTTTCATGGGTTTGAGCCCCACATAGGGCTCTGTGCTGACAATGCAGAGCCTGTTTGGGATCTCTCTCTCTCTCTCTCTCTCTCTCTCTCTCTCTCTCTCTCTCACTCTCTGCTTCTCCCCTCCTCCCCAACTCATGCTGTCTCTGTCTCTAAATAAATAAATGAATGAATGAATGAATGAATGAATGAATGAAAACTTTAAATTGGCATACATATCAAAGATATTCCTGATATGAATATGGAGATTTTATTTTAAGCTTTAACTATTTAGAAAAGAGGAGAAGGAAAGGCCCTGAAGCTTCTCTTGGGTCTGCTAAGTCTTTCCTATTTGAGGAAAGAAGTGACACTTTGAGGCATTGGCCTTGAGTTTCAGGAGCAAGGCCCCCAAGTGTCTGAGGGAGGTCTGCGGGAGATTTAACAATTTTGATGATATTAAAACATACATAGGGAATAAGAATGAAGGAGGAACACCCTGAACACATTGGCATTATACAGTACTGTCATTTTTCACAGAGAAAAACTTAGTGTGAGCAGCTTTTTCTTGGCTCTTATCCACATCAGTTCAGTTGAATTGCTATGGTCACGAAAGCCTCCCATTTAAAGACCTTTCCTCTGTAAAGAGTCCTGATGCTACCCCTAAAGAGAATATTCTAGCAAGGTTTTGGTAAATTCAATAATGAGTGCCTAGTGAATTGCAGAAGCTATTTGTAAAGTGGTTAGAATACTGTAGCTCTAATATTGGGAGAGATTAGACACTTCTTATCTGGCGCTGATACCCGAACTCCTTAATCAGCCACTAGTGAGTCATAGTAAGTTTTACAATTGTTGCATTAAAGGTTAAACATAATTGGTTATAGTCTAACTTTCTTATCCACTACAGTAGCTCCTGCTATAACTTTAGCTATAACATAGTCTTTCAAATTCATGATCTCAGCTCTTATTTAGTGTTTCAATGGGTAATTTCAAGTTGTTATGAATAAAAATGTTAATGTGTCTATAAAATTTTCTTGAAGAAAAAATATCACCTGGGAGGGTCACAGTGCAATTAACTAAATATGCCTAGTCAGTACATAGTTAATTTTAGTACTTTTATTTATGAAGAATCTTTCTCTTATGAACACAAAGTTTTTGTAGGCTGAATCCTGCTGTGTTTCTCTCATTGTCCTTGGTGTTATGGTTCTGACCGTGTGAGCCCTGTGGATACGATTGATTACTGGGATTTGTCATTGGGTGTTCATAGCATTTGTAGGTTGCTTTGGACTTTTGGTCAAAAGGAATTGCTTGGTTCTTGTCTTCATTAGCTGATGCAAGTAATACCACTTCAGAGAGTCAAGAATTATTACTTTTCAGCTATGTATCACATTGTACTGAACACTATAAATAATTGTCAAGACTTATAAGATGTCTGTTCTTGATTGTCTTATGATTTAACTTAGGGACATAAAGTGCAGACCAGAGGCTTATTCTTACTTGTGTGCCCTCACAAGTTCTTATCTCAGGAAACTACACCTCAAATCTGGAGCCCACCCTGGGAGGATGATATCATACAAATATAGTATCTCATACCATCTGTGGAGCAGAATCTGTGGGATGGAGTAAGAGAGGTTATGGAAAAGGACTATCTAGACCAGCGAGGTCTGCCATGTGCAAATATATCAGCTTCACCCGTAAGAAGTGAAATACAAGTTCAAATTATAAAAGATCTTTTTCTGATTTGTCATTTTGGCAAAGATAAAATGATTGGATTGGTTTGGACAAGGGTGTAGGTAATCAGGCACCCCTTTACATCGCTTACGATGGCTTCAATTGCCCAATTTTTAGTCCATAAAATTTGGAAAGTGCTAACAGAACTGAAAGTGCAAGAGCCTTTGGGACTAACAGTATCCCTTCTAGGAATATATTCTACAGATATATGTACAAATATATATAATGAAAGTCATTGCAGCATTGGTTAAAATGTCAAAAGATCAGAAGCAACTAAATGTCCATCAGTATTTATTAAATTATTGTGTGTTCATTTTATGTAACAATACACAGTTGTATTAAATGAAATGATGCAACATCATGTGGACTGACATGTAATAACTCCTGTGATACATCTTTAAATGTAGGAAGGGGTCATTGTATAGAACAATGTGGTTAGGATATCACTGGTATTACATACAATATTTATTTGTGGGGTGCCTGTTGGTTAAGCATCTGACTTCAGCTCAGGTCATGATCTCATGACTCATGGATTTGAGCCACGTGTCAGGCTCTGTGCTGATAGCTCAGAGCCTGGAGTCTACTTCAGATTCTGTCTCCCTCTCAATCTGTTCCTCTCCTGCTCTCTCTCTCTCTCTCTCATTCTCTCTCTTATTTCTCAAATATAAATAAACATTAAAAACATTTTTTAAAATTCTTTAAAAATAAAAAATAAAAAATTCTTTAAAAATAAAAATAAATAAATAAATAAAATATGTATTTGTGAGTATACTGTATTTGCTTAGAATGTCCTTGGATGGATAAATAAGAAGTGAGTAACAGTTTGTATCCAGAAGGGAACCATGTGACTAAGAACAAGGTGGATTCAATATTGTTCAGCAAACATCCCATGCTCCCATGCCTTCTCTCCTTTAAAATTTCCTGTCCTACTGGCTAGGTCTTGGCCACATGACTTGCTTTCGCAGCAGACATGACATAGCCTCTACTGAGCAGTTCTGGCTTATTCATGACCTTCTGTGACTGCCATGAGAATAAGAACCTCGGTAGTCACTTTTTTTTTTCAGCCTGCAACCCTGAATGACATGTATAGATCATTCTCAAACTTGACCCAAAAGCCTAGAGTCATGCCTACACAGCCCACAGTTTGAAAGCAGAGATGCCCCTGCCATTTTATAGGATTGTTAGTGAGAGAAACCAATGCTTGCTGATGTAAGCTACTAAGTTCTGGTTGCTTGTCATATGGCATTACTGTAGCAATATCCAATTAATATAGCTGTAGACCTGTTATGTATAGCCTTTTGTACTGTCAAGTGTTATATAACGTACATTTATTATCCATTCAGAAAATACATTAAAGTAATTCGTTAATCTCTATCTCCTCAAAACCGATCCAAAAAACATAGAAAATAAGATACAGCTTTAGACTGAACAATGCAGAAATTCATGGTTCAGTTATATTTGAGTTGTTCAGCTGACATGGTTATTTGTGTGGTTGAGATTCCTCCTTTCATATAATATCTGGAAATCAATTGAGGCACCAATTGGCCTCATAAAGAAAACTTACTACAGTGAAAAGAAAGTGTTGGCATACAGTGAAAGACAATTTTTGTCTAGGAGAAGATGAGATGTTTTCATTGGTTTTAAATATTTTTTAGTTTTATACTGACCTAATTTCAGTATACCTGAATTGAAGCAGAAATGCTTTGACAGCATTTTGTTTGAGTCTTTATACAGAAGATTATACTGAAATACCTAAGTATGAAGGATGCGTGAAAGCCTCAAACAAGAGTGCACTTCTCATAAATAGAGAAGGTGGTAGACAAATGACTTTGTTCTGAGATTATATCATGCCAGTGAACCTGGAATTGTAACTCTGTTGTTCTATAAAACCAGACTAAAGGTGATTTGCCAAAGTGTATTTTTGGAGAGGGCTCTATCAACTGAGGGTATTTGTGTTAACCAGATCCTCTTTGAGAAATTTGGCCATCTCTATACTCTATAGGTGATTAAATGAATGCTGGGATCAACAGAATGACAAGGCCAGAAAAATTACTCTGTCCAGCATGAGTATTATATCGGATCCTCACTCTCTGGGTTTGATTGTGTGACACAGGGACATAAAGTTGGCAGTGGGGACAAATGTAAGAATCCCTGAGATGGAAGATACCATGACAAAGCCTGCTCTAGAGGTGTCCCAGGCACTGGATGTGCCTTGAATTCTGAGTGGGAGGTTTAAGGAAGACTTCAGTTCTCCTTTGGTCAGTTTCTGAGATGGCATCTGTTTCTCTTGTCTTCCCTGCACATTTTTTTTTTTATTTCTAGGAGAGAGAGAGAGACAGCGTGAGCAGGGAAGGGTCAGAGAGAGAGAGGGAGATACAGACTCTGAAATAGGCTCCAGGCTCTGAGCTGGCAGTCAGCACAGCTGACATTCTTACAAATACATGAGCATATCTCTGTTCTTGCAACACCCCGAAAGAGCCCAGCTGACATAATAGTCAATCTCAAAGCCTCTACTTATTTTCAGATAGAGAAAAACTCTATTTTGTTGCAGCTGATTGTATCACTAACCCCAGAAATGACACTTTAATCTGAATAAATCAAGATTCCAAAGATGACTTCATGGTAATACATTGCCATTTTTGGAAAAGGGGAAAATAAACACTCTTAAGTAGATAGCTTGGTAATTGGTTTTCTTATTAGTGTGTTAGTTGTAGATTCCTATAACCATGAGGATCATAATTCTCAATAATTTAAAGTCTCACTCCTTGAGAATGATAAACTTTTGAAATGATGAAATGACACTGACTTTGAAAATTAGAGGGTTCTGTTTATCTAGTTATTTTCATAATACACAAATTCCTTATATTCTGTCTATGAAACAGACATAATAGTTATAGTTGTCTATTAATGGATGCAGATTGAATTTAAAGTGGAATGGATATTATCCCAACAATATAGTTATAAATATTAAATATCCTCCAATCATACCCTCCTTATAAAGTCACTCATATCTCTGCAAATTTTTCAGTAGAAATGAGGCTTCAACTACCACTAATAGGATGGGGATTGGTGTGGTCAATTTGCTCTGACCATCTTCAAATTGATGAATGTCAAAAATCTTATACTGTTCACTAGTTCACAAGTACTCTCCTACAATAAATGCTGCAAAAGCTGTAAGCAAGTGGTTTCTAAAAGCATTTAGCTGTATTCCTATTCATCAAAACACTGAACTCATAATACCATGAAACAATTAGTCAGACTACAAATTAACTAAGAAGATTTACTCCTACCTTACTGTGTTTAATTCCTGAAATCAACTCCAAAAGAGTAAGAGACCCATTATCCTGGATCCAAGAATAAATAGGCCCTTGGACTTTTTTCCCTCCATGAGGCATCTTTTTAAACAATAATCTCAGCTACTTCCCTTAAATCTCTACCTGTATCATGTTTTTTTCTTACGAAAACCATCATTTGAAGGAAGAGTAAACCCTCTCATTGAAAGCGTATTATGGATAATAAACAGAACAGCATGAGATTATGATACAGTTATAGAAAAATGTGAAACACCAGGGAATTATTTCAGAGGATTTGTTTTTATGTTAAAAATTTTTATAATTCACCAGTTCTAAATATTTAGAAAATATTTCTATTGATAAATTCTCTTTCTAGAAGGGGAAGGTGATATTAAACATGTAATTGCTCATAACTATTTGAAATATAGGATTAATTTGCTATACTGTGTTCCAATAGAATGTTTTACGGTTTTATATCATAATTATGGTGTACATAAACTACCATTAACTTTTTCAAATATTAACTGCTCCCAACTAACCAAATGAAAGGAGAGGTTGATCAGAAGCTTTCTAGGTGGCAGAGAATACTAATATTGGATTTTGCAAAGGGAAGTTCAGAGGATAATAGCTGAGTTAATTACTTGCACTCCCTCCAATACTTTTTCCACCTTATATGATTCATATGATAAGATAAAAGATTATATAACAAGCTTCCAGTTATGGAATTAATAAATGATGGAAATAAAAGACACAGAATAAGGAATATAATCAATGATATCAGAAGTGTTGTATGGTGACAGATGGTAGCTACACTTGTGAACATAGCAAAATGTATAGAGAAGTTTAGTCACTGTGTTGTACACCTAAAACTAATGTAACATTGCCTGTTAACTATACTCAAAAAACTAAAAAAAAAATCAAAGTTATATATCACTTCCTTTCTCATTTAAAAATAGCCGATGGACAGTAGGTTTCCTGAAATGAGTGGTAATGTATCCCTGTTCTTCTCCTAGGTATATACTTGGGTCATAGAAATGTCCGACAGTGTAACTCAGTTACAGAAGGAACATGTTTTACAGAGATCCCCTGTTTAAAAGTGGGACAAGGAAGGCTGCCTGGAAGTTGCCCTTATAGTGTAGAGAGATCTGCTCAGAGGGACTGAATTCTAAAGAAAAGTCTCTATTTCATAGAACTTTTTTTAGGCTGCAAAGTGTTGCTATGCAGGACTTTCCAAAAGGAGAATTAACTTTCCTATCTCTGTTTTCCTACTTGGTCATCTCAAGTGAAAATACCCTCAGCTTCCTACACTGACTCCTACTAACTCATACATCTTCATTTATGTCTTTCCTCCTTGCTTCAAAAGAAGAACTATTCCTTCAGCAGCGCTCTAGAATCTAGGTAGAATCCCAGCCTCTCTCTTTTGAGATATTCATCTACAATAAACTTTCTCTAACATGTATTTAAACTTCCAAATCAGTTCTTTCCTCTCTATTCATATGTGGCAGATAATGTTGGCTGCCTGCCAATGACCTCTTTCTTTTTTGCTGGTTGTGCGATTCCTCCATGATAAAGACTCAAGGTGTCCAGATACTCTATTTCCCAGCTTTTTATATGGTAGAGGAAAAGGCCGAGGAAAAAGCTGACAAGTCTTCTGCAAAAGACAGTCTCACTTATAAGAGCATGACGTATAAAGAACAAGTCCCCTTCCTTCCCTTCTTCCCTGCTTTGAATGCTGACTTATGAAGACATGATACTTCAAGCTGCAGCAACCATCTTGCAGTCATGTTGGAAAGACATAAAGGGCACAATGAAAAATAGTGTTTGGGAACAACTGAGAGAGCCTGGGGACCCTGATGACATTATCGAGCTACTGAACACACTGAGATCAACTATCCCTGATTTTCCTGTATAAGAAAAGTAAACCTATTGTCCTAAGCAGTGGTTAGGCCAATGTTCTATTAAGTATATCAGGAAACATCCCAACTGACTTTGATTTAAGGTAGCTGCCTTAGTTGGATAATCCAATCTTTTTGTTATTTTGTCCTTTTTTCTTCCTATAATTGAGTAAATGTGATTACTGGATCATAGCAAAAATGTTGGTTGTGACTTTGAAAATGAAAGCCATGTATTAATTATGATAAGGTAGAAAAATATAAAGAAACTGTTATGACCACAACAATGACTATAATAATTCTTGGCTGCCAACCTTGAAACTTCTTTTACATGGCAGAGAAATAAACTTCTATCTTATTTAGACTCCTGTTTTGGTTTTGCTTTGTTTATTTGTTTTGTTATGAGCAAGTGCCTAAAATGAATCCTGATACACATAACTTGCAAGTATAAGGAGACATGAATAAAATACTTAGCTGGATGTTTTTGGTTGAATAGGTATATACATTTAAATTTGTGATAGTTACCAATTGTTATACAAAAAGTTAGTTATGTATAAATGTATACTTTTACCAAATTAGTGAACTTCCTGTACATTCATGAATCCTGGTTATTATCAAAGTTTTGAAAGACTTGTAATGGTTGAGTACTGAATACAATTTTTGAATCATTATAATGTACACCTAAAACTATTATAATACTGTATGTTAACTCTACTGGAATTAAAGTTAAAAACTTAATACAAATTGAACACACACAAAAAATGATTTCTCATCTGATTATCTTTAAAATAATTCTTGCGATCTACCTTTGTAAAACTGAGAAAAGTTAAGAATCTCTTCATATTTTCCTAGATAATTTATCTTTTTTTTTTCTTGTGAATTACCTGACAGTTATATAAAGGCAATTTTACTTAGCTTGTCATGTATTTTGCTATATTTTAACTTTTTTCATTTCTGTTATCCTTTCTTTTTTTAAGTTTTAATTTTAATTCCAGTTAGTTAACATGTAGTGTTATACTAGTTTCAGGTGTACAATATAATTATTCAACATTTCCATACATCACCTTGTGCTCATCATGACAAGTGCGCTTCTTAATCCCCATCACCTATTTAACCCACTTAACCCATCACCCCACTGCCACCTGCTCCAGTAAATATCAGGTTGTTCCCTAATATTGAGTCTTTTTCTTGGTTTGCTTCTATCTATCTATCTCTCTTTTGCCTTTGTTTGTTTATTTTATTTCTTAAACTCCACATATGAATGAAATAATATGGTATTTGTCTTTCTCTGACTTCCTTTGCTTAACATTATACTCTCTAGCTCCAACCACATCATTACAAATGGCAAGATTTCATTCTTTTTTTACTGCTGAATAATATCCATTCATCAATCTATGGACATTTTGACTGATTTCATATCTTGTATTATAAATAATTGGCAATTGTAAATAATGCTGCTATAAACATAGGGGTGCTGATTTCCTTTGAAATTAAGTTTTGTGTATTTTTCGGCTAAATACCCACGAGTGTGATTGCTGGATCATGAGGTCATTCTCTTTTCAACTTTGTGAAGAACCTCCATTCTGTTTTCCACAGTTGCTACAGCAGATTGTATTACCACCAACAGCACGCAACTGCTCCTTTTTCTCAGCATCCTTGACAACACCTATTGTTTTTTTGTTGTTGAGCCATTCTGATAGGTTTGAAGTGGTATGTCCTTGTAGTTTTGATTTGCATTTCACTGATGATCAGTGATGATGAGTATTTTTTCATGTGTCTGCTGGCCTTCTTTATGTCTGCCTTGAAGAAACGTCAGTTCATGTCTTCTGCCCATTTTTTAATTGAATTATTTGGTTTGAAGTGTTGAGTTTTATGATTTGTTTACATTTTTTGGATACTAGCCCTTTATCAGATGTGTCATTTGCAAATATCTTCTCCCATTCCACAGGTTGCCTTTTACTTTTGTTGATTGTTTCCTTCACGTTGCAGAAGTATATTTTGCTGCAGTCCCCCATAGTTTATTTTTCTTTTGTTTCCCTTGCCTCTGGAGACATATCTGGAAAGAAGTTGCCATGGCCACTGTAAAAGAAGTTACTGCCTGTGTTCTAGGATTTTTTTAGTTTCAGGTCTCACATTTAGATCTTTCACCCATTTTGTTTTTGTTTTTGTTTTTTAAATGCTTTATTTATTTCTAGGAGAGAGAAAGAGACAGCGTGAGCAGGGGAGGGTCAGAGAGAGAGGGAGTCACAGACCGAAACAGGCTCCAGGCTCTGAGCTGGCAGTCAGCACAGAGCCCGACGCGGGGCTCAAACCCACAAACCGCGAGATCATGACCCAAGCAAAAGTCGGACGTTTAACTGACTAAGCCACCCAGGCGTCTCTCTTTCACCCATTTTGAATTTATTTTTGTGTACAGTGTAAGAAAGCAGTCCAGTTTCTTTTTTTCGCACGCTGCTGTCCCCTTTTTCCAACACCATTTGTTGAAGAGACTCTCTTTTACCATTGGATAGCTTTTCCTGCTTTGTCAAAGATTAATTGTGAGTTCATTCCTGGGATCTCTATTCTGTTCTATTCATCTATGTGTCTATTTTTGTGGCAGTACCATAGTGTTTTGATTACTATAGTTTGGTCAAATAACCTCAAGCCCAGAATTGTGATGCCTCCAGCTTTGCTTTTCTTTTTCAAGATTACTTTGGTTATTTGGGGTCTTTTATGGTTCCATACAAATAAGGAATGTTTGTTCTGGTTCTGCGAAAAAATGCTGTTGTTATTATTAGTAGTAGTAGTATTTCTTTAGTATTTTGATAGGGTTTGCATTACATGCGTAGAATGCTTTCAGTAGTATAGACAATACTTTTTTAAATAAATATTTGTTCTTCTAATCCATGAGCATGGCATGTTTTTCCATTTCTTTCTATCATCTTCAATTTCTTTCATCAGTGTTTTATAGTTTTCAGATTACAGGTCTTTCACCTCTTTGGTTAGGCTTATTTGTAAGTATTTTACTATTTTTGGTGCAATTATAAATGGGATTGCTTCTTAATTTCTCTTTCTGCCACTTCACTATTGGTATACAGAAATGCAACAGATTTCGGTAGCACTGGTTTTGTATACTAGAACTTTACTGAATTCTTGTCTCAGTTCTATAAGCTTTTTAGTGAAGTCTTTCAGGTTTTCTGTATATAGTATTACATCATCTGAAAATAGTGAAAAGTTGTACTTCTGTTCTGATTTGGATGTCTTCTATTTCTTTTTGTTGTCTGATTGCTGTGACTAGGTCTTCTAGCACCATATTGAATAAAAGTGGTGAGAGTGTACATCCTTGTCTTGTTTCTGACCTTAGTGGTAAAGCTTTCATTTTCCCCCCATTGAGGATTGATGTTAGCTCTCAGATTTTCATAGAGGATTTTTATTATGTTGAGGTATTTTCCCTCAAAACCTACTTTGTTGAGGATTTTTATCATGAATAAATGTAGTTTGTCAAGTGTTGTGTGGTGGGTTTTTTTTTTTTTTGCATCTATTGAAATGATCATATGGTTCTTATCCTTCTGTTATTGATATGATGTATCACATTGATTGATTTGTGAGTATTGAACCACCCTTGCAACCTAGGAAAAAATCCCGTTGATAATGGTAGTTTGTGTTTTTAATGTATTGTTGAATTTGGTTTGCTAGCATTTTATTCAGAATTTTTGCATCTGTATTCATCAGAGATACTGCCCTGTAGTTCTCTTTTTAGTGCTGTCTTGATCTGGTTTTAGTAGCAGGGTAATGCTGGTCTCATAGAATGAATGGGGAAATTTTTCTTCTTTTTCTGTTTTTCGGAATAGTTTGAGAAGAATAGGTATTAACTCTTCTTTAAATGTTTGGTAGGGCTGCCTGTGAAGCCATGTGGTCTGGACTTGTTTGTTGGATTTTTCGATTACTGACTCAATTTCTTTGTTGATTATCAGTCTGTTCCAATTTCCTGTTTCTTACTGTTTCAGTTTTTATAGTTTATATGTTTCTAGGAATTTATCCATTTCTTGTAGGTTGTCCAATTTGTTGGCATATGGTTTTCCATAATATTCTCTTATGATTGTATTTCTTTGGTGTTGGTTATTAAATTTCCTTGTGATTTTATTTATTTGAGTCCTTTCTCCTTTTTCCCTGTAAATCTGGGTAGAGTTTCATCTATTTAATTGAATTTTTTAAAGAACCAGCTCCTAGTTTCATTGATCTGTTGTATTGTTTTTTGTTTCTATATCATTTATTTCTGCTCTAATATTTATTATTACCTTCCTTATGCTGGTTTTAAGTTTTGTTTGTTGTTCTTTTTCTAGTTTCTTTAGGTGCAATGTTTGTTTGTAGATTTGAGATTTTTCTTGACTCTTGAGGTAGTCCTGTATCGCTATATACTTCCGTCTTAGGACTGGTTTTACTGTGTTCCAGAGGTTTTGGACCACTGTGTCTTTTTTCATTTGTTTCAATGTTCTTTTTAATATTTATTTTATTTCCTGGTTCACCCATTATTGTTTAGTAGCATGTTGTTTAACCTCCATGCATTTGTGCTATTTTCAGATTTTTTTTTTCTTGCAGTTGACTTCTAGTTTCATAGAATTGTAGTAAAAAATATGCATGGTTAACTGCCTCAGTGGCTCAGTTGGTTAAGCATCAAACTCTTGATTTCAGCTCAGGTCATGATCTCACAGTTTGTGGGATTGAGCCCCTCATGGGGCTCTGCACTGACAGTGTGGAGCCTGCTTGGTATTCTCTCCCTCTCTCCCTGTCCATCTCCTGCTCACGTATGCTTGCATGCGCTCTCTCTCTCTCTCTCTCTCTTCTCAAAATAAAATTTAAAAAATATATACATGGTATGATTTCAATCTTCTTGAATCTGTTGAGGTGTAGCCCATGAGGATGTCTCGTCATGGCTGGGCCCAGTGAATAATTGTGGCTGGGAGTACATGGCTGAGCAGTGTGGAGGATGTCAGAGGTTGACAGTGGCAGGTATGCACCTGGAGGCTGCATGGGGAACCTGCGCAGCTTTACCAAAATTTGCCTTCAGCCCAAGGCAAGGCCAGCAGGCTTGGAGTGGGTGGGTCTTCGCGAGAACTCATGGGCATGGCACACTGCTATGAGTTAGGTAGCAAGTGTCTGTGTAGCCTCACCTCTCACAGATGTCTCTGTGTTTATGCTCTGGGTGGAAGAGGAAAATGGTGCCTGCCAGCTCCCTCATTTTCAAACGAGTCCCTCAACACGTTCTGAAGTCAGTATGAACAGATCTGTCTCCTGTTTGTCCCAGGCATCATCTACACGGACATTTTTATGTTGCCTCTCCATGCAGGCTGCTGTGTATTTGAGGTTGGTGACCCAGCTATCGCTTGCCTTCTCAGCTTGCCTAGTGCTGAGTCATTTAACTTTTACAGCTCCAGGTTCCAAGTCCCACTGGTTTTATAGACACATGGAATTCAGCCTCTCTGATTCTTAAAGCCAGAGTTTATGGGTATTAATTAGTCTTCCTCATGTGAGCACCCTGGTGTGAGGGCCTGCTTCTCTGTTCTCTCTGTTCTCCCTCCCTGCTGCAGGCAGTCTCCCTCCACCTTCCTGGCCTTCTGAACTTTTCAGTTGTAGGTTCCTCTCTATATTTAGCTATGAAGTTTTTTTTCTGCCAGTCTTCAGATCACTCTCTGGTTTATTGACTTGGATGTGGATGATATTTAGTTGAAAATGTGGGACAGGGTGAGCTCAGGGTCCTCCTCCTCCACCATCTTCCCAAGCTCCCTTTGTTATCCTTTGTTTCTGTTTCTTGCTTTTTTGATGATATTTTGTGTCATGGAGATATGGCAAACATTTATTTAGTAAATTATCAATCTGTACTCTTATGGCTTCCAAGATTTGCACTTTAATTGGAAAGATTTTTCCCATTCCACTATTTTATAATTGTTTATACATGTACACACATAATAGAAATATAAAAGCTACTCATTTTTTTTCTGGTATTTTGTAATGTTTTTACTTTTTATATTTTGCTGTATCTCAAATTTATTTTGAAGAGTTACACGAGGGACACAGCAACCTTTTTCTCCAAAGATTAGTTGTTCCAATACCATTTCCTGAAAAATCAGTCTTTCCTGCACAAATCAAGTTGCTGATATCATATTTGAATTTGATGGGTTTTTCTAGAGAGTAGCAAAGTAGTTGGCATAAAGTAAATATTCAATATATATTTGCTAAGTAAATAAAGGAATTGTGATAGTACCCTCACAAATCCTGTTAGCTTAAATAGGGTTGTGTTGCATTTAGGGATGAATATAGAAAGAATTTATATTGTATACAAAGTAAAATTTTCTAATTTAAGTCATAGTGTGTGTTTTAATTTATTCATATTTTTATGCTGTATAGTTTTAATGTTTAATCCGTTTTTATCAAGATTATTTCCACTTTTTAAAAGTTGATTTCTCCCATTTTTCCTTTCTGTCTTGTTATGTTCCCTCAAGATATTTATAGGCTTTGCTCTCTTCCTGGCTTATGTCCCATTTATGTTAAATATATTCTGATCCATAAGGTTCTTGATATATAATCCATCCATGAGGATTAGCTCAGTTAGAGAGGCTTGAGTTGTCTTACAGTACTGGTTGTATAACTAAGGTAATAAGTAGGCGCACTCTCTGTCAAGTGTAACCTAACTTGATGAAGGATTTGCAAATAAAACATGAATTTCTTTGAAAAGTTCTCATTTGTGGGATATACTTTGTCTTTTTCTTTAAAATTCCATACCTGCACAAGTGATTGGTTGTTGGATCCCACTATTTTTTTTTAATATTGTGCTTGCTGTTGGAGTTAGGAGAGCTGGAGCAGAAAAATGGAGTTATATGAAAATTTCTCTCTTCAAACACATTATAGTCTTATTTTGGAGGCTAAATAGAAATTCACAAAGCAAATGGAAATAATAGTAGACAGAATTGACTCAAGTAACGAGATATGTTCAGCAGACAATGCACTTACAGAGGAGTGATTTTTCAACTATATTGGGGGCCACAGATTTCTTTGTGATGATAACTACAAACACTTTCACTAGAAAAGAGTGAAAGCATTAAAGTAAGTAGGACATTAAATTTAATCATACGTATCAATCAAGATTCTCAAGAGAAAGAGATTTCACTCTAAAAGTTTAAGTAAAGTTACTTGAATAGAAGGACAGTTTACTGAAGAATGGACAGATTTGGGGAGGATCAAAACTAAAAGGAAATATTGAGGCATCCCATCAGTAGCACCACCGCTAAGTCATTATTATTGTTACACTCCTTCAAGGAGCTAATAGGAGGCCTCTGAACACTGGAATCATAGAGGAAGGGCTGTGTAATGGGAGGGCTGTGGCTGTTGACAGAGAATCACCACTGAGCTAGATGGAGTGGGGAAGAAATACCTAGAGTTTCCTCTTCTCCCAACCTCCAATATTCTGAATTGGGAGGCTAGCCAACAAAGCGGCCCAGTGGTATATTCCATGGGAATCAGCCATCTTGGGAACAGAATAGGAAGACAAGAGTGGAGAATGAACCTGGATTGGAAGGAACACAACAAACAGAAATGAACCATCATACACTTGTAAAGTGACCAAAAAAAAAAAAAAACCTATATAAATATTGAAATTATATAATAGTGTCTTTGTACTTCATTTTCTCTTTTCTACAATAAATTTTCTTGTTTTCAGATTTGTGATTGAACTGTTGGTAAGGGCAGAAAGTCTTATCCTACTAGAATCATAAGATAGAGAGTAAAAGGGAAAATGATTTTGTTTATTAAATAATTTATCTTTGCACTTCATTTAAGGCATAAAATGAGGCTCAAAGTCAAGTTTACATACTTTTAGAACTTTTATTTCTTATTTTTTTCCTGCTAGGAGCTATGCTTTTGGCAGTGTATGCTCCGTGAGTATGCAGCCTGTGCAGTTGTTCAAGGCCCTGTGCTTAGAAGGGTTTCGGGCTTGCTAAGTGTTCTGCTGTCACTGGCTTGGAATTCTTATTAATTTTTGTTGTAGTCACGTACAACTGTAGTTTATTCACTTTTGTTGCTAAGTAATATTTCATCCTATAATCACACTACAAATATCATTCTATTGTTGAAGGACATTTGGGTTGTTTCAGTTTTTAGCTATTGTGCATAACACTGCTATAAACATTCTTATATTTAACCTTTAAAATATTCTTATTATTGAATCATATTTGACATACAATGTTATATTAAGTGTAGATGTACAACACAGTTATATGACAGTTATATACATCACTCACTGCTTACCACAATAAGTGTAGTTACCACATGCCATCATACAATGTTATTACAATATTACAATATTATTGACTATATTCCCTATGGTGTACTTCTCATCTCCATGACTTATTTATTTTATAACTGGAAGTTTGTACCTCTTAATACCTTTCACCTATTGCTTTACCCCCTGCCAGTCTCCAATTTGTTCTCTATATTTATGAGTCCATTTGTGTTTTTCAATTATTTGGTTTCTTATATTCCACATGTAAGTCAAATAATAGGGTATTTCTCTTTCTCTATCTTATTGATTTATTTCATTTAGTGTTATACCCTTTAGGTCCATCCATGTTGTTGCAAATAGCAAGATCTCATCCTTTTTTATGGCTGAGTAATATTCTGTCATATGTATATACCACATCTTCTTTATCCATTCATCTATCTCTAGATACTCAGGTTGCTTCCATATTTAGCCATTGTAAATAATGCTGCAATAAATATAGATTTAGTGTCTTTGTTCTCTTTGTGTAAATACTCAGGAGTGGAATTACTAGGTCCTTTGGTGTTTCTATTTTCAATTTTTTGAGGAAAAATTCTGTATGGTTTTCCACAGTGTATAGTTTTCCACAGTGGTTGTACCAATTTACATTCCCACCAACATTGCATGAGGATTCCCTTTTCTACAAAGTCTTGTCAATACTTGTTATTTCTTGCCTTGTTATTGTGATTGGTGTGAGGTGATATATCATGGTTTTGATTTTATTTTCCTGAAGATTCGTAATGTTGAGCATGTTTTCATGTGCCTTTTGGCCATCTGTATGTTTTCTTTGGAAAAACATCTATTTAGGTCCTCTGATAATATTTTATTTTGATAAGGATTTCATTATATCTACAGATTGTTTGGATAGTATGGACATCTTAACAATATTAATTCTTTCATTTCATGAGCATGGTATATCTTTCCCTTTGATTGTGTCATCTTCAGTTTCTTTCATCAATGTCTTAGAGTTTTCAGAGTGCAGGTCTTTCACCTCCTTGGTTAAGTTTATTCCTAGATATTTTATTCTTGTTGGTGCAATTGTAAATGAGATTGTTTTCTTATTTTCACTTTGTGGTTCCTTGTTGTTAGTTTATAGAAATGCAGTTTGTTATTAGTTTATGGAAATTAGTATACAGATTTCTGAATATTAATTGTATACTGAACCTTTACTGAATGCATCTATTACTTCTAATAGTTTTTTTGTTGGAGTTTTTAAATGGAGCATTTAGTCCATTCAAATTTAAATTATTGATAGCTATGTACTTATTAATATATTCCTAATTTTTTCTCTTCGTTTTTGTAGTTATCTCTTCCATTCTTCTTCTCTAGCTCTCTTACTTTGTGGTTTGATAGCTTAATTTAATGTTATGCTTAGATTCCTTTCTCTTAATTATTTTGTGTATCCGTGTATGTTTTGGGTTTGTGGTTACCATAGGGTTCATATATGGCATCCTATGTGTACTGCAGTCTATGTTAAGTTGATGGTCACTTAAGTTCAAACACATTCTAAAAGCACTACATTTTTACTAGCCCCTCCATGTTTTATGTATATCATGCCATATTTTGAATCTTTTTATTTTGTGTATCTCTTGACTAATTTTTGTATATGTAATTGACTTGACTACTTTTGTGTTTTAACCCTCATATTGGCTTTATAACTGATTAATCTGCTGCCTTGACTATATGTTTGTTTTTACCAGTGGAATTTTTTCCTTTCATAATTTTCTTACTTCTAGTTATAATCTTTACTTTTCACTTAAATAATTCCCTTTAACATTTCTTATATGGCTGGCTTAGTAGTGATGAACTCCTTTAACCTTTGTTTGTCTGGGAAACTATTGCTCTTTAAATTTCAATTCTGAATGATGGCCTTCCTAGCTAGAGTATTTTCGGTTGTAGGTTTTTTCCTTTTAGCACTTTGGATATATCAGGTCACTATCTTCTGGCCTGTGTAGTTTCTGCTGAAAAATCAGCTGATAACCCTATAGGATTTCCCTTGTATATGAACTGTTTGCTTTTCTTTTGCTGAATTTAATTTAAGATTCTCTCTTAACTGTATTTTGCCATTTTAATTACTATGTGTCTTAGTTCATCTTGTTTGGGGATCTCTGTACTTCCTGGACTTGGATGTCTGTGAATTCTTAGTAATTTTGAAAAAAAAAAGGTCCCACATCTTCATTTTGTATTGGGTCTAGCAAACTATATAGATGAATCTCTCTTTAGCATATGGCAGTATCTCATGACTCTCTGGAGGAGGTGTTTATATATTGTTAATGATGATAATAAGAATGATAATCTTATCTACCAGTTTTCTACTGAGAAATTCTAAGTATTCAAGATACTACATTTTTACCTTCCTTATGCAAAAGACCTGCTTTACTCAAAATGCTGAAAGGAGTACCTCAAGCCGAAATCAAATTAATAAAACATGAAAATATAAATGTAAATGTAAGCATATAGTTAAATTCAGAAAAATCTAATACTGTAATATGAAGGTTATATGAAGATGAATCATTTAACTCCAGAATAAAGATTTAAAGGGCAAAGCCATTAAAAATAACTATATCTATGGGGTGCCTGGGTGGCTCACTTAATTAAATGTCTGACTTTAGCTCAGGTGATGATCTTGTGGTTCGTTAGTTTGAGACCCACATTGAGCTCTGCACTGGTGATGCAGAGCCTGCTTGGAATTCTCTCTCTCCGTCTCTCTCTCTCTGCTCCTTCCCCACTGTGCTTTCTCTCTCTCAAAATAAATAAATAAACCTAAAGAAATAACTATAGTTACAATAATTTGTTGATAGATACACAGTATAAGTAGAGATAATTGAAATATCAGAATAAATAGAAAAAAGGATAGAACAATAAGGGATAGGGATAATAAAAGGGTAGAATTTTTGCTTTCAAGTTAGGTTGTTATCAGCTTAAAATACCTTGATTTATGTACATAAGCCATCATAGTATCCACAAAGCAAAAACCTATAGTAGAAACACAGAACACAAAGAGAAGGAAATCAAAGTATACCACTATGTAAAATCAACCATTCATAAAGGAAAATAACAAAAGTGGAAGAAAGAAACAAAGGAACTACACGGTCAGGAAACAGTTACTAAGATGGCATTACTAAATCCTTACCTATCAACTATTCCTTTAACTGTAAATGAGATAAATTATCCAATCAAAAGGCATAGAGTGGTTCAATGGATTTTTTAAAAATACCAAACTATATGCTATATACAAGAGACTCCCTTCAGCTTAAAGACACACATAGACTCAAAGTAATGGGATAGAAAAAGATACTTTATGCAAATGGAAACCAAAAGAGAGCGGAGATAAACTAGACTTATATAAGGCAAAATAGATTTCAAGTTGAAAACTGTAATAAGAGATTATGAAGGCCATTATATAATGGCAAAGGAGCCAATTTATCAAGAGGATATAACAATTTTAAATACATATGTACCCAATATCAGAACACATAGATACATTAAGCCAATACTGATAGTTCTGAAGGGAGAGATAGATAATACAGTAATATTAGAGAAATCCAATACTCTACATTTAAGAATAGATAGATCATCCAGACAAAATCAGTAAGGAAAAATTAGACTTTATGCCATATACCAAATGGATCTATGAACACAGAACATTCTATTCAACAGCAGCAGAATACACATTGTTCACAAGGGCACATGGAATATTCTCCAAGATACATCATATGTTAGGTCACAAAATAAGCCTTAGAAGATGTAAGAAGACTGAAATCATATCAAGCTTCTTTTTTGACCAGATGATATGAAACTAGAAATCAATTACAGGAGGAAAACTGAAAAATTTACAAATATGTGGAAGTTAAATAATACACTCCTAAAAAATGGGTCAAAGGAGAAATCAAAAGGGAAATTTAAAAATAGCGTGAAAGAAACAAAACTGGATACATACGTACCAAAACTCACAAGCTGCAGCAAAAGAAGTTCTGAGAGAAGTTTATAGTGATAATTGCCCAAATTAAGGAAAAGAAAGATTTCAAATCAGTAACCCAATTTTATACCTCAAGGAACCAGAAAACAAACAAACAAACAAACCATAGACCCAAAGTTAGTGGGAGGAAGGAATTAACAAATATCAGAGTAGAAATAAATGAAATAGAGACAAGAAAAACATGAGATTTAAAAAAAGCAAGAACTGGCTTTTTGAAATGGTAAATGAAACTGATAAACTTCACCAGAGTAAGAAAAAACAGAGATGACAAAATCAGAAATGAAAGGTGGAGACACTACAAATCACATCACAGAAATGTGAAGGATATTAAGAGACTATTAGAATGATTATATACCAGCAAATTTGGGTAACCTAGAAGAAACAGATAAATTCCTAGGAACATACAACCTATCAAGACTAATCATGAAGAAATAGATATTTTGAGCAGATCAATAACAAATAAGGAGATTGAATCAGTAATCAAAAACCTCTCAATGAGAAAAGCCCAAGACCAGATAGTTTCACTGGTGATTCTACCAAACTTTTACAGAATTAACACTCCTGCTTCTCCAACTCTGCCAAAATTTTGAAGAGGAATGAACACTCCTAAACTCATTTTATGAGGCCATTTTCCACTAATACCAAAGCCAGATAAAGACACTCCCAGAAAAGAAAACTAAAAGTCAAGATCCCTGATTAATATAGATGCACATTTATCAACAAAAATACTAGCAAACTGGGGCACCTGGCTGGCTCAATAGGTGGAACATGCAACTCTTGATCTTGGGGTGGTGAGTTGGAGCTCCATGTTGGGTGTAGAGATTACTTAAAAAATATCTTTAAAAAATACTAGCAAACTGAATTCAAAAACACATTAAAAGGATCATACACCATTATCAAGAGGAATTATCCTTGGGATGTAAGGATGATTCAACACATGTAAATCAATAAATGTAATATGTTGCATTAAAAGAATGAAGGATAAAAATCGCATGATCAACTCACTAGGTGCATGAAGAAAACATTTGACAAAACTTAGTATCTTTCATGATAAAAAAAAAAAACTCTCAACAAATTGGATATAGAAGGAATATCCTTAACATAAGAAAGGCCATATATGCAAAATCCACAGGTAACATCATACTCCATGGTGAAGGGTTGAAAGCTTTTTTTACTAATATCAGTCACAAGACAAAGGTGTCCACTCACCGTTCTTATCCAACATAGTACTGGAAATACTAGCCAGAGCAATTAGGCAAGAAAAAGAAATAAAAGGCATCCAAATCAGCAAAGAAGAAGTACACTTTTCTTTGTTTACAGATGATGCAATTTTATAAATAGAAAATTCTAATGACTCTACTAAGAAACTATTAGAACTAATAAACAAATTCAGTAGAGTTACAAAGTGAAACCTACAAAAACCAGTTGTTGTTTAAATACTAACAACAACCTATCTGAAAAAGAAAAAAAAAATCCCATTTATAATAGCATCAGAAACAATAAAGTACTTAGGAATAAACTTAACCTAGGAGGTAAAAATTCTGTACATTGAAAATTACTACACATTGGTGAAATAAATTGAAGAAGACACAAATGAAATATATCTCAAGTGCATGGATTGGAAGTTTACAGATTAGAAGAAATTTAAAATGTTAAAATGTCCATACTACTCAAAGCCATCTATATGTTCAGTGCAATCTGTATCAAAATTCCAATGGCATTTTTCATAGAAATAGAAAAAAAATCCTAAAATTTGTGTGGAGCCACAAAAAACCCCAGATAGCCAAAGCAATCCTGAAGTAGAACAAAATGGAGGCATTACACTTCCTGATTTCAACATCTACTATAAAGCTCTACTAACCAAAACCGCATGGTAAGGCATAAAACAGACATATAGACCAATGGAACCGAATAAGGGTTCAGAATTAAACTCATGCACATACAGTCAACGAGTAATTAACAAGGAAGCCAGGAATCCTCAAGGGGAAAGGAGGGAAAACTGGATATCCACATGCAAAAGAATGAAATTGGAGCCCTATCTTATACTGTAACAAAAATTAACTCAAATGGATTAACGACTTAAATGTAAGACCTGAAACTATAAAACTACTAGAAGAAAGCTCTTTGACATTGGTCTAATCAATAATTTTTTAGATATTACACCAAAAGCACAAGCAAGGAAAGCAACAATAGACAAGACTACTTTGTTATATATGTATATATGTGTGTATATATATGTGTATGTATTTAAATTATATCTATTTTGAGAGAGAGAGAGAGAGAGAGAGAGAGAAAATGAGCACAGGAGGGGCAGAGAGAGAGGGAGAGAAACTACCAAGCAAACTCCAAACTGTCAGCACGGAGCCTAACACAGGGCTTGAACCCTAGAACTGTGAGATCATGACCTGAGCCAAACCAAGCCTTGAATACTTAAACAGCAGAACCACCCAGGCGCCCAAGACTACTTTAAATTAAAAAGTGCTTGCACAGCAAAAGTAACAACCAACAAATAAAAAGGCAACTTATGAAATGAGAGAAGATATTTGCAAATCGTATATCTTATTAGGGGTTAGTATCTAAAATATATAAAGAATTCATACAACTCAATAGTAAAAACACAAGTAATCCAATCAAAAAATTAGCAGAGTACTTGAATGGACATTTTGCCAAAGAAGACATACAAATGACCAATAAGTACATGAAAAGATGCTATGTGTCATTAGTCATTAGGGAAATGCAAATCAAACCACAAGGCACTGTTACTTCACAGCTGTTCGAATGATTGGTATCAAAAAGTCAAGAGACACAGCAAGCATTGGTGAGAATATAGACAAAAGGGATCCCTTGTGCACTGCTGGTGGAAATGTAAATTGGTGTAGCCACTGTGGAAAATAGTGTAGAGGCTCCTCGAAAAATTGAAAATTGATCTGCCATATGATCCAGTGATGCCACTTCTGTGTATATGTCCAAAGGAAAAGGACTCATTCTTTTGAAGTGATATGCACCCACACGTTTGTTGCTACATTATTCACAGTGGCTCACATATGAGCACAACATGATTATCCATTGGTGGATAAATGAATAAAGAAAGTGTGTCATACATACAGAATGAAATATTAGTTGGCCATTAAAAAAAGAAGCAAATCCTTCCTTTTGCAACGATATGAATGGACCTTGAAGGCATTATGCTAAGTGAAGTAAATCAGACGGAGAAAGATAAATACTATATGTTCCATTCGTGTGTGGAATCTAGAAAAACTAACTAGAGATTTGAATGCTGGTTTCCAGAGGCTAGAGGAGTTGAGGGAAAGGGAAGATGTTGTGCGAAGGGTACAGCTTTTCAGCTATAAGATGAGTCAGTTCTGGGAATCTAACGTACAGCATGATAACCATCATTGAAGGCTAAGAGAGTACATCTTCTTTTTTTTAAAAATTTTTTTAATGTTTTATTTATTTCTAGGAGAGAGAGAGAGACAGCGTGAGCAGGGAAGGGTCAGAGAGAGAGGGAGTCACAGACTGAAACAGGCTCCAGGCTCCGAGCTGGCAGTCAGCACAGAGCCCGACGCGGGGCTCGAACCCACCAACCGCGAGATCATGACCTAAGTGAAAGTCAGACGCTTAACTGACTAAGCCACCCAGGCGCCCCTAAGAGAGTACATCTTAACTGTTATGATGATGACAACAACAATAACAAGAAAGGTAATTATGTGAAGGGATGGAGGTGTTGGTTCGCTTTTTTGTGGTAATCATTTTGCAATATATGTGTATCAGATCATCATGTTGTAAACCTTAAACTTACATATATGTCAATAATATCTCAATGAAACTGAGTAAATTTTTAGATTAATAAAGCAATTTTGAAAAATTTAGAAGAGAACAAGTTTCTCACTTCAATTTAACTTTAATGACTAAGAGAGACACAGCCATAGAAATATTTATTGGCTAAGAGAATATCTCTTCAGGTTTCTCCTTATTTTAAATTTACTTCCCTTTGAACACTGTGCATTAGACTCATTCGCATTAAAAAAAATAGATATGGTGTTAAAAATCCAAGTCAGTAAGGTATGAAATTAAAGGCAAATTAATTCCAGAGAGAAAAGTAAAAAAAAAAAAAAAATGTATTTGTTGTCACTTTTTACGGTTTTGTATTATAGATTGTTTTGATTTGTATCGTCAGAGACTTCTAGAAATAACTGTTTCAAACATCAGACTCCAGATGGATGGATTTAAGCTGTTGCATTCTAAAGATAGAAAGATTTCTGTATTGTGTCAAAATTATAGGACTAACTCAATAATTTGTTCAAAAATGCTTAGGACTAGTCACTAATACTTTTAATATTCCTGTCAACAGACAATAACAATTTGAATTCTTGAGGTGCACTTTTAGTAATTTTGTGATTATTGGCCATATTCTCCAGATTTGGAATGTGCTCTCTATCTCTAATGCTGTCCTTTTCTAGTCATAGTTTGAGTCAGTGATTAAAGAGAAAAAAAGAAAAAACCACACTTATTCTCTCAGTCTGACTTCGGCCCCGTTAGGTTGTCATTCTCTCTGACATGGCAAAGAAACCTCAGCTGACAGTTTTTATGACAAGAACAGCATTCTCTCATATGTATTCTAGTACCCTACTTCAAAGCAAACTTTCATTTCAACAGTCTAAGTAGAATAACACATTTGTCTTTTATTTGTCTCAATACTGAGTCAAGGAAGCTTTCTATACCAGCAGTTTTCCCAAAGCAGGGGGAAAAATTCAACATTAAAAACAACCACCTACACAGTCCTCTAAACACGGCTTTCTGAGTTAAAGTATAAAAGATTTGCAATGAGAGAAAATCACATAGAATGTCTATTTCTGTGTAGAGACAAGGGACGAAAGAGGAAACCCAAAATAGGAGGGATTGAAGCAGGAGCTGGGAGCGACTCAGTAGGGGACCTTTAGAGAATCACTTAACCTGGTCATAGCGCCTTTCAAACTACTCCAGACCTGCCCTCACCTCGCAACCCTTTAATCCCTTTGTCCCATTTCTATTTCTTCCCTGGCTTCCTCTGGCCCTCTGCTACTTCCCTCGCCCCTCTCCCTATGACTAAACAGATTTCTTTTCTTAATACCTTTCCTGGGTAGATTTTTCTTCCCCCCCTTCCCTCCTCATTTTGCTCTATATGCCTGGAATGATTCTAGTGAGTCAGAGGTATCCTTTTAGAATCACGGCTTCCATAAAGCCTTCCTGTAACAAGCTGTAAACGCTGCTCACCCTTTTCAGTTTAGTAATTATTAAAGCAAGCGGAAACTTTTTGTTACTTTCATGTCAAAAGTTTCATCCCACTGTTTATCAGGGCTCAACAAAGTTGCTAATAAACGGCATTGGTAAAATTTCACCCAGCAAGAAAAGTGATGTTTCTTCAGAGCAATTATATCTTGCAGTCTCTGCTTCCTGCTTCCTTTTTCCTAACCTGGGTCATGTGCACAGAAATAGATTTCAGGAAGTGACACAGTTGTCCTAGACCTAGATGGAAGAGTTTTTACATCTTGGATGAAGAAGTGGACGATCATAATTGAAGGATAGTGATTGCATTCCAGCCAGATTAAGAGTGCTCCTTTAACCCCATATTTTAGGTTATTCCCTACTAGTACCATGGGATTTATGAAAAGGTTGGAATTAGATCTAACTGTATCTACACTGCAGCATATAGAAATGCATTATATATACATAATATAAACATATACACAAAATTGTACTGAAAGTTATTCTTTTTTTTTTTAAATGTTTTATTTACTTCTAGGAGAGAGAGAGAGACAGCGTGAGCAGGGGAGGGTCAGAGAGAGAGGGAGTCACAGACTGAAACAGGCTCCAGGCTCTGAGCTGGCAGTCAGCACAGAGCCCGACGCGGGGCTCGAACCCACGAACCGCGAGATCATGACCCGAGCGAAAGTCGGACGCTTAACCGACTAAGCCACCCAGGCGCCCTCGTACTGAAAGTTATTCTTAAGTGCTATTTTTTATAAACACTATGTTGAAGTAATTGAGAAGTAGCAAAACTCCAAAGAGCTATGGATTTTTATGTGAGAAAGTGCTTCCTCTGCGACTGCCTTCCTTTGAAAACTGTTAGAGGAGGTTATTGAGAGCACGTGACCACAAGTTGACCTGTGTGCTGGACCTGATAATCAGAGGCTCCTCACCCTGCCTCATGTCCTTAAGATGTACATTCGGCCCACGGTTCCCACAGCTGGAACGATTTTCAAGAACAGACCTGCGAGAACAGTGTGTTTTTGAGCCCCCCTGGATGGTATATGTGACCGAACCCAGTTAAGTCCTGTCTATAAACTTTTATGATTTGGGTGGGTGGGTGCAAGATCTATTTATTTGTCTGGTGGCACTGAAGGCAACCTCCCAGATCACGGATCAATTCCTTTGGTTAGTAAACCCACGGCCTACCAATCTGGAATGGACTGCCACTTTCGTTAGTCTCTCCTTGCCGACTGTAGACAGAGGCCAACTTACAAACCAACAAAATTGATACAGAAGAGTAGAAACCTAATCAGTTCTGGTGTTGACTTTGGTTCCATTTTCTGGGTATGCCATTTCAACAATGAACACCAAAGAGAAAGGTAGGAAGGCAGCTTAAAGCTTTTTCCCTGGAAATTGAATATTAGTGTGTATTTTCTTCCATAGACAAGAAACGTAAGATGGGTGCATGGTTTAAGAACTGCACCAGGACCAAAAAGTCTGCTATTTTCTTGGTCTAAAGCCAATAAAGGGAATTATGGTAAGCAGAGACTCGATGACTAGTTTTATTCTTTATTATTTCTGTCAGATTCCAAGATGCTTTAACTTTTTGTGAGAATGCTTTTGAAATTTCCAACTGTAATGTGTAGGAATTTTCGTTTTGTTTTTAACTGATGTTTTTGCACCATTTTAAATTTGCAAACCTTTATAGTTTTTGAGATACAGGTTTTTAATCTGATATCTACTTTGAAGTCAGCTGCATGGTGCCCCATTCCTTCTTTTTTCTCCCAGCAAAAATTTATCCGTTTAACTGTTTAAATGGACTCTGTGATGGCCTAAATTGTTCTCTTTATTTTCTCTTTCCGAGTTCATGGAACCAGAGCTATTTTTAGATGAGGATGCACTTAAAAAATTCTACCACTTCAGTTTTTACAAGGATTAAAAATGTTTGGAAGATACGGGGTGGGGGGGGGGGAAGAAATGTTTTTATATTCTTAGGGGATTTTCCAGGGAAAATGTTAGCGATGCTGACCTTTTGTATCAAGCTTTACCCACGCAAATGGGCTCTTTACTGTCAACTTTGATTTTTAAGAGGACCTAAAAATGTTATCTAGAATAAAAATTAATTCAAATGATGCAAGTTGACATATCACTTGCATTTCAGACCATACATATTTCCCCAAATCCCTGGATATAGCACAAAAAACAAGCACAGAAAGACTCTTGAAAAGTAGAAAGAAAAAGATGGACTGTTGAAGGACCTTGGGACTTCAGGAATAGCAGGCTGGTGAATTCTCTGTGTTTCCTTATTGCCTCCCACGTATATTAGATGAAATACAGAATTGCCAATAGCCACAGACAAAGAAAATTAAGGGAAAAAAAGCTCTTTTCCTTAGCCAAAGGACCAGGAAAAGAGTAGCTTAACAATGAAAAACAAAAGAAAACATTTTGGCAATACCCACCCTCACTCCCACCAAACATCAATAGAGAAAACGCCTTCCACCTCCAGGATTTCAATGTGGCTGAGTGGGGATTTGATCTTTCACACCACTACCTTGCCCTATGGAAACAGGTGCTTCCTTCCTCCCGGGCTGGGGTTGGAGAGGGACCTAATCTTCGGAGTGCGAAGCTTATCTTTCATTTCCTGTCTAGTATGAGGTGGTAGCTGTCCAAGTCCCTTGCTGGGTGAGGTCAGCAGGTTGTTCAGGGCAGCTGATCTGCTATCCCCCACCCAAAGCAAGAGCAGGTGCTCTGATTCCCTTGCAGAGATCGTGTTGGCAGGGCTGAGCAGGGACCTGTCTTCTCTCCCCTTCCTGGCAGTAGCAGGTGGAGCTGTTTCCCCAGCCAGAGTAGCGTCTGTGAGATCCAGCTGCAGGCTGCATCTTCACCCCTACTTGGTGTCACTGTGGTCGAGTGAAGCGATAAGGGGTGGGGCCAGTTGGCATTTGGCTTTCTGCCATCAGCTTTTCTGGTGTCACAGCAATCCAGCAGCAAAGATAAACTTCTGCCCCGACCCTATGGCAACAAAGTGGTGTAAGTCACCTTCCCTTACTGGTGTCAGCAGGGCCCAGCCAGAAGCTGAACTGAACTTCACCTGCATTCCTAGATTATGAGGCGGTGTGAGTTGGTGCGCCATTTTCACCAGGAGTGTGTCAACAGAGCCAGGGAGGGAACTAAACCACCATCCCACTTGTTTTCAATGAGCCCTTGTGCGTCACTGCCCCTCTTTTGTCAGGATGGTTGGTGGGACCCAGTGAGAAGTAAAACATGCACAGGTAATGACCCTCACACTAAACTTGAGCAGAGGACTGCCTGCTAACAAGCCGATGTTAAATAGGGCCCAGAGACTCATGATATAATACTTGAAATGTCCAAAATAAAACAGAAAATCACTCATCACATGAAGGAACAGAAAAATCACAGCATGATTTGGGGAATAAGAGACAACCAACTGATAACACCAAGATGAATGGGATCTTAGTATTATCTGACAAGGATGTTATAGTTATTTATTTTGTGTGCATAACAAGAACACTTAACATTTATTCTTTTATCAAATTTCAAGTATAAAGTATAGTATTAGTAACTATAGTTACTGTGTTGTACATTAAATCCCCACAACTTACTTGTCTTACAGCTGAAAGTTTCTACATTTTCACCAACGTCTCTACGTTCTCCCCCAAACCCCAGACCCTGCAACAATGTTCTACTTCCTGGTTCTGTGAGTTCAAAATTTTTTTTTAGATTTCACGTACAAGTGAGACAATACAGTATTTGTTTTTTTTTAAATTAATTTATTTAAATTCAACTTAGGTAACATAAAGTGTAGCATTGGTTTCAGGAGCAGAACCCAGTGATTCATCATTTAGATATAACACCCCGTGCTCATTCCAACAAATGCCCTCCTTAATACCCGTCACCCATCTATCTCATCCCCCGACCCACCTGTGCTCCAGCAACTGTCACTTTGTTCTCTGTATTTAAGATTCTCTTATGGTTAGAGCTAGAACAAACAATCCTAAAATTTGTATGGAGCCAGAAAAGACCCCCAAATTGCCAAAATAATGTTGAAAAAGAAAACCAAAGTTAGAGGCATCACAATTCCAAACCTTAAGCTGTATTAAAAAGCTGTAATCATCAAGACAGTATGGTACTAGCACAAAAACGGACACATAGACCAATGGAACAGAATAGAGAACTCAGAAATGGACCCACAAATGTATGACCAATAGTCTTTGACAAAGCAGGAAAGAATTTCCAGTAGAAACAAGACAGTCTCTCTAGCAAATGATGCTGGGAAAACTGGACAGTGACATGCAGGAGAATGAAACTGGACCACTTTCTTACACCATACACAAAAATAAATTTAAAATGGATGAAAGACCTAAATGTGAGACAGGAAACCTTCAGAGTCCTAGAGGAGATCATACAGTGTTTGTTTTTCTGGGTTTTCTGTATTTCACTGTAATAAGGAGTTTAAATCAGCCATCATACAAATGTGTAAACAAGTACTTATAAGTTCTTTTAAAACCAAGGAAAAAAATAGAAAATCTCAATGAAGAAATAGAATTTATTAAAAAGAACCTGACTGAAATAATAAAACTGAAAAATATAATAACCAAAATTAAAAGCTCTATGGATGGGCTCATTAGTAGAGTGGAGATTCGAGAGGGTGGAAGTAGTTAATTTAGGGACAGATTATAAGAATTTACTCAATCAAAACAAAACATAGAGTTACCATATGACACAGCATTTTTACTACTAGGTATATGATCAAGAGGTATAAAAACTTATCTTCACACAAAGACTTGTAAAGGAATGCTCGTACCAATGTTATTCTTAGTGGCTAAAACTTGAAAATAACAAAAAATGTCCATTAACAGGTGAATGGATAAGCAAAACATGTATATTTGTCTAATGGAATATTATTTAAGCATCAAAACAACTAGAGTACTGATACATGCTACAACATGGCAAGACTCAAAAACACTGCTCAGTTATAGAAGTCAAATAAAAAAGCCACATATCCTGTCATTCCATTTATATGAAATGTCCAAAATAGGCAGATCTATAGAGACAAGAAGGAGCTTAGTGGTTTCCAGGGGTTGTAGGTGGGGAGGATGGGGAATGAGTGCTAATGGGCACAGGGCTTCTTTTGGGAGTAATGAAGATGTTCTGAAGTTGAGGTGATGACTCACAACTCTGTAAATATAGTAGAAGCCATTGAGTTGTATGCTTTAAATAGGTGAAAGTTATGGTACATAAATTAATTCTTAAGCTGCTGAGATAAAAGCAAATGTAATAGTAATGTATTACAGTAGGTTAGACCATTTTGAATTCCTATGTGCTCTTAATGCATATGCAAACAGTATTTAAAACAAAAAGAGATATCCAAATTCAGTTCCACTCAGATCATGGCTGAAAAGGATGTATATAATTGTAATCAAAGATGGTCATTTTTGCATAATTTGCTTTATCAATTCAGACATAGCACCAGTTAATGGAACTTTACACAGTTAAACCAGACATTTTTTTTTTTTATGTTGAGCCCCTTAGCCTTTATTAAAAAAAAAAAAAAAGTAAAACTGGAGCTTGGTTCAATTCATCTTTCATCCCTCTTGATCCGATCAGATACTTATTAATACTTAACGACTCTTCCTTTGGGCAGTTGTTTGTGAAATCAACCTGGTCGACACTCCTATATTAACTTGGAAATAATCACTATCTCTAGCTGTAATTCTTGACCAGGCTAATAATGTTTTGAATTAATTGACCAGCTTGCAAATGTGGAAGGATCCACTTGATGTATCTGACTGGCCAATTTTCCATGAGTTGTGTTGGCTCATGTAAGATTCTGTGAAGACTATAATGATTGACAGATAAGCTTCCCTAAAGTAGCATTCATTTTGGAGATATATTACCTTTTACTGGTGAACCTGGCACTTCAACATAATGCAAACTGATTGGAATGAACAATCACACAGCAAGCTACTAATGTCTACATTGAGAGGGGGTATTTGCCCAAGCAAATGTAGTTAATAATCTCTTGATAAATCACAAAATTGAAACCACACTTTATGTAACCTGAAGTAGAAGAAAACGAAATGTGCTCAGAACATTGTTATCACTTAGATAAAGGTTTAGCAGTGCATATTTACACTAATATTTCACTCTGACTCCTTTCTACCTGACATTGGAATGGGATTTGTGAATATGGTACATTTCTTGCAGGTGATAAAACTTAATAAATGAATAGTAGCTATCTAAAGACACTGGGTATTAGCATAATGTTATCTGTCCTAGAGTCAGCCTGCATGAGTTGAATGCCTCTTCCACCACTTAATAGCTCCTTGACCTTGGGCAAGTCTCTATCCGTTTCTGAGTGTTAGTTTCTTCATTTGTGTAATTGGAATAGAGATGGAACTTATCGCGTGGGATATTTGGGAGGTTTTGAGATAACACATATAAAGAATTTATCATGCTACCTGGTACTTAGAAGAACTCTACAAACATTCATAATTATTATTATTTTTTTTATGTTTTATTTATTTCTAGGAGAGAGAGAGAGACAGTGTGAGCAGGGGAGGGTCAGAGAGAGAGGGAGTCACAGACTCTGAAACAGGCTCCAGGCTCTGAGCTGGCAGTCAGCACAGAGCCCGACGCGGGGCTCGAACCCACTAACCGCGAGATCATGACCTAAGCGAAAGTCGGACGCTCAACCGTCCCAGGCGCCCCTAAACATTCATAATTATTAGTATTAACCATTATTTCACTCACAGAATGAAACTTGGACAAATCGTTGAGATATACCACCACTGTGAGGATGAGTGTGGACCACAGGCTTCATGTTGGAAACTGGGTTTTTAAAGGCATTTGGGAACAGGTAAATAGAGTAAGTCACCAGAAGACTTAAAGAGATCATAGGGGCGCCTGGGTGGCTTAATTGGTTAAGCATCTAACTTTTAAAAAAAAATTTTACTGTTTTTATTTATTTCTGAGAGAGAGAGAGAGGCAGCTTGAGCAGGGGAGGGGCAGAGAGAGAGGGAGACACAGAATCTGAAACAGGGTCCAGGCTCTGAGCTGTCAGCACAGAGCCAGACACGGGGCTCAAACCCATGAACCATGAGATCATGACCTGAGCCGAAGTCCAACACTTAACCGAGCCACCCAGGTGCCCTGGTTAAGAATCCATGCCCATCTCCCCCCTCCCCCCCCCAACACCCACGAGTCCTCAGTTTGTTCTCAGCATTCAAGAGTCTCTCATGGTTTGCCTCTCTCCCTTCCCCCTCCCCATTTCTCCCCTTCTTCTCCCCCATGGTCCTCCCTGGTTAAGAATCCAACTTTGGCTTAGGTCATGATCTTGCGGTTTGTGGGTTGGAGCCCCACATCAGGCTCTGTGATGACAGCTCAGAACCTGGAGTCTGCTTCAGATTCTGTGTCTCTCTCTGACCTTCCCCTGCTCATTCTCTCTCTCTCTCTCTCTCCCTCTCCCCCTCGCCCCCTCTCTCTTTCTCTCAGAAACAAATAAACATTTAAAAATTTTTAAAAAGAGAGATCACAAGACTGATCCTACTGATCATAGTCTATTTTGGGAAGTACAACTTACAGATACCTACAAAGATCTGGAAACTACCTAAGGGCACTTCATTGCCTCTTAAGGTGGAAGTGATAACATTCCCTTGATGAGCTCAAATTACGCTCTTCATTACATCTCCACTAGGCAATCAGAAAGCAGTTGAGTTTGTTCCATTTATTTATATTTAACAAATGACCCCCCACATATTTTTTTATTTGCTTATTGTTTTGTGGATGAGGAATTCCGGAAAGGCTTGACTGATATATTTTCTCTGATCCACATGGTTACATGGTTTCAGTGGTAGATTTTGTACCAGGGTGGGTTTGTCATTCAAACGTAGAGCCTCGGGGCTCCTTGTCTCTCTGCCTCCATATGGATCTTACTCACCATGGCCTTTCATTTTGGCTTGGGTTCCTTGAAGATATGGCAGTCTCAGGGTAGTTGGAATCCTTATATAGTAGCTGACTTGCTCCAGTATCAAATTCTAAGAGGCAAGACATGGACTTTGTCAGTATTTTTTTAAAAATATTGAAAGTTCTTACGTTGATTCCATTTAGTCTATATAGTATTATATTACTTTCAGGCATACAATACAGTGATACAACACTTCCATACATCACCCAGTGCTCATCACAAGTGCCCTCCTTAATCCTCATTACCTATTTCAGAAGTAGAGGTCCACCCTTCTCCCCTCTGGTAACCATCAATTATTTTCTCTGTAATTAAGAGTCTGTTGCTCTCACTCTCACTCTCGTTCTTGCTCTCACACTCTCTCCTTTGTTTTCTTGTTTTGTTTATTAAATTCTATATATGAGTGAAACCATATGGTATTTGCCTTTCTCTGACTGACTTACCTCACTTAGCATTATACTCTAGAGCTCCAACCATACTGTTGCAAATGGTAAGATGTCATTCTTTATGGCTGAATAATATTCCAGTGTGTGTGTATGTGTGTTCTTCTTTATCCATTCATCAACTTATGAACATAAGCTGCTTCCATATCTTGGCTATTGTAAATAACGCTGCTATAAACATAGGAGTGCAGATATCCCTGTGAAGTATTTTTGTATTCTTTCGATACTCACTAGTGCAATTGCTAGATCATAGCGTAGTTCCATTTTTAACATATTGAGGAACCTCCATACTGTTTTCCGGAGCGGCTGTACCGGTTTACATTCCCGCCAACAGTGTCCGATTGTTCATTTTTCTCCACATCCTCGCCAACACCTGTTGTTTCTTGTGTTGCTGATTTTAGCCAGTCTGTCAGGTGTGAGGTGATAGCTCATCATAGTTTTGATTTAATCTATAGTGGTAAGTGATGATGAGCAACTTTTCATGTGTCTATTGGCCAGCTGGATTTCTTCTATGGAGAAATCTGAGTTCATGCCTTCTGCCCATTTTTAATTGGGCTCTAATTTTGAACATCTTTTTGGGTGTTGAGTTTTATAAGTTCTTTATATATTTTGGATACTAACCCTTTATCAGATATATCATTTGCAAATATCTTCTCCTATTCTGTAGGTAGCCTTTTAGTTTTGTTGATGGTTTCCTTTCCTGTATAAAAGCTTCTTATTTTGAAGTACTCCCCACAGTTTATTTTTGCTTTTGTTTCCCTTGCCTCAAGAGACAGATCTGGAAATAAGTTGCTATAGTAGATGTCAAAGAAGTTACTGCCTGTGCTCTCTTCTAAAATTGTTATGGTTTCAGGTTTCCCATTTAGGTTGTTCACCAATTTTGAAGTTATTTTTGTGTATGTTATAAGAAAATGGTCCAGTTTCTGTATTTTGCATGGTGCTTTCCCCTTTGCCCAACACCATTTGTTGAAGAGACTGTTTTCTTCCCATTGTATATTCTTTCCTGCCTTCTTAAAGATTAATTGACCATATAGTTGTTGGTGCATTTTTGGATTTTCTATTCTGTTCTATTGATCTATGTGTCTATTTTTGTAGCAGTAGCATATGTTTTTATTATTACTAATTTGTAATATAACTTGAAGTCTAGAATTGTGATACCTCGAGTTTTACTTTTAGTTTTCAAGATTGCTTTGGTTATTTGCAGTCTTTGTGGTTACCTACAAATATTAGGATTTTTTTTTCTAGTTGTGTGAAAAATGTGCTTATTATTATTTTTTATTGTGAAAAGGAACCTTTTATTTCTTATTTTATTTCCTTTCTTTCATAGTTTATTGTCAAGTTGGCTCATACCTTGGGGAGGGCATATCATAAGGGGACCAAATATAACTTTCTGGAGTGCTTATAATATTTGGGTCCCCCACATTTCCACTGCAACCTCCGTTTCAGAAGGCAAACTCTCTCACCCCTTACCTTACTTGGACATTGTGAAGGTATTGGCATAGTTGTTCATTCCATTTTTAAACATGTGCTCTTTCTGTTCCGATGTCACCACATCCTGTTTTTTTTTTTAATTATGATGTTATTTACAGATTCCATTTTCTCTTTCCTTTCTTTAAGTTTGGAAGCTCTGGTTTAATCTTGTGGTTTTTTTTTAAAGTTTACTTATTTATTTTGAGGGAGAGAGAGCGAGTGAGGGAGAGAGTGCACAAGTAGGGGAAGGGGCAGAGGGAGAGGGAGAGAAAGAATCCTATGTGGAGCATGGAGCCTGATATGGGTCTCGATCTCACAACCATGAGCCAAAATCAAGAGTCAGACACTTAACTAACTGAACCACCCAGGGGCCCCCAGAAGGCCTGGTTTATAGTCTGTCTGAAGACCACTTATATTTTTAGGCCAGGTAATTTCTCCCAGGGTATTCTTTCATATCTTATTTTCAGCCAAAGGATATAAGCCCAAACCTTTCATTTATTTTACTTCTGAGATCTGGGTCTAAGTATGCTATTGACTGGTAGGTAACTTCAAGACAGTACCTCAAACTCAAGAGGTGGCACATGAAAATGGGCTTGAACCTTTTCTTCTGCTTCATTTAACAGTTATCTTTGATACTTCGCTATGAATCAACATTATAAGCTATCAGTCAAGTTTGTACGGTTTTCATGTTAAGTATAAAATATATCTATCTCTATTTAGAGTTACCAAACAAATATTTAAGTATTTTGGAAGACACATTACAATATCAAGGTAAAGAAGTAATAGACTCTGAAATTAAATAGAAATAAAAATTTTATTACCTTTGAGCCAAACAATTTGATTCTGTTGGCTAACCTACTTTAATTTGAGCTTCCTAATCAGTAGAATAGGATAACCCTCATCACACAGTGTTTGGGGGAGGAATAAATGAAATAGTACATATAAAACAATTAGCATGGCATGGTGGAGGTACATGGCAAGTAACTAGTTTAGGGAATCTTGTTTGTTTGTTTTTTAACAAACACTTGTTTAGATATTTTTATTTATTTATTTATTTTTTTACAAATAGTTTATTGTCAAATTAGTTTCCACATAGTTTAGGGAATCTTGTATTGGTTAAGTTTGACCATTGCAGAAAATGTTCTAGGCCTTATCCCTTTCTCTTGGTCTTAGATGTTCTGATAGCTTAGTTGGCATATGGGAGGGTGTTTCCATTCAAAGCAATTGGAGAGGAACCAGGCAAAGCCATAGGATAAAAGAAGTCACAAAGCCTTCTGGCAAGACACAGGATACTTAACAGGCAAAACTGTCAATAGACGCTGACTAGAGGAACAGCTAGTATATTCTAATGACTCAACTCTCCTGTTTTCCTGGGAACATAAACAGATCTCATCTCACAGAGCCTGAGTCTTCCTGGGCAGAGGTTGTCCCCCTTTAGGACATGCCCCTACTATCAGCTTCTGGTTTCTGGGGAATAGTAACCAGTATTCTGCTTCTCCTCAAATTCCTGATCTAATTTCAGAGTGGAGTAATGATTTTCAACTTTTCTTCCATATTATGATCATATGGGGAGATTTAAGGAATCCTGACACCTGGGCTTTACTGCAAAAACAATTATATCAGAATCTCTGAAAATGGGACTCAATGACATCAGGTGATTCCAATATGCAGCAAATGGTTTGAACTGCCAGATAGAGCCTTACAACACAAAAATGTGGTCTGTAACAAGCAACATTGACATTAACTGGGAGCTTTTTAGAAATGCAGAATTTTGGCCTTGTCTAGACCTACTGAATCAGAATCTACAATTTAACAAGATAACTGAATGATCTGTATTTGAGAAGCACTGGTTTAGAATAATGAGTCTCAATTTGGGCTGCACATTAATATTAGCTGTAAGATCAGATGTTAAAATAGACTTAAGGAGATGAAAATATAAGTCAATAAAAAGGGCCCAAGGGAAGTAGGGTCAGGAGGGAAAGAGGGAGACATCCTACCAACTGATGCAAATAATATGTCTGGGTATGTTAGAGGATGCATAAAATCACATTTAATATTTATCTGTCAGTTTTACTTTGTAGTAGCCAACCTTCAAGAAGCTCCATACATCTTAGTATTCAGGCCCTTGTATACTTCCCTCTCACACTCAATCAGAGCAGGTTTAGTATGACCAGTAGAATGTGGTGGAAATAATGATGCCAATTTCAAGCTGAAGTAATAAAAAACATTGGAACTTCTAGAATGAAACTAGATCATTTTCTCACACCATGCACAAAAATAAACTCAAAATGGATAAAGGACCTGAACGTGAGATAGGAAACTATCAACACCCTAGAGAGAAAGCAGGAAACAACCTCCTTGACCTCCACCGCAGCAACTTCTTACTTGACACATCCCCAAAAGCAAGGGAATCAAGAGCAAAAATAAACTGTTGGGACCTCATCAAGATTAAGAGCTTCTGCACAGCCAAGGAAACAACCCAGAAAATTAATAGGCAACCAACGGAATGGGAAAAGATAGTTGCAAATGACATATCAGATAAAGGGTTAATATCCAAAATCTATAAGGAACTCACCAAACTCCACACCCGAAAAACAAACAACCCAGTGAAGAAATGGGCAGAAGATATGAACAGACACTTCTCCAAAGAGGACATCCAGATGGCCAACGGACACATGAAACGATGCTCAGCATCCCTCCTCATCAGGGAAATACAAATCAAAACCACACTGAGATACAGTGTAGATAAATGGAGAACTGCTTGTCGACTAGAATGGAATTGGGGTGGATGTGGGCTGAAAACTTAAATATATTGATTATTAATTCAAGATACTTAAGAGACTATAAGATGTCTTCTTGTGCCAACTCACACCCAATTTATGAATCCCTCAGTGAAATTTATATTCTGAAATAAGCACAGATTTTGAACTCTGAGAATATGGACTTATTATCAGGGTGATTTGGAGCAAGTCAAACATAGTCTGTCATCTGAAAAACGCGGAAAAGAATGTTAATACATGCCTTACAGGGTTAATGAGAGGTTTTAAGTAATATAACACGTCTAAAAATGCCTTCCCAGCTGTACAGTGAATTTTATTTATAATTTCTCCAATATTTAAAAGATGGTGAGCCTGGTGTTTGTTGAAGCAGACTGCTCTGTTGATGAACAGATGTCATTGTTGAGAGGGTCTTCAGATCGTAATGGAATTTATTTTCCTAAAACTTCCAAGTATTGGTCCTTCTTCTGCCTCCTGGAGTAACAATGACTAAAAATACTGCTTCCTCCACAACTTAGTACTTCAAAATATTTGGAGATAACTATCATGTCTGTTTAGGCTTTCCTCTCAAAACAAAAATATCTAGTTTCCTCAAAATTTCTTTATGTAAATGGATTTGTCTAGATTTTTCTCTGGATGTTCTCCAGGAATCCTTCTGAAGTGTGGTGTCTAAAATGGGGCATAATTCTCTAGATGTAATGAAGCCAACATATATCACCTCCCTGGAACTGGACTCTGACTACTTTTGGTTATGTTTAGATTTATTTTTTGCATTAAACAATAATTATAGTACCATCAATAAATGTTTATTACAGGCCATGTACACTATGAATCCTATTCTTCTAAAAATTTTTTTTCTCCATTGTATAGATGTAGTTCAGACAGTTAAACACATGCCCAAGTTCACAAGTTCACTAAGGCAGTAGTATATGAAAAAGCGGGTATTTGGATATAGTTCTGCCCGAGGCCCCTCCATACTACATTGCATTCAGGTTAGAGCATTGTCAATTCCTTCTTCCAAATATCAACAATGGATTTTCCTTCTATATATAATTAAATTTTTGTCCTCTTGATTTACAGTTATTTTTGAAGTATTAATAAGATATTTAAAAATCTTCTTTTGCCACTAAGTATGTTGAACTTTACATCATCTGCAAAACAATATATATTTTGTTAATGTATGTATCAAGCCTCTTGATATAACAGACTGACTGGACAGATCACTAGAGATCTCTCTCCATGGTATCCATTCCAGAAATCAATACCCATTGGGTCTGGTTGTTCAACCACTATAAATCCAACTTAACTGTATTTTTATCCAGACTGCATTCCTTCATCTTGCTTACAACAATAGAATGAGAAATATTATCCAATACCAGGCTAGAATTCAGTAAGTGATGTCCATGACGTACTCCATATTTCCACGCTAATGGCCCATGTTGATTTATGGTTAATCAGATAAAGTGATTTTAAATGACAGAAAATGTATTAAAATTATCACCATTGCTATAAAATCACAGAGGAATGCTTATGAAATATTCAACTCCATGTATAAAATGCATTTTATGATAGAAATTATGTTTTAATTGTTACAGACTATAATCCAAATTCAGTGAAAATCCTGTTATTATAATTTCAACCATGTTTAGAAATTATAGATGTGGGAGGTAATAACAATTTTCACTTTGTGACATTTTCATAATGATACTAAAAATATTTTCAAAAAGTTAACAACATTAAAAAGATGTGAAAATTCATGCAATTATGAAAAAACATGCTACTAAAATGATTAAATATTTTACTGAATAAAAATGTTGCATAGGTTTAAATTAAATATAACAGATCTCTTATCTTTCAGGATTTGCACTCATTTTGTTTAGATTAATCTATTTCCCTTTTGGTCATTCATTCATTCATTCTTACAACTCACAAATAAATTATATTTGCAAATAGTGTCCTTGCACTTAGGAGGTCTCATAAAGTATTAGAATCGATTCCTGTCTCTATTAAGTCACAGGAATATTCTAAAATTCAGTAAGGGAGAGAAGTATATAAATTATTTAAAGGAGAATATGATAAATTCTATAAAAATAATTCAGACTGAAGAGAGAAAGATTAGTTGTGGCCAAGATAATCAGCAATATTTCATGAAACAGGTAGAATGTAAGCAGGGCCTGGAAATTTAGTGATACTTCAGTATTTCAAGATGTGATGGATGGGGTCTAAGGTTGAGGATAGAGTATCCCCAGTCCAGTCTATTTTAATTTTGATGGTGTTTATTTAAGCCCTTAAAGCAGTGGAGGAAAAATGTGAACCTTTTCCTTGTCAAGAATATAATAGTGTCTTAGTGAAATACAGGAAACACCAAGACAATATCTTTTTGAACACCCAGTTAAGTCCAAGATATTGTACTATAAACTAGGTTTACAAAACAAAATAAGAAATAATCCTTGCCCTCTAAGAATTTATAGTGTAGTGGTAACTAAGGACAATCTTGAAAGATGCCAAATTAGAGTAATACATATTCCCATACCTTTACCCACAGTGGATATTATCCATCATTTTAATCTTAGCCAATCTGATATGGCTCTCTAGGGATAGGTAGGTAGGCCATTCCCATAAAGTAGGCAAGTAACCAAATTGGGAAACAGACCTAAATGCCATATGAAAATATGTTGCCACAAATCAAAGCAGACCAAAGGACTATAAAGTTTTGTTTGTTTCTAGTTTGCATTTAAACTATACTACAAAATGGCAATGAATGTTGCAGATAGTTCATTTAAGATGGTGAAGGATCATGGACTACAGTAATTTGCTATATAATGTTCATGGTTGAAAAAGAATTCCTTTTATTACTCTGTGATTACTCCATAAAATGTGGAGTTTCCTCAGACTTTGATTTTTTGGAAGAAAAAATAAAAATTTTCCCCTTTCTCCCTGATTACTTTGTCAAACAAACAATAGAAAGTATTTTCCCTCTTTTCTACCCAGTAACCTATTTATGTTCCAGTCTGAAATGAGAAACCACTCTTAGATCTTTTAACGGGAAATTTTCTACAGGGATTTATGAAAGTCATTGACAAACTGAGGATCCAAAATGGGGGGGGGGGCAATGCAGACATGAGCAGAAGCAGTGCTTCTGAAGGAATAAAGAGGGCAGCATTACTAAGGACAAGATTAAGGTGCAGGTTGAAACTATAGTAGGTCAGCTTGGTAGGACATGGTGCCACATAGAAGAGTTGCTAGTGAGAGGGAAACAGAGGAGCTACCACTGGCAGACAGTAAGGGGAGGAAAGACCCTGGCTTTCCCCCTCCTCCCACCCTTTAGTCTTCCAACACCGCCTCCATATACTTAAACTTACCTTGAAGACAGGGGGAAAAGGGTCATCCATAAATGTAGGTCCTTGTGATGCAGAAAAGAACAAGGACAGCTGGGGAGGGACTTGAGAGCAAAAAGCCACTATCGGACTCAGAGATAACCAATATTAACATCATTTCAGATATCTTGTTTGCATAAAATAAAATAGAATAAAATATTCACACTAAATGAATTACGTATAAACATGTTTGAATTCTACAAGGCTATTTCAGTTTACATACCATAATGCAATTCCCTTTTCCTACTTAACACATATTATGAGCATTGTTCTATGTTGTCACATGCAGTTCAGTATTTTTTACAACCACATAATATTTCATGGTATAGATGGGCCATCATATATTTGACCAATTCCTCTCGAGGGAAGTTAATTTTTTATGATTTCATATAATGCCAGATCAAAGGTCTTTGTACTTGTAAAATTGCTTAGTTCTGCAATTGTTTTATAGGATAGTTTTCTAAAAGTGGAGTTCTTTTTTTTTATTTTAAAGACTTTTTTAAATGTTTATTTATTTTTGAGAGAGACAGAGCATGAGTGGGGGAGGGGCAGCGAGAGAGGGAGACACAGAATCTGAAGCAGGATCCAGGCTCTGAGCTGTCAGCACAGAGTCTGACATGGGGCTGGAACTCATGGACCATGAGATCATGACCTGAGCTGAAGTCAGATGCTCAACCGACTGAGCCACCCAGGCACCCCTAAAAGTGGATTTCTTGATGAAGTATATGTACTCTTAAATTTTTGATAGGTCTTTCCACATACCCTTTCTAATTTTGGTAGTAATTTGCATTCACATTAAGATTGTATGAAAGAATTTGTTAACCAAACATTTCCTCCAATATTATGTATTATCAATCTTAGTCAATCTGGCAAATACATATACATGTACATGTATGATGTCTGTGTCTCTATGTGTTAATGTCTGTGCTCATAGCTGTATCCATATATTTGTGTTTATGTGTATTAATTTGTCTAAACCTATATCTGTATATATCCGTGACTATGTCTATGCCTTTATATCTACATAAATACAGTCAGTCTTCATCATTCATGGATTCTGTATTTATGAATTCTTTTACTTTCTGAATTTATTTATAACCCCAAAATCAATACTTGTGGCACTTTTGTGGTTCCTCATGGACATCCACAGAATGGTGAAAAATTTGAGTCACCCTACACATATGTTCCCAACTGAGGTCAAACAAGGTGATGTTCTGTTTACTTGTTTCAGCTATCATAGTGTAAATAAGTATCCTTTTCATGGTTATTTAATGCCATGTTTGTTTGTTTGTTTTGCATTTTTGTGCTTTTTTCTTGGTGATTTTGCTGCTTAAAGTGGCCCCCAAGGAAACAGCTGAAGTACTGTCTAATGTTCTATAGTGTAAGAAAGTTTTGATGTATCCTATGGAAAAAAAGATTTGTTTTAAATAAGAATTATGTAGGTATAAATTATAATGTTGGCCAATGTTAATAAATCAACAAAATATACTAAGTAGGTTGCCTTTAGACAGAAACACACATAGATCAGGGTTATGTATTGATTGGTTGATGAAAATTTCATGACTAGAGGTTTTCAAGAACTTAACCATATGTTTCCCCTAAGAGCAATCTTTCATTATTCACTAATTTGATGTTTGTGGAGACTTTATAGACTATAACTACTAAAATAAGGAGAATCAATTATATCTATATCTATGACTCTATGGAAATAAAATGTTGAGCAAAGACACTCAAATCAAACAACAAAATTAAAATATAGGTAAATTGGGCTACACCAAAAATAAATTTTATGTTTCAAAGCCATTATTAACAGAGTGAAAATTCAACCCACAGAAGAGGAAAAAATATTTGAAAATCATATATCTAATAATAGATTAGTTTCCAGTATATATAAAGAATTCCTATCTAACAACAATAACAGATCCACTCAAGAAATGTACAAGTGAAAAAAAAAAAAAAGAAATGTACAAATGACTTGAATAAACATTTCTCCAAAGAAGGTATACAAATGGCCAATCAGCACATGAAAAGCTTCCACATGTACATCTCACTGCACACCTTTCAGGATGGCTTTTATTTAAAAAAATAAAATGACAAGTGCTTGTGAAGATGTGCAGAAATTGTAACACTTGTGCATTGCTGGTAGGAATATAAAATGGTGCACCCTCTGTGGCAAACAGTATGGCAGTTCTTAAAAAAATTTAGACATAAGGGGCACCTGAGTGGCTCAGTTGATTAAGCATCTAACTCTTGGTTTCAGTTCAGGTCATGACCTCGTGGTTTGTGTTTGAGCCCTGCCTTGGGCTTTGTGCTGACAGGGTAGAGCCTGCTTGGAATTCTCTTTCTTGCTCTCTCTTTCTGCCCCACCCCCATACACATACTCCATCTCTCTCTCAAAATAAATAAATAAACTTAAAAATTTTTAAAATTAAACATAGAATAACTGTATGATCCAGCAAGTGTACTTCTAGGTATATATCCAAAAGACCTAAAAGCAGGCACTTAGATAATTATTTGTACACTTAGGTTCATATCAGCCTTATTTACAGCAGCCAAAAGGTAGAAATTACCCCATGTGTCCACTGACAGATGGATGGAAAAGCAAAATGTGTGAATGCATGCAATAAACTATTACTCACCTTTAAAAAAAGGAAGAAATTCAGCACATATTGCAACATAGATGAACCTTGAAGACATTATGCTAGGTGAAATAAACCATCACAAAAGGAAAAATATTGTATGATTCTACTTACATGAGATACTTAGCGGAGTCATATTCATAGATACAGAAAATAGAATGATGAGTGAGTAGCTGAAGGTAGGGGGATTGGGAAGTTATTGTTTAATGGGTATAGAGTTTCCGTTGGGAAATATGTAAAAGTTCTGGGGATAGATAGTGTTGATGGTTCCACAACAATGTGAATGTACTTAATTCTAATGAACTGTATGCTTAAAAATGGTTAAATGGTTAATTTTATGTATGTTTAACCCCAATAAAAAATGTTATACTAAATGAGTACTGTAAGATTTTGTAGTTCTGGTGATTAAAGTCCACTACTAAAAATGGACTAATAAAATAACAGAGATAATCATATAACATATATAATTACAAATTGCAATGATTTCTATACTTGAAGTGTACAAGATAGAATGAGAACATCAAACATGGGGAATTCACTTAGTGTGAGGGTGTCAGGAAAGGTTCATTTCTGGTGAGCCTTACATTTGAAAGCTGTATCTCAAATATGTATTAGTTATTTTGACATGAAAACTACTGTTTTCCTTATTTTTGTTTTGGTTCATTTTTGGTTCATTTTTAAATATTACTTGATAGGAACTAATTGAGATTTTAATAAAAATGTTTATTTTGGAGAGAGAGAAAAAAAAGAGAGAGAGAACAAGTTGGGTAGGAACAGAGAGAGAGGGGAACAGAGGATACAAAGCAGGCTCTGCATTGACAGCAGAGAGCTGAATGTGGGGCACACACTTGCAAACCTCGAGATCATGACCTGAGCCAAAGTTGAACATTTAACCAATGGAGCCACTCAGGCACCTTATGTACTACTTGAATTTTTAAAGCTGCTACTAATCCTGTATCATATGGGGGCAGATGTTTCCTTCAGTTTATCCCTTGGGTACCTTTTTTTTCTTCTTTTTTCCCTTTCTCTTCTTTTCCTTCCTTCATTCTATGATCATTAGCCTGTCAAACAAGTTTATAATGTGTCACATCCCAATGATATAGAAATGTATGCTATGTTTTCTTCTACCACCGTTACTGTTTTAATATTTGTATTACAATGTTTTTAGTGATTTGAAACTGAGGTTGATCTTTAGGATCCAGCTTTATTTTATTTTCCACATAGGTTGCCATTGTCTCTATATAATTTATTTCATCATTGATATTTTTCCATGAATTGAAATATTTATTATATACTCTGGTCCAGGGGTTGACACTTTTTTTTTTCTGTAAAGGACCAGATACTAAATACTTTAGGCTTTATAGCCATATGTTCTCTGTTGCTGCTATTCAACTCTGCTTTTGTAGCATAAAAACAGACTTAGATAATACATAAGCTTAGTGCACATGATGTGTTTGAATGAAACTTAATTTACAAAATCAGGTGTTTGAGTCTATTTGTTCTAAAGTTTTCTGATACCTGGTCTGTCTCTTCTGTTGCATTGATCCCTGTCTATTTTTTTCCCCATTATTCCAATATCTCAGTATTTCAACTGTTATATCTTTTAATAAGTGATATGTGTCTCATTTCATTACTCTCCTTTTAAAAACAACGTTTGCATCTTTCTTTTATGAGATAAATTTTATAGCATTTTTTCCCTCACATTTAGAAACAATACTATTGGGACTTTGCTTAGGATTACAGTGAATGTACAGATTAGCATAGGGACTATTGATGGGGTGAGAGTGATATTTCACATCATTGAATTTTTGCTGAATATTCAGAAACAACAAATGTCTATTTTTTCTAACTTCTTTTGAGGTTCTTTGGTATAGTTTTGTAGTTTTCTTCATGGAAGTTCTACACATTTCTTACTAAATGTATCCTCTTCGGTGTACTTTACTTTGGTGGTGTTAATGGAATAATGGAATATTTTTTTTCCTATTTTATCATCTATTGATCACATAAAAGAAAGGTACAGAATATTGTTGGGTTATTTTCCAGTAGTTCCAGTTTTTACTAAATTGTCATATTTTTTTCTTTTCTTTTTTCTAGTTGATCTTCTCAGACTTTACAGATAGGAAATAATAGCACCTGAAACCCATGAATTTATATATGTAATCGATATTTTACCACTCCTTCATTCTTTTATTTGGCTACTTTAGCTAGTAATTCTGAAATAATGCTTAAATAACAGAGATAAAGCATACTTGTCTTATTTGTGATATTAATGGCAAAGTGTATTTTTAGATTAAGAATGTTTTCGAGTTATGCATATAACTTTATCATGCAGAGGAACTGTCCTTCTGTTCCTCATTAATAAGTATTTTTAGGGGCACCTGGGTGGCTCAGTCGGTTAAGCCTCCGACTTCGGCTCATGTCATGATCTTATAGCTGGTGGGTTCGAGCCCCGCATTGGGCTCTGTGCTGATTGCCAGCTCAGAGCCTGGAGCCTGCTTCCGATTCTGTATCTCCCTCTCTCTCTGACACTCCCCTGCTCATGCTCTCTCTCTCGCTCTCTCTCTCTCTCTCTCAGAAATAAATAAAACATTTAAAAAAATAAGTATTTTTAAAAATCAGTAATTGATATTTAATTTTATCAAAAAACTTTTTCATATCTACTGATCTGATCATGTGGCTTTTCTTCTTCAACCTACATATATAATGACTAAAATTAATATATTTGCTAACTGAATCATTCTTACTTTTCTGGAATAAGCTATCATGACTATGTTTTCATATTGGTGGAGTCTATTTGTTAAAATTTTATTTATAAGTATGAGTCAATTTTTAGCACTAGTTTCATGGAATAGTTTTATATAATACTGTATTTGTCAATGATGGTATTCAGATTTTAGATTAGTGCCTAAAGTAATAGATGTATTCTGAAACTACAGAACAGTTCTAGACTTTTTTTTTTTTAATGTTTTATTTATTTCTAGGAGAGAGAGAGACAGACAGCGTGAACAGGGGAGGGTCAGAGAGAGAGGGAGTCACAGACTGAAACAGGCTCCAGGCTCTGAGCTGGCAGTCAGCACAGAGCCCGACGCGGGGCTCGAACCCACGAACCGCGAGATCATGACCTAAGCGCAAGTCGGACGCTTAACCGACT
>JAESUZ010000518.1:0-54070 GCA_017311185.1 Proteles cristata cristata | reverse complement strand
CTGGAATAAAACCTGGCCATAAAAAAGAATGAAATCTTGCCATTCACGACAACATAGACAAACATTGAAGGCATTATGCTGAGTGAAATAAGTCAGACAGAGAAAAATGAGTACCATATAATTTTACTTGTATGTGGGATCTTAAAACAAAGGGGGAAAAAATACAAGCTCACGGATAGAAGATTGATAGTTGTCAGAGCAGGGGTGGTGGGAGGGTAAAATGGTTGAGGGTCAAAAGGTACAAATTACCAGTTTATATAATAAATACGTCATGAGGACAATGTAGAACATGGTGACTATAGTTAATAAGGTTGTTTTGCATATTTAAAAGTTTCTAAGAAAATAAATCTTAAAAGTTCTCATCACAAGAAAAAAACTATAACTATGTGTGGTGACAGATGTTAACTAGACTAATTGTCATAATCATTTTCAATATATACAAATATTGAAACATTACATTGTACACTTGAAATTAATGTAATATATGTCAATTATGCCTTAATGAAATATATATTTATATTATATAATTTAACTAACACAGTATAATATAATGTATATAATAATATATATATATTTATACATTTATAAATAGATAAAAGAAGAAACTCTCTCCATGCACACACAGGGAAGAGGTCAAGTAAGTACATAGCAACCTACAAGTCCAGAGAAGTTGCTTCAGAATGAAACCTATCTTGTGGCACACTGATCTTGGACTTCCAGGCACAAGAACTGTGAAACATAAATTTCTGTTGTTTAAACAACAAAAACAAAAAACAGAAAATAGCAAGAGTTGACAAGGATGTGGACAAATTTGAATCCTCATACATTGCTAGTGCAAATGTAAAATGGCACACCTTTTATGGAAAACAGTTTGGCAGTTCTTCAAAAAGGTAGAGTTACTGTATTACCTAGAAATTCCACTTCTAGGTATATCCTCAAAGAATTAAAAACATATGTCCACACAAAAGCATGTAAACACAAATATCCATAGAAGAACTATTCATAATAGCCAAGAAGCAGAAACAACCAAAATCCTCATCACCTGATGAATGTGTAAACAAAATATGGTATATCCATATAATGGAATATTATTTAGACATAAAACAAAGGGAATACTAATACTTATTATAACATCCTGAACCTTGAAAACATGTGGTGAAAGCAGCCAAATACAAAAGGCCACATATTATTTAACTTCACTTATATGATATGTCCAGAATAGACAAATTTAATAAAAACAAAAAGTGGATTGCCAGAGGATAGGGGAAAAGGGAATGGGGAATGGCTCCTAATGGGTATGTGTTTTATTTAGGGAGTGATGAAATATTCTGGAATTCAAAACTCATAATGGTTATCTAACTTTTTGATTATACAAAACAAAAAGAAAAACAAAAATCCCCACTAAATTGCATACTTTAAAATAGTAAATTTTATGTTGTGTAAATTGTATCTTGATAGAAAAGAACAAATCAAGAAAATAATGGTTGTCACTGATTATTATAGAAAATTATTTTGTCTTGTGGAGGAAGGTATACTAAAAATGACCCAGAATGTCAAATACATGAAATATGACACTACTAAGATACTCTTTTTCCCCTGGCAGCAGAAGCTGTGAAGTGTTCCCAAACTTGCATGATGATAGATTCACTATTATAAGAGCTTGATAAATGTTGGTTGGTTGAATGAATAAATGAATGAATGGATGGTTCCTCATATGTGCCCAGTTTGCTCGTGCAGAGTATTCTTCTTTATTTCTACTTTGAAGAGAGGGGCCACAGTCTAGAGATATCTTAGTAAATGACTACTTTCTACTTGCTTAGGATTATTTTTGGGAATGTGTTTAGTGGAAGGGAATTTAGAGACAGTATTTTGAAATTAATTTAACATGCTTATTGCTACTGGTTCCAGAGGAAGATAGGAGGCTTTCCAAAGAAGAATTGACTACTGTTTCATGTAGCTATTGGGAACTTAATATATAGGGATGAAATTCAATAAGATTGCACACAGTTATTTTGTTTTTTTAAACTTTGTATTATCAACATCACAAATATCTCACACAAGCTGTATAACAGTGAGAGGCTGAAAACGCCATGATTCAGCCAAATAACTTCCTCTTTACTCACAGAATTTCCCCCTCATGTATCAGCTTAAATGACACTTTAATCAATGATTAGCTTACTGCAATTCTACTTGAAAACTGGTGAATAACAAAATATAATGGACTTGTGTTTTTCAAATGATCTGCCAATGCTATTCTATTCAATAGTCAGTCATGTAGTCTACAAATAAGAAATTAAAGTATTAACAGTGCACTTCTTCCCTGGAAAGAAGCTAGCAGTCTTAATACGTACAAAGAAAGCCACTGGAGGTGAAAAGCAAAAAACACAATTTCGGGAAGACCACAATCTCAATGATTAATCTCCTGAAGAACTGGAAGAACTATAAAAATAAAAATACATATCCTCTAAGCATATTCAAACTATTACCTTTTCAGACAAAGATAAGAATACAAACATCCTGGAATGCTTGGGTGGCTCAGTCACTTGAGTGTCTACCACTGATTTCAGCTCAGGTCACAATCCCAGGGTCCTGAGATTGATCTTTGCATGGGGCTCTGCACTGACAGCTTGGAGTCGGCTTGCGATCCTCTCTCTCCCTCTCTCTCTGCCCCACACCTGATCACACTTGTGTGCTTGCACGCTCATGTTCTCTCTCTCTCAAAATAAATAAACATTTAAAAAACACAAATACTTATACCTCCATAACTTTCTGAAAGTAAAATAAAAGTGTGGTAAAATAAAAATAAAATAAAAGTAAAATAAAAAAAAGTAAGTAGAAAGATATATTTAGCTTGTTGTAATTTGATAAAGGACAAAGTTTACCTAACTCACTGTTAGTGGCAACATACAGTTTCCCTTAATCCATGTGCATTTATAAAAGATAAAAGAATTCTATGATACTGATAACCCAGTGACTTCTAGTCCTACATAAAAGCTTTTAAATTTTATCTTTGCCTTCTAGTTTTTTTCAAACCAGGAAATTAAATGTGAAGGCTTAGAAGTTCAAATAGAAATCTTTTTATAATATATCTGGTAATGATTTACTCTGGTATAGTATAAAATCATACACATCAACGTTTTAAAATTTATCCATTTCTTTTGCCATACTTTTCTTTTTATTCATCCACTGCCACTTATAAGCAGTTCTACTAAGTAAACAATTGCTATTTTAGTGGCATGAAGGATGAGAAAAGAGGGAGGAAAAGTACCACAATAGTTAAATGTGTCTGAAAAGAAAAAACAAAATAATAATTTGTGCATAAATGAAAAGATATCAGAAAAAACTCACTAGAATACATATAGTGATGGTTATACTCAAGTTAAACAATACTTTTGCCCCCTGAGAATTTGATGTTTCATATTTGAAAAGTAAAAGTCACATAGTGACTTAGCATTGCAGGTATGTAATTAGCAAGACAGCAAAAAGTTGCTTCTTTCTAATGCTGGCTTTCCTCACCATCCCAACACGGCTGCCAGCAGCTTCAGAGAGTTACAGTCTGTTATCCACATGTATCAAGAAAAGAGAATCTCTTCAGTTAGGAGCCCCAGAAAACACCTCAACTCTCACTGATCTAAATTAAGTTATATGCAACTACTGAGCACTTAAAATATCATTCTTGCCTCTGAATTAACTGAATTTTACATTTTATTTCTTTTTAATTTAAGCTTAAAGAACCAGTGTGTTTTAGGGGCGCCTGGGTGGCTTAGTCGGTTAAGCGTCCGACTTTAGCTCAGGTTATGATATCGCGGTTCGTGGGTTCGAGCCCCGCGTCGGGCTCTGTGCTGACTGCCAGCTCGGAGCCTGGAGCCTGTTTCAGTCTGTGACTCCCTCTTTCTGACCTTCCCCTGCTCATGCTGTCTCTCTCTCCTAGAAATAAATAAAGATATTAAAAAAAAAAAAAAAAAAAAAGAACCAGTGTGATTTGTGGGGAATCTCCTGAGCAGCACAGACCTAAATTATTCAGAGAAACCAACTCAACAGAGAGCATTCTAACTACACTTGCTAAAAGGTTAGCAGGTAGTTTATAATTTGGATTGGTCATATTACAGTCCAAACTACAGAAGTAAAGACTTTTTCACTCCAGTTATTCACCCAGCAGATATGTCCCAAATGCGGCTTTTCACTTTAGAGACTGAGAGCAGTAAACTGTGGTTTATACACTCTTGAGTCAAGTGTGCCCATTACTTAATCTTGTTTAGTTTTAGGATATGAGGAGAGGGTGCTATCTTTCTGTCTAAGGAATGACGAAAGGCACACATAGACATGTCACGTGCAAAGCTCCACACTGCAGTGAAAGGATTGAAATCTGAATAAAATAGGGCTGCCTGGGTGGCCCAGTCGGTTAAAAGTCCGACTTCAGCTCAGGTCATGATCTTCATGACTCATGGGTTGGAGCCCCACGTCCCGCTCTGTGCTGACTGCCTCCTCAGAGCCTGGAGCTTGTTTCAGATTCTGTATCTCCCTCTCTCTCTGACCCTTCCCTGCTCATGCTCTCTCTCTCTCTCTCTCTCTCTCTCTCTCTCTCAGAAATAAATAAAACATTAAAAAAAAAAAAGAAAACTGAATACAATAATGATAGCACTGGCACCATAAATGTTGGTTGACTAAAAACGTTACATTTTAAGTAAAAATTAGAGCAAAATACTATTTCTATCCTATAATGCTATTTAGTCAAATAGTTTCTAAGCAAGTGTAGAAGCACCTCTCTGTTGACTTTTCATGCCAGTAGAGAGTCCAAAATGTCAAAGCAACAAACATCCTGCTTGGTAAACTTTCCACACTAGGCATGTTCCTGAATAATTTTCTGTGTAATGCAGCAGAGAAAACAACTGGCTTTATTCCCAAAGTTCACTCAGGCTCATCCCTCATTGCTGATGAGGGCACACATAATGGTGGAATGTGACTTCAAACAAATAACAATACATCCAGATGATAGAAAGAATTGTGTTATAGAACCTAATGTCCATGAACCAATAACCATTCAGAAACATTTTCATGTCAGAGCCACAAAGCAGCTTATTGCTTTGAGGAAAAAGAGGAGATCTAGTTTACAAGAAGACTTAAATTTTCTCTAATTTTATTTTTTGAAGCACAAAGAAAATATTAAATTTTAAGCTATCATTAGCATATTGAGAAAGTCCTGCTGAAAACACTGGGAAACTAAAAACAACAACAACAAAAACAACAACAACAAAGAATACAATATTTAAGTTTAGAGTCATTATTAAAAATTGGATATATTTGAGTTAGTTTCCCCCCCACACACATATTAATTTATTTCTCTTTGTAAGGAAAAAAAAAATCCCACAATGATGGTATTCAACCTGATATAGCAACACTGTAATCTAATTACCAAATATTGTTTTGAAGTCATTGTCCTAGTTAGAGAAATTTCACTATTCTGAACCAAATTTACTTTCCTATTTGAAACATAACAAACACTTTCAGTTCATCTTGGTTTTTATAATGAACTAGACTTTCTCAGTGGGATGAACAGATAAAGTATCTTCATGTAAAATGGGGATAAATAGCAAACAGTCTATGGTAAGAATTGAAAGAGATGATTAATGTCAAACACTTAAGTAAACTTATCTTTGGGGGGAGAAGTCAACATGGCAGAACGGCAGGGAAGTATTTTTCTGTATTTCATCTTTGAAATGCAGCTAGATCATCACTAAACCATCTTGTACACCTAGAAAACTGATTTGAGGATTAACACAACAATCTGCACATCCAGAACCACAGGACACAGCAGGTACACAGTGCAGTGAGGTGAATTGGGGAAGAGAGAAGGCCCAGAGGAAGGCATCTGGTATTGCTGCAGAGAGGATGGAGTTGGAGGAAGAGTACAGGAAAGCACCCCTACCAAAAGCGGCTGGAGAGAATAGTAAGAGTATGCAAAAAAGGGATAAGATAAAGGAGAGGTTTTAAATTCAACTAAGACTCCAAAAACAGGGGAGAACAGAGTCTGAAACTCTGTAGCTTGATACATGGCAGTGTTCTGGTGGGAAGGGTGAATCCTCAGGGGCAGAAAGCAAGGTCCAAGGGATCCTTGGGCCACAATGGGAGAGGCAGTTTCCCTGCTGGGAGGAAATTTGGTAGAGGTTGTGTGGTCTTCCCACAGGCAAAAGTCCCAGGGGACCCTGGAGAACAACCACATTCACTGGTGTTGGAACAAGTATGTTAAGGGTGAAGCCTGGTGTCACGTGTGTGTTGTGATTTTCTATAATCCATGAAACACTGCTGCTACATGATCATGTGAACTTTTTCTGGGGTGGGAGGGCATCCAGCTGCAGTCTCTGAGCTTTGGCAGCAGCATGGTCTTGTGAACATTCCAGGCCATTGGTCAGTGAGAATGGGTCAAAGCCACAGTCTCTCATAAGTGAGGGGTTGGAAAACACAGCCACATCTGAGATAAAACTCAGGAGAGAGGTACCTCCTGGAAGCCTGATGGCTTGGTCATGGACAGAGTAGGGAGTGGCCAGAAGTCTGAGACAAAGGAGACATGCTTGATTGCCAGAGAGCACGGAATTCTGATACTGAAAACTGGGTAGCTGGGTGACACCATTTTCATCCTCCTGTGCATGCACACACTCACCTAGATGCACCACAACAATCCACCCCAGTAAGCTAAGCAGTGCCACCTAGTGGAGAATGGAGCCATTACACTAAACTACACCCAACTGAGCCAACCGCCATTTTGAGGAAGACCACAAGTCTCTCTGCCTGCTTAGTTTACAGACTATAAAGTGGTTCATAGTGTGACTTCTAGGGGAAACCAATGTAATTTCAATCATATTTCAGTCTGTTCACTGGTCTATCTATTCATTTTTTTTTTCTTTTTAGTATTTGTTTATGGAATACAGAAAGAAAAATTTATTTTTTTTCATTTTTATTAAAATATTTTCTTTATTTTTTTCCTATTATATTTTTTATTTTTGGAAAAATGTAAATTCTATTTTACTTCCATCATTTCATTTTATTCTATTTATTGTATTCATTTTTTCAAATTTTCAAACATTTTTCTTTTTTTCTTTTTTCTTTCTTTTTTTAATCTTTCATTTTTTCTCTAATCTCTCAAGCTTCTTTCAAAAAGCAGACCAAAATACACCTAGGACCTAGCATCCTTTACTTGATTTCTTTGTGTTGTTTTACATTTTTAAATTTAATTTCTTTTACTTTATTAATTCATTTTCTTCCTCCAAAATGATGAAATGAAGAAATTCACCCAAAAGAAAGAACAAGAAGAAATAAGAGCCAGTGACTTAATCAACACGGATACAAGCAAGATGTCCGAACCAGAATTCAGAATCATGATAATAAGAATACTAGCTGGGGTCAAAAATAGATTAGAATCCACTTCTGTGGAGATAAAAGTAATAAAATCTAGTCAGGATGAAATAAAAAATTCTATAACTGAGCTGTGATCTCTAATGGATGCTAGAGCGTCAAGGATGGATGAAACAGAGCAGCAAATCAGTGACATAGAGGTCAAACTTATGGAGAACAATGAAGCATAAATAAAGAGGGAGACTAAGGCAAAAAAGCACTATTTAAGAGTTAGAGAATTCAGTGACTCATTAAAAAAAAAAGTAACATCAGAATCACAGGGATCCTAGAAGATGAAGAGAAAGAAAAAGGGGTAGAATGTTTATGTAAGCAAATCATAGTGGAAAGCTTTCCTATCCAGGGAAAAGACACAGACATCAAAATCCAGGAAGCACAGAGGACTCTCAATAGATTCAACAAAACCTGATTATCAACAAGGCATATTATATTCAAATTTACAAAATACTTGGATAAGGAAAGAATCATGGAAGCGGCAAAGGAAATAAAAAAAAAAGTCCTTAACCTACAAGGGAAAACAGATCAAGTTTGCAGTAGACCTATCCACAGAAACTTGGCAAGCCAGGAAGGAGTGTTAGGATATATTTGATATGCTGAATTGGAAAAATATGCAGCCAAGAATTCTTCATCCACAAAACTGTCATTCAAAATAGAAGGAGAGATTAAAAAAAATTTCCCAGACAAACAAAATTAAAGGAGTTCGTGACCATTAAACCAGCCCTGCAAGAAATTTTAAGGGGGGGTCTCTGAGGGGAGAAAAGACAGAAAGAAAAGGAAAAACAAACAAACAGACAAAAAAGTCGAAAAGCAACAAAGACTAGAAAGGATCAGGAAACACCACCAGAAACTCCAAGTCTATAGACGGTATAATGACAGTAAATCTTTCAGTACTCACCCTAAATGTCGATAGACTAAATGCTCCATTCAAAAGACATAGGCAACAGAATGGGTAAGAAAACAAAATCCATCTATATGCTGTTTAGAAGAGACCAACTTTAGACATAAAGATGCCTTCAGATTAAAAGTAAGAGGATGGAGAACCATCTATCATGCTAATGGTCGACAAAAGAAACCCAGAGTAGCCATACTTATATCAGACAATCTTGATTTTAAAATAAATACTGTAACAAGAGATGAAGGGCATTATATAATAATTAAGGGGTCTATCCACCAAGAAGCTCTAACAATTATAAACATGTATGTTTCAAACGCAAGAGTACCCAAGTATATAAATCGATTAATCACAAACATAAAGAAATTCATTAATAATAATACCATAATGGTAGGGCACTTCAACACCCCACTTACAGCAATGGACAGATCATCTAAATGGAAAATCAACAAGGAAACAATGACTTTGAATGACACACAGGATCAGATGGACTTACCAGATATATTCAGAACATTTTCTCCTAAAGCAGTGGAATACACATTCTTCTCAAGTGCACATGGAACATTCTCCAGAATAGATCACATACTGGGACATAAGTCAGCCCTCAACAAGTACAATAAGATCGACATCACACAGTACATATTTTCAGACCACAATGCTATGAAACTCAAAAACAACCAAAAGAAAAAATTTGGAAAGATAGCATATACTCGGAGACTAAAGAACATCCTACTAATGAATAAATGGGCTAACCAGGAAGTTAAAGAGGAAATTTAAAAAGTACATGGGAACCCAATGAAAATGATAACACCACAGCCCATAACCTCTGGGATGTGGCAAAGGCAGTCATAAAAAGGGAGTATATAACAATCCAGGTCTTCCTAAAGAAGGAAGAAAGGTGTAAGATACAGAACCTAACCTTACACTTTAAAAGGGTGGGAAAACAACAGCAAATAAAACCCCAAACCAGCAGAAGCCAGGAAATAACAAAGACTAGAGTAGAAATCAATGCTATCGAAATTAAACAAACAAAAATGGTAGAACAGATCAATGAAACCAGAAACTGGTTCTCTGAATTCATAAAATTGATAAGCAAGTTTGATCAAAAAGAAAAAAGAAATGACCCAAATAAAATCAACAATGAAAGAGGAGAGATCACAACCAATACAGCAGAAAAACAAACAATAATAAGAGAATATTAGGATCACTTATACGCCAATAAAATGGGAAATCTGGAAGAAACGGACAAATTCCTAGAAACATATAAACTACCAAAACTGAAACAGGAAGAAACAGACAATTTGAATAGACCGATAACCAATAAACAAATCGAAATAGTAATCAAAAATTTCCCAAAAAACAGAGTCCAGAGCCAGATGGCTTTCCATGGGAATTCTACCCAACATTTAAAGAAGACTTAGGACCTATTCCCTTAAAGCTGTTCCAAAATAGAAATGGAAGGATGGCTTCCAAACTCTGTATGAGGCTAGCATTATTTTGATTCCACAACCAGACAAAGATCCCAGTAAAAAGGAGAACTACAGACTGATTTCCCTGATGAACATGGATGCAAAAATCCTCAACAAGATACAAGCCAATTGGATCCAATAGTACACTAAAAGAATTATTCACCATAACCAAGTGGGATTTATACCCAGGATGTAGGGCTGGATCAATATCTGCAACACAATCAATGTCATACATCACATCAATAAAAACAAAACAAAACAAAAGGACAAGAACCACATTATCCTCTCAATAGATGCAGAAAGCATTTGATAAAACACAGCATCCTTTCTTGATAAAAACTTTCAAGAAAGTAGGGATAGATGGTCATACCTCAAGATCATAAAAGCCATATATGAAAGACCCACCATCAATATCATCCTCAATGGGGAAAAACTGAGAGGTTTCCCCCTAAGGTCAGGAACAGGACAGGGATGTCCACTCTCACCACTGTTAGTCAGCATAGTATTGGAAGTTTTAGCCTCAGCAATCAGACAACAGAAAGGAATAAAAGGCATCAAATCATCCAGGAGGAAGTCAAACTTTTACTCTTTCGAGACGACTTGATACTAGATATGGAAAACCCAAAAGATTCCACCAAAAACTGCTAGAACTGATCCATGAATTCAGAAAAATCTCAAGATATAAAATCAATGTACAGAAATCGGTTTCATTCCTATATACAAATAATAAAACAAGAAAAAAGAGAAACCAAGGAATTGATTCTATTTACAATTGCATCAAAACTATAAAATACATAGGAATAAATCTAACCAAAGCAGTGAAAAATCTATACACTGAAAAGTATAGAAAGCTTATGAAAGAAATTGAAGAAGACACAAGAAAATGGAAAAATATTCCATGCTCCTGGATAGGAAGAACAAATGTTGTTAAAATGTCATTACTGCCCAAAGCAATCTACATATGCAATTCAATCCCTATCAAAATAACACCAGAATTTTTCCAGAGCTAGAAAAAAAAAATCCTAAAATTTGTATAGAAACAGCAAATACCCCAGATAGCAAAGCAATCTTAAAAAAGAAAACTGAAGCAGGAGGCATTGCAATCCCATACTTCAAGCTGTATTACAAAGCTGTAATCATCAATACAGTATGGTACTGGTACAAAAGCAGACACTCAAATCAATGGAACAGAGAGAACCCAGAAATGGACCCACAAATATATGGTCAACTAATCCTGGAAAAAGCAGAAAAGAATATCCAATGGAATAAAGACAGTCTCTTCAGCAAATGGTGCCGGGAAACCTGGATAGCAACATGCAGAAAAATGAACCTGGACCACTTTCTTACACCATACACAAAAATAAACTCAAAATTGATGAAAGACCTAAACGTAAGACAGGGACCCATCAACATCCTCGAGGAGAAATGCAAAATCCTCTTTGACCTCAGCTGGAGAAACTTCTTAATCAACATGTCTCCAGAGGCAAGGGAAACAAAAGCAAAAATAAACTATTGGGACCCCATCAAAATAAAAAAAAAAACTTCTGCACAGTGAAGGAAACAATCAGCACTAAAAGGCAACCAATGGAATGGGAGAAGATATTTGTAAATGACTCATCAAATAAATGGTTAATATCCAAAATCTATAAAGAACTTATGAAACTCAACACTGAAAAAACAAATAATTAAGTGATGAAATGGGCAAAAGACATGAATAGATACTTTTCCAAAGAAGACATCCAGAAGGCCAATTGACACATGAGAAAATGCTCAACACCACTCATCATCAGGGTACTACAAATCAAAACCACAATGAAATATCACCTCACACCTGTCAGAATGGCTAACATTAACAACTCAGACAACAGATGTTGGCGAGGATGTGGAGAAAGAGGATCTTTTGTACTGCTGGTGGGAATGCAAACTGGTGCAGCCACTCTGGAAAACAGTATGGAGGCTTCTGAAATAGTTGCAAATAGAACTACCCCGTGGCCCAGTAACTGCACTACTAGGTATTCATCCAAGAGATACAGGTGTGCTGTTTCAAAGGGGCACATGCACCCCAATGTTTATAGCAGTGCTATCAACAATAGCTAAAGTATGGAAAGACCCAAAATGTCTGCTGATGGTTGAATGGATAAAGAAGATGTGGTATATATATATGTATATATATATATATATATATATATATATATATATACATATATATATATATACATATATGATTTGGAAATCAAAAAGAATGAAATCTTGTCATTTGCAACAATGTGGATGGAACTGGAGGGCATTATGCTAAGTGAAATTAGTCAGTCAGAGAAAGACAAATATCATATGATTTCACTCATATGAAGAATTTAAGACCCTCCCCTGCTCACGCTGTCTCTCTCTCTCCTAGAAATAAATAAAAAATATTTAAAAAAATAAAAATAAAAAAAAATAAAATATTTTTGTTATTTATTTCTGAGAGAGAGAGAGCGAGCGAGCATGAGCAGGGGAGGGTCAGAGAGAGAAGGAGACACAGAATCTGAAGACAGGCTCCAGGCTCTGAGATAGCTATTAGCATAGAGCCGGACGCAGGGTTCGAACTCACAAACCGTGAGATCATGACCTGAGCTAAAGTCGGATGCTTAACCAACTGAACCACCCAGGTACCCCAAGAGACTCTTAAATATAGAGAATAAGCAGAATGTTGCTGGAGGGGTTGTGGAAGGGGGGATAGGCTAAATGGGTCAGGGGCATTAAGGAATCTCCTCCTGAAATCATTGTTGCACTACATGCTAACTAAATTGGATGTAAATTTAAAAATAAATTAATAAATAAATAGCAATAGGTGGCTGAAGGTTAAAAAAAAAAGAAAACTTAGCTTGGACATATAGTAGACTATAGGAGGACATTGTCTTAAAATGTGTGTGTTTGTGTTTGTGTTTGTGTTTGTGTGTGTGTGTGTTTATGTGTATATGTATCACAATCTACTCCCAGTTTCATGCATTATATCCTTTCTGCAAGATATGAGTGTATATAACTGGTTTTAGTTCTAAACAGTATTGACTATTTTTCTTTGTGGAATACTCATATCAGATGGAATCGGTAAACAGAAAAAGAAGGAAATATGCAGGAAACTCAAGAGAAGCCAATGGGGGTGGGGAGGAAAAAAAAGAAGAATCAATATCAGCAGATCCGGCTTTCAGGTAGTGCTCCTGGTTCAGGTATGGTGCCAAAGGTTGGTGTCATTCACAGCAAGTATGGATGAAACCACATAAGAGGGGGTGGTCAGCAGTGTTCAATATTATAAGTGTTAAAGAAGACATGTGGATTAGGAAGAAAATTAGAATTAGACATGAATTAGGAAGAAAATATATTTTAAAAAAATAGCTCAGAAATGAATGGGGAGAGGTGAGTGGCCAGCCAACACACACAAAAAAAATTCTAGATGATCAGCAAGGGCAGAAAGGAAAAGAAAGAATGATAATAACATAAAGGGGTAAAAGTCAAGGAATAGATTAAATATACTTTTAATCCGTATATGAATAGAATATATATATATATATATATATATATATATATAGAGAGAGAGAGAGAGAGAGAGAGAGAGAGAGAAAGAGAGAGAAGCTGATGTTTCAGTCCATTTAGAGAAATAATTGAATAAGGGAATATTTGAAAAGCAAATCTTAATAAATATTGTACATACAAGATAATTCAAAATGACTGTATGTAGAGTGCTGATTTAAAATAAAAGAGCATAGGAGCGCCTGGGTGGCTTAGTCGGTTAAGCGTTCAACTTTCGCTTGGGTCCTGATTTCGTGGTTCGTGGGTTCGAGCCCTGCGTTGGGCTTTGTGCTGACTGCCAGCTCAGAGCCTGAAGCCTGTTTCAGTCTGTGACTCCCTCTCTCTCTGACCCTACCCTGCTCACGGTGTCTCTCTCTCTTTCTCTCCTAGAAATATTAAAAAAAAACATTTAAAATAAAATAGCATAAAATTATTGTATAGAGGAACGGATTCTGTGTATTTGTTCATTGGTTGGTTGGTTTTTCTCACTGCAGTCAGATACAACCTTAAAAATACGTTTTACCAAAAAGTGACATCAAAACTCCCACAAAAGGAAACAGGAGTGTGTGTGTGTGTGTGTGTGTGTGTGTGTGTGTGTGTGTACGCGCGCGCACGCACATACAGCCCTTACAAACTTAATCTAAGACAGAGTTAGATATGATGATGACAAAGATACCATGTACCATCCTTTGAACTTGTTTGGTGACAACTGTAATAAAGCTCATATCTTTACGTTTCTTGCTAAGCTCTGAAGCAAGCATTCTTAGTTCACTTAGGATGTGTCTGTCATCAAAACAAATCTCAAATACAAGCAACAGCAAATTTATTAGCATTTGCTGATCCCCAAAGTGATAGGTACGTTTGTTTACTTATATGCGCAAGTGAAACTGTTGGCAAAAGAGCAACTTCTCAGACTGGTACATAGATAACATTCACCCTAAATATAAAATCACAGTATAATACTAGTCATTGTCAGAATATATTATAGCAATGGTCACCTGCTGTGGCATCAAGGCCACACTGTGAGAAACTGCAAGGTCATCGATAATTTCCATTTCTGTGCATATTAACATGCTTTGTGTCAAAGTACTTCAAAACTTTAGTTCCCGGGGGCGCCTGGGTGGCTCAGTCAGTTGAGCATCCAACTTCGACTCAGGTCATGATCTCATGGTTCATGAGTTTGAGATGCTCATCAGGCTCTGTGCTGACAGCTCAGAGTCTGGAGCGTGCTTCAGATTTGGTGTCTCTCTCTCTCCCTGACTTTCCCCTGTTCGCTTTCTATCTCTCTCTCTCAAAATAAATAAACATTAAAGAAAATTAAAAAAAAAAAAAACAAGAGCTTTAGTTTCCTAATTATCAACTGTCATTTTCTTACAGTTGCTAAACATACAGACTATGTCATTCTTTCTTGGGCTTTTATTTCTCTGAAGAACTGCTACCTACCTACGTTTGTTCAAATGGGGGTATAAGGGGTTTTAAGAGGTTTCCCTGTGGGACTTGTTGGGCTAGAAGCTTTCATCTTTAATCGGTTTTCTTTTCTCTACTATGTGCTTTCTAACTAAGTACTTGTATTGGAGTAATGATAAAAATCTCTGCAATCTTGTCCCTTGGCATGCTGTGTCATCCTCACCACTGTGTCTATTGACAGTTCTATGTCTGAAGATCACAGTACCGTTTGCACCTCTGTAGAACAGCAGAGCCAGCTGGATGTAGATGTACACACTACATAAATTGTCTTGCTGGTAAGGGAAGATGGGTTTTGTAAATAGGAAGAAAAAGATAAGCACACCACAGAAGGGGCTGCCAAACCTTTAACCTAAGGTAATGACATAGGATAAAGGAGAAATGGGTGGGAAACAGTAAAATGAGCCAGGCAAAACTTAAAAATAGGCTGGCAAGTGATCGTTCCTCTTGATGTATCAATCCCTGTGGGTCAGTAATGGTTTCCAAATGGTACAAAGGAGTGAGACACTCCCAGGCCTTGTGATTTTCATAGACAACAGAAGAGATTAATTGCTCTTGTTCCTGAAAATTTTGAACATTGGTGATCCTTCACATAGGGTGGAGTTAGATACATACCCACATGCTTCACACCAAACCTGTTTTACATCTTTCTTATGCCCAGAATAAAAATGTGGATATTTTCTCATGTCATTGCATATTTCTCTAAAACAAACGAACAAGACACTTTCAGTATATAAGTTCTCCTGTCTGATAGGTAGAAGCAATGTCAAATTCTCTCCAGAAATTGCTGCATTTCCAACAGTGCGTTAAGGTAGGTGTAAACAAAAGAGGTAATTAATTTTAAAAACATAAAATTTCATTAACAGCTCTAAAGGAAAGATCAACACAGTCCCTTCAGATAGCATAAATGTGTCCCAAATGCCACTGACTCATTTCACCTTTCATACGGTGAATCAAAATATCTAAGGTTTATGACACTCCTCCATAATAGAAAAATGAGAAATTTGAGACTGACCTCAAATTGAATTTACCTTTGGGACTGAGAATTCTTTCAAGAAGAATTCTCATTAGTTTAGGAAATACTCAGTGCTTCCCGCAAAGTCCAGCCAGTAATAGTTCCACTCATAAGCTCACTGCCTTAAGAAGTGAGATTTAAATTAGCAGTAGTTTGCTGATTCTAGAAAGGCAGGTAAGCCTTAGTGTATCTTCAGTTTTGGTGCAATATGAAAGGGTATCCATCAGTTCCTCAGAGATCTAGTTTTGGTAGGAATATCTCTCAGTGAAATCACCACAAGAATTAAAAAAAAAAATCTCTTTCAAGTAGTTTCAGAGTCCTTTGAAAAAAAGCCTTTGACTGATTCTTCACCAAGATTTCATTCCAAAGGTTCTGATTTGAAAGCTAAATAGGGACAAAGAGCTAGAAAGTGAAAACTTTAGATATCTAAGCGCAAAAGACTATCGTCAAGTTAAGATGGAATGAGGAATATTAGCTGTACGGAGCCAATCACAGAGGAAAATAAAGTAAAAAAATTAGAGTATTCAAGGTACTGCTTAAACACTGAATAAGAATGCATATAACATTTCTAAACTAAAAGCAATCTATCCTATACTTGTTGGAGCCTTCTTTAAAAAAAAAATCTTATTGTGGCAAGAACACTTAACACAAGATCTACTTTCTTGAAAGTGTTTTGAGTGTTCAGTACACTACATATATGTTAGATCCATAAATTTTCAGTAATAATACATGATATGAAAATAACACACAAGCCCCAAATACCAATCTCTAATGACTTTGTATCTTGGGACACAGCACTAGAAACAGACAAAGAATAATGAGGATCATGCTAATATTCTTCAGTCATTCTCAGGCAACATACCTTGGTTGTATGAAAAGCAATATACTTCATTATGACTTTATTCCTTCACATAATTAATTATAAAGCTTCTGGCAATGCCTAAACACACTGGAGGATGAGCAATAATCTAATTAATGATGGTAAGGGGTGATGATGAGGGGGCAGGAGGCATGGTGAGTGGCAAACAGAACACATGCTTAAGACTCAACCAATTCTCTATTGCAGAATAAAGTGGGAGAGAAAACTAATTATCTGACAGCAAAGTCAAGAACTTCCCATTTGAGGGGCGCCTGGGTGGCTTAGTCGGTTAAACGTCCGACTTTCGCTTAGGTCATGATCTCGCGGTTCGTGGGTTCGAGCCCCACGTCGGGCTCTGTGCTGACTGCCAGCTCGGAGCCTGGAGCCTGTTTCAGTCTGTGACTCCCTCTCTCTCTGACCCTCCCCTGCTCATGCTGTCTCTCTCTCTCTCTCTCTCTCTCTCCTAGAAATAAATAAAACAAAAATATATATATAAAAAAAAAGAACTTCCCTTTCGAAATCTTGACATTTCCTCAGCTCTAAGATTGATTTCATTTTAATCTATTATAGCATGTGTGTGGAAGAGAAGGAAATCTTGTAAAGAACTATGTTCAGTTCTACCTTTCAAAGGAAATATTATAAAAACATCCACGCATTTTTTTAGCAACCCTGAAACAAAATCTCAACTATGTTTCATAATAGGAAAATAGGCAATATAGCACTTTATAAAGCAGCTAAAAATGGCTCCAGAGCAAGGCTAAACCCACTAAAGTTTCATAAAATTTACTCTTTAGCTGTTGATTTTCTTTTTTATGTTTTCTTTGTGTCTTTCCCTTCACTATGATATACTCACAGACACAAACTCCATCTCAAACATGTTCCCAACTATAACAGTATTGAAAACGGTTTACATTCTTTTTGAAATTTCATCAAAGCACAGGCAGAGCATTTGTCAGGACAGTTTTAATATGCTCATTTTAGGATTATAGTGAAAAATTCCTTAATTCAACAAATTAAGAGAAAAAAAGCTTTGCCATAGTTGGCATGGTGTGTGGACACTGGTATAAAAACATTAACAGCCTTATTTTAACTTCTTTATATCTTTCTTTGTAAAAGGTATAATCAAAACATTCACACATCAGCTAAATATAAGAGGGGGTAACTTCATAACACTTTTCCACATAGACTTTTATCATCAAGGAACGATTTGTATATCAAAGAAATGAGTAAAAAATCACAGTTCCAATGATGAATTACAATCCTCTCCACTTTTCAATTCTTATTTTTAATTCTATTCTGGAGCTTTCATTCCATTGAAGATTCCTCCTTTGTCTTTGATATTTCAGTCCAGGAAACAGACATCTTTACACACTGAACTTTGAAGATCAAGAAAACCTAAAGCTCCAACCTATATTTCTTTCTCTCTAAGAAATCAGAAAACACATTGCTGGAGTGCCTGGGTGGTTCAATGAGTTAAGCATCCAACACTTGATTTTGGCTCAGGTCATGATCTCACAGTTTGTAAGTTTGAACCCTTGTGTTGGGCTCTGGGGTGACAGTGCAGAGCCAGGTTGGGATTCTGCCTCTCCCTCTCTCTCTCCATGTCCCTTCATCACTTGCTCTCTGTCTCTGTCTCTCTCCCAAAAATAAACAAATAAACCTTAAAAAGAAAGAAAAGAAAAAACATTGCTGAGAGCCATTCTGTACTCTTTCTTTTCCAAAAAAAATTACACTTTTATCTTTATAAATAATATCCATCCTGATGATTCACCCTTTCTAAGTATGTTTTTATGAGACCTAGCCCCTACCCCAAAAGTGGCCCTGATTAAAATTAAGAAAGTAACATTATAATTTTCATGTATTTCTTCCAGTCTTCTGATTGCAAAATCCTGTTACTTCAATGATCAGAATTCTCTTTAAACCCTGAGTGCTTTGTGATACCATAGTCAGGAGCAACTAGTGATAGGGAAGGTCTTTAAGAAAGAAGGCCATAATACAGCTCAGAAAAAGAAGGTTTGAGGAGATTATGATGGCAGTCAATGTATCAGTTTGAATCCTTGGCTGCAGTGAAGAGAATCAGGCACTGATTAATTTAACCAGAAGAGAAATTTACTTGAAGAACCTAGTAGAGCTCATCAAAAACAGAAAGATGAGGGGTGCCTGTGTGGCTCAGTTGATTGAGCATCTGACTCTTGATTTAGGCTCAGGGAAAGATATCATGGTTCATGAGTCTGAGCCCCAAGTCTGGCTCCACACTGTCAGAAGTAGGGAATCTCCAGAAGAATGGGTAGCAAGAGTGTTTCAGGGTAGTACTGCTGGGACAAATCAGCTTTAAGCATACCCAACCTCCTCATTACTCTTGTCAAGATTCAGAGTCTCAGAAGGAAACATCCGAATTGGTCTAGTTAGGGTAAGGTGTCTTCCCTTTGGCTGAGGAAAACCGGGGCATCTTAACTGAAAGTACCATTAGACAGAATCCACAGAAGAAGTAGGCAGAAAATCAATATAAACATAAAAGGAACAAGCAGAGAAAGGGAATGTAATGCTAAGAGTGTGCCTAATTGTATTAGTTTTCTATGACTGTGTGACCAATTACTATGAATATAGCAGCTTAAAAAAACCCACATTTTTATGTTCCAGTTTCCGTGGGTCAGGAAACTGGATCTTTTGCTCAGAGTCTCACAAAGCTACAATCAAGGTGTCAGCGAGGATGTGTTCCTTTCTGGAGCCTGCAGTCCGCTTCCAAGCTCAAGTATGCATTGGCAGAATCCAATTCATTGCAGTTGGGGGACTGCTTGATATCCCCATTTTCTTACTGGCTGTCAGTCAAGGACTACTCTTACCTCTTGCAGCTGCCCCTTTCTTTCCATCTGACCCTGTCACAACATGACAGCTTCAAGGCCAGGAGAGAAATCTCTCCTCCCGTCATCTAGAGTCTTAAATAGTGTAACCTAATCAAGTAAGTGGCATCCCATCACCTTTGCCATACTCCATTGGCTAGCAGCAAGTCATGGGTCTGCCTGCACTCAAGGGGAGGTGACCATATAAGAGCCAGATTCATTGTGGTTCACCTCAGGGTATGTCACTGAATTGGGGTTGGGTAAGATCTCCAAATGGGATCATTTGGGAGATATACCCTTTACACACACACATACACACACACACACACACACACACACACACACGGTATAGATATAAACCTCAAGAATACACTGCCCAGTACTTAGCCATAAATTTTCAGTTCAACTCCCAGTGAACCTTTATATGACAGAAATAAGCAAGCCCCACAAAGCAATGATAAACAAGTGCCACTTTGCACTGGAGGCTTCCTGAGTCTGAGGCAGATTAGAGTCACAATTCATAGCTATCATACCCAATCGCTAAACATACTGTTGTGTGCCTGGCAGAAAACAAAAGCAACTCGTTTTGCAAATAGCTGAGTTTCTAAATGCTGACATTATGTCATTTATTTTGACACCTCAAGAAAAAACTGACATTTTTATCATATTTAAAGTTTACTGAAAAGTCATACATGCCCCTTTATTCAACATATTTTTGAGGAGCAAAGGAAACATGTTATTTGTAAACATCACAAATCATAGGACAGAAATACAGGTTACACTGATATAATGGAAGCATCAGATCAGTTGCATTCAGCTTTGCTACAATATAAGAGCTCTTTCCCTCTTTAGTTCATCATTCAAAGCAACTTAGATGTAGTCAAAAGAGTGCAGGTATGTAAAATGGCACAGCAACATGAAAAACACTATGGCAGTTTCTCAGAAAATTAAAAATAGAATTACTATATAATCCAGTAATTCCATCCTGGGTATACATCTAGCAGTATTAAAAGCAGGAAGATAAAGAGATACTTGTAGATCCATATTCATAGCAGCATTATTCACAACAACCAAAAGGTAGAAGTAACATAAGTGTCTGTCAGTGGATGAATGGACAGACAAAATATGTGTAATACATACACTGGAATATTATTCACCCTTAAGAAGGAAGGAAATTGTGACACATGCTACAATATGGATGAACACCAAGGATTTTATGTTAAATGAAATAACCCAATCACATAAGGACATATGTTGTATTATTTCACTTATATGATGTACCTAGAGTTGTCAAATCCATAGAAACAGAAAGCATTGTAGTGGTTACTAGGGGCTGGAAGGGAGAAAGGAGAAAGAGGAGTTGTTGTCTAATGGGTATAGAGTTCCAGATTGGGAAAATGAGAAAAGGTCTGGAGATGGATGGTGTTAATGGTTGCACAATGTAAACGTACTTAATGCCTTAGAACCATGCACTTAAAAATGGTTAAAATAATAAATTCTATGTTACAAATATTTTACCACAGAATTTTTTAATAGGACAAACTTTGAGGTCAAGTGTACTTGGTTCTCCTGAGTATTTTGATACTTCTTAGTTCTACAATACCATTGTGTTGTCTCCTCAGTAAAAAGATCATGAGCTTGATCAATCTTCCTCAGAGAGTAGTGAGAAACTACATGAAACTTGGAAAAGGTGTCAAGGCAATCAAATAAGAGTCCATTAGACAGTAAATTCTACAAATTGGAGACTTTGTCTATTTAATTTTGTGTTGTAGACTCAACACTTAGGATTATCTATTCAATGAAAGTCATTTGAAAAATACAAATTGCTATTAAATTATAAATTATATTGTTACTGTTCCTATTATAATTCCAAATGCATTACTTAAGCCAGAAGACTTGTCCATTTCAGAGGTTCAACCCTCATCAAGACTCCTCAGAATCTAAGCCACTTCTAACAGGTTCATCCAGTGGTCCAATTTTTATTGTCTACATCTCTCAATACTTTGTTTCTAAGCCCAATCCCCTACTCTCATACTTCTAAATTCTCTTAATACCAACCATAAAGTGAAGAAGCTACACTTTTCCAATTCACAGGTGAGAGAAATTCTACCAGCCTCTCAGAAACAATGGATGGACTAGGACATGAATGAAATGAAATAATTTGGTCATAGCCCAGATCTCACACTGGCACCAGGTTCCATCCACAGAACCATAGAGGGGTGGCTATGTATGAAGTTTCAGTATGGTCAAATCCTGATCCCTAGAATTCTGGGTTGTAATTTAATCTCTCCCTTTGACCTGTGATCAAAACAGAACATGGATATTAATGAAGGAAGGAACCTTCACATGAATTTCTAAGAGCTTGGCCTATGCAGGGTCTGAGTAGATGTCAATATCCATTGGCATCTGATAGTCCAAAAACTGCTCAAGGCAGGCATCACCCAGTCAAGGTTTTTCTATGAAGTCTGGCCTTTTCCAGCCAGACATAGCATGCTCCTTGCCTCTGATCACTAAAAGTTTTATAAATTGGCCTTTATAACTTCAGGGAAAGCAGTGATATTTGCATATGATGCCCACTTGATTTCCCTGGCCTCTTCCAAAGTGCATAATGAAAATGGAAAATGTCTTGCTATAACCCAGGAAGACTTAGAAAAGACCCAATATATCCCTAACTTAGATTGCAGTTCTAAAACCCTAATATTCCAAGAGTTAAACTATGCAGTAGTTATCAAGCACTTGCCTCAGCCATAGAATTTATTTAATAAAATTATATTTTAAAAAATGGTAGAAGATACTAACTAGGGAGATTAAAATTATCTAGAATATGTGAGACTTAAGTCAGCCAAGTTAACTCTGGGAAAGTTAAATACTCTATGACACAATTTGTCTTCTGAAAATTGGGTAAAATAACACCCACTTCATAGGATTATTGTGAAATTTAAATGAGCAATGGATGTAGGTGCTGAGCACAGTGCCTAGTACATATGCAGTGCTCAATGAACAGTTGTTGTTACAGTCATGAGAAATACTAATAATAAAAACAATAGTTTGAACATTGGCACCAGCTATGCATGGAACTGGTTCTCAGTGCAAGGGAGGTAAATTTGTCTCTCAAACTCAGCTGAAAACTTCAGGGGAGGACACAGTAGGGGTGATGAAAATGCCTCTTGGCTGTGCATTTGGACACATAGCAGCTTGCAGAAGGGAGAATCAGCCCACACTGACATGATCATGTTTTCTTCTTCTGTATATACTGTATGAAGGCAAAGAACACAACACGGAGTCACTGTCCTGCTTTGGGGTTTTCCTCAAACTACGTGGAAATATCCCTCCATTCAAAAACAACTTACTTTGAGGAGAGTGGAGTCTGTCACACAAACTGTCATTCTATCTCTAAACCCAGCCCAGTCCACACTTATCGTCTCTTACCCCTAACACAGCTTCTGGCCTGGGCTCTGTCTCAAGTATTAGAATTGATTCATCAGAGTGCATGGTGATGATGTGATTTTGCATATTCTCCCCCACACAACTCTTGGTGTCCCGAGTTCTATTACAGGGCAGCTAGCAGTCCCTTCACAAAAATTTAAATCATGAATGGAGGAATCAAGGAAGAAACCATCCTTCTATTCCCTTTCTTCACCCAAAAGAACACACAGATCACAAGTCCTTTCTTACCTCTCTTCGGACACCACTGTACCCAGGCATCAGTCAGATGAGCCTGGAGCATGCAAATAATTCTCTTCAAGTAAACTGGATATGGTAGCTGGAAATGCACTTATTCTCTGATGCCCCTAGAATGTCATTTAATAATTGTCCATACTTTGAGCTCTTTGGAAGAAGAGCCACATCTAAGTCTAAGGCTTACCCATCATCATGTTCCTGGCGCATTCTGCACATGGTTTATTTCAGCTCTTGGCAAACACATTATCACAACCTGTGCTTGTTGCTTCTCTGTGCTCCAGTCTCCCAAAGGCAAAATGCCTCACAAAGAACAAGAAGAGCTTGCTTTTGTGAGAAATATTTGTGCTAAGCTCCTTCTGGAATTTTGGCATCTTTAACTTAAACAACTGGTCAATTTTTCTGAATGATTGAGTACTCCAATTTTTTCTCTCTGTGTAGGCCAGTGGCAAACTTTCAGAGAGGATTCAGCAGGTGAACATACATGTATTTATGCTAATATCCAGTCATTTTAGGCTCAGAGCATTCTGTACTCATTTACTTTCTTAAAATTCATATTCTTTGTTCAGCTGCTTTTCCTAATCCCCTACCTCAGCGTTGTGATTTCTGCCATTTATTTTACAACCTCTGCCTTTTCCAAATGACATATCCCATTTTGTTTGCAATTGTCTGTTCTTTGTTGGGCACAATCAGGAGAGGAGGCCTGCCATCTCTTTAGGTTCCTACCTCTTTCACATTAAGCACTGTCAGTAACCCTTTAAAAATAATTGATTGGACAATCTGTATCCTGTCAAGCTGTTTTCCCAATAGATATCTAGGTAATTAAAATCACCTGGTATGTTCCAGTCCTAGTGTTTGAGTGATTCTTCTACCTGTTAAGGCAACATTTCATCTAGTTTCATTAAAGAGGAAGAAGACTCTGATCACAGAGTTCCTCACTGTGTACATTCTGGAGCTATCATTTTTATACTTTTGAATCCAAGTAGAATCTATGTTAGGGGCTGGCAAACTTTTCTGTAAAGGGCCAAAAAATGAATATTATAGACTATGTGGCCAAGATGGATTCTGTTGTAACTATTCAACTTTGCCCTTGCAATATTAAAGCAGCCACAGACAATATGTAGATGAATGGTCATGACTGCATTCCAATAAAACTTTATTTGCAAAAAACTGGCAGTGGAATGAATATGCCCTATAGGCTGTAGTTTGCCAACCCCTAATCTATGTAATAACTGTGCTGGAATACAGAGCAGAGAAGTCTGGGATGGAGTTCTGGTTCTGTTATTCACTACTTGTGTAACCTCAGGCTAATTATTTAACCTCTCTGACCCTCAGTTTCCTCCTCTGCATAGCCTGTTTTGAAAGACACATAGAAGGAAGTAGAAAAAGGTCAAATCATGATGGCATTATCACTCTTTTCTGAGGGATTCTGGATGCTGTGAAAGGGCTTTACCTAGATGGTAACATCATTTGAACTGCACATTGCAGAGATTTCTCTGGTTCAAATACAATTAAAAGATTAAGGGAGCAACACTGAAAGAAAGGATATCTAATAGTATGATGAGAGCAGTGAAAATGATTAAGTTTTCAACTAGAGCATTGACAGTAAAAATGGAGACATAGTTGATTCTAGGAATATCTAGAAGGAAATTGGCAGTAAAATAAAGCATGGCCAGGGAAGCTATCACCAGGTACAAAACAAGGCCACCTATATAATCTACAGGTAATGTGACATGTAGAGAGATAATGTGCAGTTTATTTAAACATTTCTAAGTGGCCAAAAACAGAGCAATAAGAAGTAACACCCACCCTATATTTCCAAGTTATTAAATTCCATCCAAGCACTCTTATTTACTCTGTCAGTGCTTACCAAAGTACAAGAAGAGGATATAGCAAAATAGCCTTAGCCATTTTTTATTCATTGCTTAGTATACGACAGGCATTATCTCATAATATCTTTACCTAAAAGTTCAGTAATATCACCATTGCTTTACAGATAAGCACAAGTGAACACTAAGGAAGTTAAATAACTTGTCCAAGTATAACATAGCTTCAGAGAAGGTATGGATTCAATCCCAAGGATGGTTGAGTCCAAAGCCTGTGTTGTTCTTTTTTTTTTTTTTTTTTTGGTAAATTGTTTATTTATTTTTGACAGAAGGAGATGGAGCGCAAGTAGGGGAGGGGCAGAGAGAATCCAAAGCAGTCTCCAGGCTCTGAACTGTCAGTACAGAGCCTGATGTGAGGCCCGAACCCACAAACCATGAGATCATGACCTAAGCCAAAATCAGAAGCTTAACCAACTGAGCCACCCAGGTGTCCCCAAAGCCTGTGTTCTTAACCACTACCCTCTACTGTCTTCTAGTATATCTCTGATTTTAAAAGTTTGTTTTCATTAGTATAAGGAATTTGCCTGCTTACTCATTGCTCCTTCTGAAATCCTGCTGAATCGGGATGCCAATGGATTCCATGAATTTAGACCAGTAATTTATTGTCTGTCAGCCTTTGTTTGCTCATCTGTAGCTCTTTGGTTGTTCCAAACAGTTAAATTCCCACATTCCATTACATGAAAAAAAAAACTCTTGTAATAGTAGAAAAATCAAAATTAGACTAATTATTCTGTTGTTTCATTGAAACAGAAAATGGAAAATAGGATGTGAAAAGTAGTCTAGGAAATAGCAATGATCTCTTTGAATAGAGTAAAGCGTCATAAGTCAGAGAGAAAAAGAATGACCTCAGCAAGCATTAAGTTAGATGAACAACACCCTCGGAGTACACACTACTTAGCTTCATTGCCATAATTACACTTCTGGCTTGAAAAAAAATGATAGAAACCATAATCAAGAAGGGCATGCTTTATGTTTAAGAAATCATGAATCATAAAGAATTAGGCATTACTGCAAGGTTTTGAAAAATGGAAATTAAAGATTTGCAATACAACTCTTGAGGCTTTCCCAATATCTTTTTGCAAATCCACTTTTAGTCAAATTAAAATAACTTGACAACAAATGGTAAGTTATTTTCAACTACCAATTGGTTACATGTCAGTTTAGCTTTCTAGAACTAAAGCACTTTTTGCAAAATGCAGTTACAGCTTTTTGTAACTTGCTAAAATACATTGTCCAGAAGTTTAAATATAATTTGCTTCATATGTGTGTTTGTTTTTAATGTCATAAAGCAGGGAGGAGGTTAGAAGAGGTAGAGGTCAGAAGGTAAATTGTTCATATTTCATGGCTTCATAAAATGCTGATACAGGACTTCAAATCCAGGAAAGGTTTTGACCTAAAACACTTGTTCACAAGCAAAAATAAAAAACCCTAAACTTTATGAATCAGAAAAATATACATGTGTATAAAAGAATGCATCATCTATTCCATATGTATAAGTCATATATTAGGTTATATATAATATGCGCATATATGTATCACATGATATTGAAGACATTTATATTTTGTATAAAATAAATTGTTTCATATAAACTTTATCAGTGGCTAATTGTTTAATTATATTGCTATACCAAATATTTATAGTCAATTACTCTAACAGCCCACTTAAGTTAACTCAAGAAACGTTTACTCAACACCTAATATGAATCTAAGGTATGTTCTGTGCTGAAGTGCGAATGAGCTCCTCACAAGGGCAGCACAATTCAGAAGACAAAAACAATGTAAAGTCATGAACCAAAATCTAGTGTGATGGTTGCAGCCACCATGCTGTTAAAGGCTGACAGGGTATATTAACAGAGAGGTATTTAGCTTTGCTGAATTCCACCATTCAAAATTCCTTGTGAGAGTTCAAGATTGCATTTGACTGTAATGGCATGCCAGGAAAAGGAAAGACTGCATGTTTCCCCTTAGTCTTTTCACAAAACCACCTCAGAATGGTGTAGCCAACTCATTTCACATTGCCCTTGCCCCTTGCATGTAATAGACATTCAATACATATTTGGGGAATGAGAACTTAGAGAGAAACTAATAATTTTCTTTTTGAGGATCTTCAAAGGTATTAAAATTTATATTAAAACATGTGTAAAGTCTGCATCTTAAAATAAAATTCAAATTTTGAAGAGAAAACAAAGTAAAGTTAATTGTTTGACTCAATGAGTGACTTAATGAAATAGTTGTATCTGGCTAGGGCAGTTGCATCCTGCTTTATACTCAGAAAGATCTGGGTTCAGACATGAGCTACACTTTTGTTATGTGAACTTAGACAAGTTCCTTAATGTGCCCGAGGCTCAGTTTCTTCACCTGATAAATAGGACTAATGATAAAATATCTGTGAGTAGTTGATGAGATGGCATATATTGAGCACATGGAATGAGGTAAGGAAACCTTTTCTTCCCTCTTTGAATCTGGGGCTGCCTCTAGTGTAGGAAATTTGGAAGCAAACTACTGAAAACCTCCCTATATAATTTGTTAGCCTTGAAGGAAATATGGTGTTGTACTCGGTAGTTTTTCTTGACAAATTATTAGAGACCCAATATGGCAATATCTCTGCCTATAACACTGTTAAGGCCTGATACAGGGCAATGGGAAAATATGTTCTCTGGCTCAGCACGCATTCCCTATGTAGTTTTGTATGAGCACACCGATTTCCTACTGGGAAACCATCCTTGCCTTCCTCTTAGGCTGCATATTTGGTTGGATAATGTGGATTCAGTCCTCTTTTCAAAAGGGAGAGATAATGGACTGAATCAAGGCACTTTATTCTCCTTGTTATAGAGGTTGTTTCAGAGAAGGACACAAGAGGCAATGATAGGCAATGTGACTTTTCCCAGACTGCTGAAATTAGGATTTGAACCTGGGAGACCGTAAAACCGGTGGACCATTTTGCCACCAAGAGGGGGTAATCATTTGCAAATGGATCCAAGACAAGGAAAGGAAGCTGAGTTGTAGAAAACCCCATGTCCTGGATCTTCCAGTAATATACAAATAAAATCCCTTTCTAGTTTTAGTTGTATTTCCTGTCACTTAGAATGAAAAGAAAGACATATAATATAAATATATGTTGCTTAGGAATTCATCTTATTTTTACCAGTACTCTACATCTGTATTGATAGATGTTAATTGCTGAAAACTTATGGAAAAGGATGGAAAGGAATAGATGCCTCTTTTTTAGGACTTAAAAACAAAACAATGCACTTCTGTTTTTGTACATGGAAATCAAAATGCAGTTCTTAATGTATCTATTTACTAATGAAGAAGCTATTTTAATGGCTAATATCTATTTGTTAGAATTGCTTTTTAAATATACCATATAAAGTTAATGGTCTAAACCCTATATTCAAGATGGATACTGCCATTAGAGGTGATTTAGAGCATTATCATCAGGAAAATAAAAAGCCTAGCCCTTCAGATGAGTAAAGTATCCTTTGAAAGCAAATGGGCAAATGAAAAATGAGGTCCCCCAGGTAACTGGATGATTCTAGTGAGAAGCATAAATGAGCTCAGCCCATCCAAATTACCGACTGCATCCTCAAATACTTGCTTATTCAAACACAAGAGGTTTGTAGGATCTTTATGACAATCTCTTTTCCATAATTTTGCAGTCTTCAATGGTTATGTCCCTAATTTGTTTCCATGTTTTTGGAACATCAAGCTAACCAAGTATAAATTAAAGTACTTCCCATCTGAGAGCTGGAAGCATAACCTGCAATGTTGGATTCTGAACAGTGACCAAAGATGACTCTGCTATCTGTGGGTGTCTGCTGAGGCATCAATGTTGCTGACACTGCCTTATTGAACTCTGGAATGCAAGAAACTCTTCCTTCACAACATGACTTTCTGGAAGGCTGATAGTATCTGTTTCTAAGTCATCTCTTCAGCTCTGCTTCCAAAAGCCAGTTTATAAAAACAAGTCCTAGTTACAACCTCTGTTCTGGGCTTGTACTTGCACATTTGTATTGCTTTCTTTAACATTTTGCTTTCCCTTCACTGTCTACATAGGAGTAGGCCCATTTCTCTCAACCTTCAATGTTATAACCCTTGTCCAAGCCACCATCACCACTTCCCTGGGGTTTTGCAATGGCTATCATTTAAAGCCATAGATGAGATCACTGTCAGATCTCATCACAATCCTCATTTATTTTTTAAAAAAAATTTTAATGTTTTATTTATTTCTGAGAGAGAGAGAGAGAGAGAGAGACAGCATGAGCAGGGGAGGGTCAGAGAGAGAGGGAGACACAGAATCTGAAGCAGGCTCCAGGCTCTGAACTAGCTGTCAGTACAGAGTCCACTGTGGGGCGCAAACCCAGGAACTGTGAGATCATGACCTGGGCCGAAGATGGACGCTTAACTGGCTGAGCCACCCAGGTGCCCACACAATCCTCATTTAAGCCCCCCTGTGGTTTCACATTATCCTTACAAACCATGGAAAATATTGGCCAGGCCTCACAAGACTATGTCTATGATCTGGTCCCTACACAGCTCTCAGACTTCATCTCTTGCTATTCTCTCTCTCTCTTCCCTACAGGTATACCAGACTCCCTCCTGGTTTGCAGACAATCACCTTCTCAATGTGTGTTCACATGGCCTTCTTCAATAGGTACACATGAAGAAAAAAGGTAACTTCTCTTCTTACAATACCCCAACCCCATCATAGGGGCCCCACCCCCATAAGCTCATCTAAAACTGATTACCTCCCAAAGGCCTCGCCTCCTGATAATATATTGGGGATTAGGTCTTTAATATATGAATGGGGGGGCACAAACATTCAACCATAATGATATTTAACTTTGTTTTTTTTTTTTAATTTTTTTTAAATGTTTTATTTATTTCTAGGAGAAAGAGAGAGAGACAGCATGAGCAGGGGAGGGTCAGAGAGAGAGGGAGTCACAGACTGAAACAGGCTCCAGGCTCTGAGCTGGCAGTCAGCACAGAGCCCTACGCGGGGCTCGAACCCACAAACCGCGAGATCATGACCAAGCAAAAGTCAGACACTTAACCGACTAAGCCACCCAGGCGCCCCAGTGATATTTAACTTTGATTATCAATTTGCATCACATTTTCTCCTGTAGTCAACAACATTTTTAGCCTCCAAGTACCAACCTGGAATCTTCAATGTGCCATGGATATCACATATTAAAATCTGTTCTGGTTCAGACATATCTTACATAGACTTTGTGAATAAAAATCTGATTAAAGTAGAAACAGTCCCTTTTATGATAACTTTTCGACTTAAATCATTAACTCATTTAAAAGCCTAGTATAGACAAATGTGAAATCCCTTGAAAAGAATCTCTGGCAGATACCTACTTTGAATATAGTCAGTGCAATTTTCCATTGGGAAAATCCTCCTGAAGATGGCACCCTTTCACTTCCAGGCTTTGGTTCATGCTATTCCCTTTCTAGAACATTCTCTACTTTCTCCTTCATGTGAAAAATATCTATCTGCACTTAGGTCACAGATCTTTCTTTAGATTCACTTCCTTAGGTTTTCCTCCTCTGTGTTCCCGTGGGTCCATTTCTATCACCATCATAGTTTCTTTCATTTGATTTTTGGATTTATTGCCTCTCCTTCTGAATTGTAAATTTAGGACAATAGGAACTACATCCCCTTATTCACTACTGTATCCACAGCACAAAGCAGGCCCAGCATAGTGTTAGGGCTGAAAGAGTGAATAACTAGATGAGAAGGTACGTCATAGCATAGATGTCCAGCAACAAAGATGTTGTCCAACAACATAGATGTCTGGTCACTTCTACAGATACCTGAAGTCAGACAGGGAGGACAGTTTAAGCCTTTAGGGAAGACTTAACATTGTAGAGGTTCTCTCTTCCAAACCAGAGTGAAGACAGAGATAGAGCAAAAAGATAGAAATAAATTTAAAAAAGAAAAAAGATAGGAATGCTGTTAGGAAGAGAGCAGTTAAAGAGTTACCCCCCAAATCCAGGTGAGGTTCGGAATCATGGAATTTTGTTCTTCCTCAACAATTACCCTGATGACCCATTACATAAATTGTGGTAACTACTGTGAAATGAAAATGGAGGACCGCTTATTCAAAAATTATTAAGATTCTAAATGATGACAGCTTGTTTCAAAATAAGCATTTATTGGGGTTCTTCTAAGGATGGGACTTTACGTGACTGCACAGGTCTCATGCCCATGACACCAGACCCACTTCCCTCCATGCCTACCTCCCAGGGCCACACTGATTCCACTACATAACAGTATTTAAATTAACTTGGCAGCCCTCTCTCAAGTGTTTTGCATTCCTGAAACTCAAAATTCTAGAAAATAATCTTTCATGACTACTAACATAAAGTTTTCTATGAACTTGCCAAATGCCAAAGTCCAAAAGATAACACTCGAGTTTTCATTAATTAATATTCCCTCATAGAGACCTCTTCATAGGGAAATATCCATTCCCAAGCTTATCATGCATCAATCACCTTTAGAAACCAGCTACACATTTGTAGACAGAAATTGAGTGTAAACAGTTCTGGTCTTGTTCTAACTTATCTAGGCAGCTTGATCACTGCACTGAAAATAATATCACTAAAGCACCTGCCTGATCTTTCAACAAAACATGGCCTTGTATATTTTTCTTTGGTTGCAAATGCAGATTTTACGCCTCTGTTTCCCACAAAGGTACAAAGTCAGGTCAATCTTATTCTTGTGGTGAACTGTATTGTTCACTTACAACAGTTTATTTGGACATTACACTTTTAGTACCTTGCACTAATCTGCTCTGTTAACTACTGGGACATTTTGGAAATAATTGATTCTTAACATCTGAAAGACATTTTTTATTCTATGTTAATGCCAATAAAGTAAAAGAAGCACTCACAAAAGCAAAATGGAGCTAAATGCCAAAATAAATGTTATATTTTGGCAATACTCTCACAAAATTGCTGACAGATGTTATTGTGAGCATTACGTTTTGTGTGAAGATACTCATCTTTTCCCATTATTAGACATACTGTATGACATACAGACATATATGATGATTCAGGATGCCACATTTTGGGCAATGCCAAAGCCAAATTTTGCATATTGTTTTTCCATGTTGATCTGTAAGTATGGTCTGCAGTCTCCAAGTCAAGTATTAAAAGTGATTTTTGGAATACAATTGAGTCTCACTAAGGCAAATGAATAATTTAAGGAAATAGCAAGGGGTTTATGGCTAATATTTTAAAATAATTGTAGAATCCTAAGGGGAAAGTAAACCTGAACGGCAAATTCTTACTAGTCACTTATGAACCGTATGTACCAAAACCCATTTGGAGAAAAGAATGCAGCCAGGCTCTCAACTTCTTCATGTCTCTAGGATCCTATAATGTGCTGCAAGAGGACTGTGGCTGCACCTTGAGGAAGGATCGAAAGCTGGAAATCAAATCAGACTCCTGCACACAAGGAGAAAGGGAACCGACAGCTGCTGCTACTGGCAAACTCTATTATGAGAAAGACCTACTGTCTTTCCATTTCTTCTGAACTTTAATTGTAGTTAGATTTATAGTTCCATTACTGTATATTCGCATAAAGAGAGTTAATTCTTCAGGAAAAGTATTTGCCTGGTAGGAAAGATACTCATTTTTTAGGTAACCCCAGATATCTTGATATTTCTGCTGAGAATTTTAGTGATATTAAAAATTATTTTAGTCAATCTCTGCTAAAGTTTCATGATTTTAAGTGTTTTCTGAATCTATTTTAATCTTGCTCTTTCTCATACAAATACACACAAACACACACACACACACACACACACACACACACACACACACACACACTATGGTGTCATCTAAACACAGACGATGAAAGAAACTTGTACATCGGGGCCAGGAATTCCTCTTGTAAGCCTGGTAAACAAATGTTAACAAAAAATTCAAGGAACACTCTTTAAACTGACAGGAGTGAAAAGAGACAATGGAGATCAAATCCAATGGTCCTGTTTTACAGATAAAGAAACCAAGAATCAGAGGCCTTCGTGACTTACTCAGGGTTACAAATAAACTCAGAAAACCAACTGGAACTTTACCTGGGTCTTTGCCTTCCATATTCATGATCTTTCCTATTGTGGGTTTATCATCAGAACCATAGTACCCTTATGTTAATTCCATAAATATCTTCATTAATAGCCTTACACACAAGGACATACTTATTAATGCTTGTACATACCATCTTAATGTTTTTATGGTTCTTTATTTTTTCATTTTGTTTTAAGAAATAAAGAAAAGAATATTTTAAAATATATATAGAGAATAACAGTCAAACCTATGATGAGTGGCATTTACCCTTTTTTTTTTTGTCTAAACAATATAAATTTAGGGAAGGAGGAAAAAAAACCCCACCAAAATAAAAAAGTTACGTGGATGCAATGGAAAAAACAATATGTATATATATACAGACACACACACACACGTACATTCATGCATAAAACATTCAAATTTAGTTTGTAAATGGTTAGCACTTAATGTCATTCTAAAAAATTGATGCAGGCTAAAAAATGGCCTGGCTTTTTTAAGTACAAAATCATTTTAAGGAAAACCTTCTCTGCTAAATGTACTGTTTTTCTATCTTGATTGAGTCTGTTACTCAGAGACCCTTACTAGAAATACATGGTCATAATAAGTAGTCCATAAATATTGCTGATTAATTACTTTGCAAGAAAAAAATGTTAAGGATTTTTCTGTATTACAAATTATGTAATGTAAGCAAAAAAAATGTGTCAAGGTATTGCTATTATAAGTGATAAAGTTCTGCATTCATACAAGCTATTTGGACATAGAGGAAAACAAGAGGAATTGGGGACAGCAGAGGATCTGACTGACAATTCAGCTGAAAGTTTAAGTACAGAGGACACAAGGCCTATTTGGTATGGATACCAAGAATTAATGTGAGTTAATTATGTAAGTATTCCTTCTGTAGATAAAACTCTGTCCCACTGGTGGTACTGACTCAGGGGCTAATGCCAGTCTAGTGTGTGGAGCCTAATGCCATTAATGCTCCAGTTTCATTTAGCTCTCACTGAAAGCAGTCCAACTTAAAAATGTTCTTTAAAGTCCTGGATTTCTTTCAATGTATTTTTTAATGCAAAATCATGAACTTCTGTAAAGATTTCTTTTTTTACTTAGGAAATAAACAGATATCTCCAAATATCACTGTAGGATTATAGTAGTTGCTTTTTCTTCTTCAAATATAAGAAGTTCTATACATCTTCGCCTGCTGTTTTGATAAAAGAACCAAACTACCAAGCGACCTGAAGTTGGATTTTGGCAATATTTTAAAAATTGAAGTTGTTCAGTATTATCAAAGTAGTAAGCCTAAGTTCTTAACACAGTTTAATAATATATTTTGTAAGCATTTTCTTTCATAGAAAATTCAAGAAACACAAGAAGCATTTCTAAGGCCCCGTTGTGTTTACAAAACATATAGCTCATTACTAATTACTTATACTTGAAAGTGTGTGCAACCATTGCAATCCCTTGTCAGTTAATATATATAAAATTTTATGTCTAATCTACTTCACTTGGGCTCCTAATCACAGCTGAAAATTTAGTGCAAAAATTTATTAAATAAAAACCATAAATAAAATAATAAAGTAAAATAAAATGTTTTAATCTAGGTCTTATTTATGTGCTCTATAAACCTATTAAAATGCCCTCAGTGGATGACCAAAGTGTGTCTGCTGGTGTTCATGTTGGTAGAAAAGAAATAAGAAGTTAAATGAACATTTTCACATTTCAGTAAATTAGAAGGAGAAAAGAAAGGGTAATATAAGCTGTTTGCAGATGACTTTAGTGTAGATGTAAAACCACCCTGTGTCTACACAATTACCTCATTGCCAGGCCCCAGAAATACGATATTCTTTTCCAGCCTAAGCATTTATCATTCGTTACAAAGACCTCAGTATTTAAAAATACATAAATACAATGGCAAAGCATTGAATTGACACTTATGATAAAATGCATTTGATTAAGACTTAATAAAGCACTGTGTATAGTACTAGTGAATAATGCATTGCCAGATAAAGTTGGACACAAGGCAAATACAGTGTCAAAGCTAATCTGGTCCAGCATTATTCAGCCATATTACTTTCTTTATTACCAGATTTAAAAATGCATATTGTGTTTCAGCAGCTTTTTCATTATTTCAACACACAACACAAGTGCTTTCTGGAAAAGACCACCTAATTCTAAAACAAACTACTGTAGTGGGAAACCACAGAGAATCAGGCAATGCATCTCTTAGTGATGTAGGTTCCTATTATCATAGTTAACAATATGTTTTGGCTTAAAGCACTATAGTTTTCAAAAGCTTACTTCTAAAAATGCCCATTGTGTTTCTCTTTCTTCAGAAAAGTCTAACCCAGAAAATTAGTAAAATTTAGTTAGGGAAATAAAAATAATCTTCTCATTTGTCTATATCATTTCTCTATATCTCAGCTCTTCTTAGTCTGTATCTTTTATTTATTTTTAATTTTTCTTTTTGGTTTGGTTTCATTTTTCAAGTTTTTGGCAGTTCATCGTGTATACAAATCCCACCATAGTTTGGGGTCCCCCAAAGTAAGGTTTGGGACAAAGATTCAGGTGTAGCTAGATTTTTGGGGAAGGGATCCCAGATAACATCAGGATGGCAATGCTAAAGTGCAACTGGGAAAGGAAGACAAACAATGCAGGGTGTGTTGACCAATGGTCGTATTATAGATAATTGCAGTTTAATTGCACTAGGGATCCCAGACATGCAATTAAGCTAAGTCTCTGAGGAGCACCTGGGTGGCTCAGTTGGTTAAGCATCAGACTCTTGATATCAGCTCAGATCATGTTCTCAAGGTTTGTGAGTTCAAGCCCTGCATCAGGCTCTGTGCTGAAAGTGAAGAGCCTGCTTAGGGTTCTCTGTCTCCTCTTTCTGTCCCTCTCCTACTCTCTCTCTCTCTCTCAACAAATAAATAAACATTAAAAAAATCCATTGTTATTTCTCCTAAGGAGGGAGGGAGTTGGGGCATCTACACTCCAGTGGTTGAAGGATGCTGTAGTTGGGAGTTTAGGGGTGAGGAGAAAAAGTCAGTGTTTCAAAATTTTGTTTCTGTACTGCTATGCTAGCTTTAAGCAGAGTCCAATGGCCAGAGAAAAACTCTTAGGCCAAAAACTGGATACAATGCCACATCACAGTCATCCACCCACATGACAATGTGAAAGTCTAAATGGGTATGAGTGGCACATAAAAAGCATCCTCCATAATCTTGACCTACTTCCCTAGGTTTGCATTTTTGGCTTCCAAAAACACTCTGTGTCTCTAAAACTCATTTTATCCCACTTCCTACTCTCATGCATGGTCTTCTTCGATGTCCCTCCTAGATTTTCAGAGACTGATCTATTTCTCTAACTGCCCAAGAGTACTCCCTGATTCTCCTGAATATGTCCACCTATTACCAAGCTTTGAACACCTCTTTCAGTCCCATCCATGAATTTAATTCTACCTCTCTTCTTCTTCCTCCAGAGGGACTTAATCCTGACAATTAATGTTATAAGTAAATGTGTGTGTATCACTTTTGTGGCTTATAAATAGGTCAATTACAAGCAATTCAATTTGAAGTGTACCTTTGTTCCTGCAAGCAGGGCAGAAATTAGAGGAAAAGAGGCAAACAATATTTAAGTGCACTGGACTCGTCCCTTGAACATCCAACAAAATGACCAATCACACCATTGGAAATGATAAGTCACATCAAACCAGAGGGCCGTGGGTGCAAGAGGTAGTTTGTGCCAAATGTGTATGAAAAAGAAGCTAATTAGTATTCTTATCCCCAAATCTATCACCATCATCACTGAACAATTAATTCCTGCCATTCATACATATATGCACAATAGGCACATTTATCCATTTAAAGCAAAATTATACGTATATAGCAGGCACTATGCAGCAGGTCCACATATATCTTAGACACTTTATACATAATGTCATCTCCTAGTTTTTTCTGCCAGTTGATTGGACTGAATCCTAGTGAATTATTCTTTCCCAATATTCTGGGCATACCAGTTTTGACTATTCTGATAGTTGATCTTGAGTGCCTCTGTATGTGGCAATCACTGCTATTTCATATAGCTACAATAATTTTTCAACTATCTATGGCTAATGTTTGCAAGAACACTTCCAAATCCCTGAAGGCAAGAATTTCCCACAATCCAGTCACTTCTTGCCTCTCACAATATCAGTAAAATTTAGCCAGTAAGGCTTCCCTCTCTGAGCCCTTGAGTTTTTCTTGGTCCAACAATGCCCATGGGGGAAAAAATGAGAAATTGTTACCAGTGAACTGTGTAGTGAAATAAGTTAGTAAACAGCTGAGAAGGATGGCAGGTCTCAGGGGCAGATGGGTGCAAGGGGTAATAGTTGACACCAAGGTCTCAGATTATATAGGAGGGAAGGAGGCAAAAGAAGACCTCTTTGCTTTGGGCCACAGATACAAATTATATTATTCTATATGGGAGATATTATAGCTTATTCAAAGAATTAGAATCAAAGACTTGACATGCTGAGTTTATAATATTATCTACATAGAAACCATATCTTAGCCCTTGGCAGATTTTACTCCCAGAACTTGGTACAATCAGTGCTGTTAAATTTTCTTAATTACACTTGGCAAGACAATCATCAATTGCTCATTTTCTACTTTAAAACCTTTCCTCTGACTAAGTGGGGCTAAAGACATCCTTTCACTCATCCCTCTAGCTAAAAACCTCTAAATGATCCTTAATTAGAGTTAAGGTTTATAGAAGCAATAAAAGATAATACAGATGAATTTCACAAGAATCTATGGATTGCATCTTGTATTTCTTAGTTGGGACCACTGTAAGTCAATACTTTCATAGAATGACAGATCTCTGCAAGGCCATTGGATCTTACTTAACCTAATACATGATTATCCTCCTCAACAAAATTACAACTATTATGCTTGTTAATGTTTCTGCCAATAACTGTTGTCTACTGATGGTAGGGGGAAAAACTGCCCAAGTTTACTGCATGTCCAAGTAATTTATATATAAATTGAATCTATATATTTACTTTAATTCAATGAGTAATATATGAATTAATATTCATTGTAAACAATATACATATTTATAAAGGCAGAAATATATACAAAACAAAGCTAAAGATTTCCTTTCCCTCCTTCCCTACCACTTCTTTTCTCTTAAAAGGATCCAAAATTAGTAGCTTGGCTTGAATCCTTCCAGACATGTATTATGCATATAAATACAGGATTGCACATGATCTGACCCTGTCTTTATTATATTTTCAAGTTACAAATTTACCATATACTTATTATGACATGTAAAACAATTCAAAGACATTTAATGAAAAAAGTGATTCATTCCCCCCATCAACTCAACTCTCCTTCAGGGCCAGGCCCCCAACATAAGTGGTATTCATTGTCTTATATGTTTCACATTTTTTTCCTTGGTCATAAGATACATACATACACATATCCATGGCTTAGTTTTTCTTTTCAATATGCACTAATATGGTCATATTTCTCAATAACTTAGTTTGCCTTTAAGTGGCTATTCTCCCAATTCACCAGATACTAATCTAATACACTGCTTTAAACAGTTGTATCATAGTCCATCAGATAGATGTTCCATAATGGATTCACCCATTCTCTTACTGCAGTATATTCAGCTTATTTCCAGGTTATTGCCATTACAGATATTGCCAAAAGAGGCACACTTTTGCACTGATTCTATATATTGCAACTTGATTTTAGGGGGATAAATTCTCCAAAGTGTGAGTGCTATGTTAAAGGATGAACAGGAGAAACTTAACAGAGGACCATGGGGGAGGAGAAGGGAGAAAATAGTGGTGGAGAGGGAGGGAGGCAAACCATGAGAGACCACTGAATACTGAGAACAAACTGAGGGCTGAGGAAGGTGGGGGAGAGGGGAAAGGGAGTGATGGGCATGGAGGAGGGCACTTGTTGAGATGAGCACTGGGTGTTATATGGAAACCAGATTGACAATAAACTATAAAAAAAAAAAGAAAGGATGCATACACTGTTTAATTGTACTAATATTATTTAATTACATTGCAAATTTTTGAAACAATTCATATTTATTTAAAACACATATGGCAATGTTCATTACATTCTACTCATCATGGCATGAAATTTATTTTCCCCCAATTTATGGATGAAAAACATAATTTAATTGTCTTTATTTGCATTTGCCTGACTTTTAGAGAAATTGAGCATATTTTCACATTTATTGACCACTCTGTATTTATTCTTCTTTGTATTATCTAGACAAAATCTTTGCTCATTTTTCTGCTGATTTTTTAAATATAAATTTGACGGGCAACTGGGCGGCTCAGTTGTTTGAGCATCTGATTTTGGCTCAGGTCATAGTTTTGGGGTTTGTGGGTTCAAGTTCTGCATTGGGCTTCCAGCTGTCAGCACAGTGCCCACTTCAGATAATCTGTCCCTTTCTGTCTCTGTCCTTCCCATGCTCCTATTTGTGGTCTCCCTCTCAAAAATAAATAATACATATATATGAAAGTACTTCTGTGCTAGAGCCTTTTTGTTAAGCATGTAACATATTTTTCCCACCCCATTACTTGTCTTTTGATTTTGTTTATGTTATTTTTTGATATAAATTGTTCTAATATTACTTTATTTTCTTAATGTTTATTTTTGAGAGAGACAGCATGCACAAGTGCATGCATGCAAGTGGGGGAGGGGCAGAGAGAGAGGGAGACAGACGATCAGAAGCAGGCTCTGTCCTGATAGCACGTGTGGGGCTTGAACTCATGATGTGGGGCTCGAACTCACCAACTGTGAGACCACAACCTGAGCCAAAGTTGAGGCTTAACTGACTGAGCCACCCAGATGCCTCTACAATGTTCTAATTTTAAATAGTCAAATATGTTTTCTCATTTTCTTTATAGACTGTCTTTTTTTAATAAATCTTCCCCTGCTTCCAAATAATATAAATATTCAAATTTTTGCTCTCATGTTTTATATTGAGATATTTAATCAATTTCCATTTTAGATATTTGATCCATCGATGGTATAAGGCAGGACATAGCTCTTTCAGATGAATTGCTGATTTTTGTCAGCTCTGTTTATTAAATAAAACATTCTTGTTGGAGTTAACTGAAATGCCTTTCATTATATATCTATGTAAACATAGATTTATTTCTGAATTTTCTATGTTGTTCTATGAATTTATACATTGCTGTGCTGATACTGTGGTCTTTAGATTAGACTAGCTCTGAAAAAAGTTTTAACATTTCATAAGGCAATTTGCTTTCTCTCCTCAGTCATCTTTTTGTCGATATTTTTATGCTTTTTGAGGTGTCTATAAAGTTGTCAATATTAAGTTAATTCTGCTTATTGAATACAGGCCTAATAGATATATATTCTCAATGTCTGCCAGCATTCCACTGATAGATAAATAATAAATAGAAAATAGAACAATGAATAGACAGCTGATAGATTTTTCCTGCAATTATACTATCAATTTTTTAAAGTTCTCTAGAAATATCTTCTGCATTATTGATACCCAGTGGCATGTCAGGAATCCAGGGGGAAAAAAAGAAGGTCTAGGAAAGACAGGGAAGTCTCATCATCATAAAAGGCCTAATATCTACTACATATACCATCAAAAATATTATCTCCATTAATCGTCTCAGTAATCTCTGAAATAGGCTGAGATTATAAAACCTATATTATAGATGAGGAAATTGAGACTTACCAGAAGTAACCTGACAAAAGTCATAGAACTAGTATATGGCAGTCAAAAACCAAAATTGACGCCGTCACTTCACTGCTGTTACTTCCTCTATCCTCTACAAGATATTATATACATTTGTTGTAAGTCAAAGATTCATGGAAACAACCACATTTTAGTCAAAAGGCTATAAAATAGAGGTGGAAATGGGAATCAAAATCATGATCACTGGATTAGCTGGTATCCCAACATTATCTGATCAAAATAACAGTCTGAATATTGAAGTTATTATTTCCCTCCAGGGCTGTGGTTCTCAACTGCAGCTTGGGATCAGGGCAGGTAGAGACTTGAGTAATTTGACACAGTCCCGCAGCTGACTTGGACATGCTTCCTTCTTCCCAACTTGGGTGATATCACTGGTGTATGATAAAGAGAAATGGATGGAAATTTTATTCCAAACAGAATTTAACTAATTATAATTAGCTAGTCAGCCATTTTAGATAGTACTTTATATATATTTCAGGCAATTTCCCGTAATCAGCCTTGTAGCACATTATCTTGAATAATTTTATTATTCTTCATCCCCTAAGCCAGTGGTTCTCAAACTTTAGCATGCATCAGAATCACCTGAAGGACTAGTTAGGCCAAGTATTTCTGAGACTGGGCCCCTCTCCCCTTCTTCTCTCCTCTAAGTTTCACATTGAGTAGATATGGGTGGGCCCTGAGAATTTACTTCTTAGGTTTCAAATGATGCTGATGTTGCTGGTGTAGGCTCAGACTTTGTGAACTATACATCCCTTGAAGGGAAAAACTGTGCACACACACACACATATATGTGTGCATGTGTGTGTTATTCATCTCTGCATTCTGCAAGATTCAATATAATGCTATGAATATAGTAATGACTCAGGACACAAGAATTTGTTTTGAATCATATTATTGGTGTAATTTTGCAATATTCAAATTCATTGAAAATTGGTGTTCCATGTAGACCAGAAGAACTAACTAATAAATATTATATTCCCAAGCAATGAGCCTTAATTGGGGCAGCTATAATTCACAGAACCATAGGATCCATAAGGGTTTTCAGGGAAAGGATCTATTAAAGATCATTGATTCATTCATCTCATTTTCATTAAGGGCAAACTTGTGTAAACCCACTAAGTGATATGTTACTATATGTTAGTTCCTTTAATATATATATTTAAATTCTTAAAGATATATCAGTACTCCCTTTTATATACTCTTATCCTGCCCTCCTTGCCTCCTTTATGACACTCCCAATATAGTTGTTTGCTTTCTGTAGGTTTTGTGATGAATGTCTGTCTCCCCAAATGTAAGCTCCCTGAAGGCAGAACCTGTATCTTGTGAATTCACTGTTATATCATTAGCATCTAAAACGGACTCTTGTACATAGTGGGCACTCTATAAATATTTGTTGAATGAATACGTGAAAGATGAATCAGACATAAAATCTTATTTTAAGTGTCACCAAGAGCTACTAGAGAAAAAAAAAGGAAGAAAATAAAGGGAATTCCCTGATGTGGCTTTGAATAGGGACATACGACTTATTAATGAGAAGGCTTATGAGAATATAATTCAAATAATTTGGACTGTAATGCAAATCTATAGTATGTATTTATTTGGCTATTTATTTGTATTCACCAATATTTGTATTTTCTTATTTAATTATTTCCTCCCCTACTATAGTATAACCTCTCTAGTTTAGAGATTTAGTGATTTAGTTTATCTTGCTGTAACTCTAGCAACTAAATAACGCCTGTAACTTTTTATTGGACTGAATGAATTTCTAGTTAAGGGAAAGATATTCCAGAGACTGATACAAAAGTGGAAAATTGAGAATCCTAGAGAGAAAGGTTGACAGCCTCTAATGGACGATGACAAAAGCAGATGGAAAGAGGTACTATATTGAGAAATAAGGATGGAGAGTCAGATCCGTGTAAAAGAGGGATTTGAGTTTAATAGTTTCATTCTCATTGCTGATGGAAACTTGCAGTGCCTTGCTGTCCTCATTTGTGATAAGAAGAGAGTGGTTTGCCATTTGATCATTGGGAATGGGGCACTTGTCTTAACACCACGTGTCGAAAAAGCTATTCTTTCCTCTTTGAATTGTTTTGGCACTCTTGTTGAAAATCAATTGACCATAAATGTGAGGGTTTATTTCTGAGCTCTCAATTTCATTCCATTGATCTATATTTCTACCCTTATGCTAGTATCAAACTATCTTGATTTCTACAAGTTTGGGATCAGAAAGTGAGTTCTCCAAATTTGTTCTTTTTTCAAAGATTGTTTGCCTATTCTGACTCACTTATGTTTTCATATGAGTCTTAGGATCAGCTGTCAATTTCTGCCAAGTTAGCAGGATTTTAATAGGGATTACATCAATTGGAAGGCTAATGATGTTTTAAATGCAGCATCCCAAGTTAGTCCTGAATGTGGCAAACACCCTTAGCTCAAGAACTGGTCTATATATAATTTCACCTTAAATTGAGTTCAAACCTCTGGGGGTTAGGAAGGACTGAAAGAATATTTAGAGGAAAAATAAAACTTTTTTTGATTATAATATAATACATGATACAAATAACATGGGGAAAGATTACCAAAAGAGTCATAGCAACCTATAATCTTTAATACTACAGAAATTGCCATTGTTAGCAGTCTGGTATGATTTCTTTCTACATTGTGGAGTAGTCAGCTCTGGATGTGGTATCAAATGGGCTCTAAATTTCAGTGGTTCATTACAAAACCAACAAACACATATACTCATGTCTCACTTTAGTTATATGTTGGTGATGGTGGGTCAGCTGTGGCTCTATTCCAAGTATTTGCCAGAACTCAGACTTCTACAGCAGCCATCAAAATGGGACATGATGATTTCATGGCTAAGAGGAACAGTAGGGGGCTATTGGAAGATTTTGATGTCTCTCAAAATTTCTAACTTGGTTGCAGTGTTCATCATACCCATTCACATACCATTGGCTAAATCAAGTCAAGTGGTTAAGATCGTTTGTGAGGTTAGTGACACAAGAAGTCATCTAGCAATAAGAGGAGAGGTATATTCCTCTTACAAGGAAAGGAGGGGAAATGACTGGACATAATAAAGCAATCTTCTATGTCTTCCCTGAATGTATGCTCTATTTTGGAATACTTCAGTCTGCTTCCTCAACCTCCACACTTATTTGAAAGTATCTCAGGAACTCTTTCTCTTAAATAAGAAATTATTTCTTTCCAAAACTTGACCAGTTACATACTCAATACATTCTCAATTTAATTTCAAAGAATTTTTAATGAACACAGAGAGCTATTCTTATGTATATTCAAGTCTGCCTGTTGCTAACTGGACTTATATAAGGGGAAGGAAAACGGGTAAATGCTGTCCCTTTAAAAAGACCCATTAGATAATCCCCATACCTAATCAAACCACTTGTGGGAGTGATAGCAAAGGTATTTTTCACTCATTTAAACTTAATTGCCTTTGTTTTCACCACCCCATTGCAGGTTGAGATTCAGATGGCAAAATCAAAAGCAAGAAAGAACATATGTGATTTCATAAATCTGTGGTCTATGCTGGAACAATCAAGGGGTGTATATAGAATAAACTTGTAGTCTCTGCTGCTCTGATTCCTATAAATATACAGTGATGCTTTTCCTCTAGCTACTCATGATGTATGATTCCCCTTCACAGAAACACCAGAGAAACTTGCTTAGTACATGTGCCCTTATTAAAAATGACATTTTATTTTGCTACTTGGTATCTAATACCAAACATCTACATTTTATAAGCTAGCCTAGAATTTTCTAAGAAAATTAAATAAACAATACTTTATGGCTGACATAGAGGAATAAAAAAACCTGATTATAATTCCTGTTAAAAAATAAAGAAAAAGGAAGAAGAGTACAAACTGCTTGTTGATAAGATGCAGACTTGTCAGAGGCAAGTCGTGGCAAATAGGCAACTGTCTAAAGGAAAAGTATGATTTACTTTAAGGTCAATTAAATTTACTGAAAATTTATGGCAAAATTGAGTAGCTCTTTAGTTAGAGAAAATAAAGAGTGTTTGCTTTTAGTTACAGAAGAAAAATAGGTACTTGTCAACTTTACTAAACTGAATCTACATTTCACAGAATCACCTCCTTGTATACTTTCAGGTGAGAGCTGCCAAAATTCAGAAGGATTGGAAGAGATTCACAAGGGTTGGAAAGTGGCTGTAAAGTAGCAGCCATTTTTTCTCAGAGGATCATCATGATTATGTGGGGTGAGAGACAAACAGAGAAGTGTCAGCATGTTACAGCTTATCCTCATTCTCTCTTGCTGTGTTTGTAGCTCTTCCTCTTTACAGTGGTCCAAGCCAATGGTGACGCCAGGTCCAAAAATTAAACACAGATGCAATAGCCTCCCATGGATGTCAGTTTTCCATTGCAGTCCCACTCTGGGAGCTGGTTGTGCCTGGTTTCCTACACTCCCTTGGAAGCCCTAATGTGTCCACTTACATCACTGCTTCAGAAAGGCTGGTGACTATTTTCTCAGCTTTCACCAGAAATTTTGCAAGACCTTAGTTTTATAATCAATTCATTATTCCATAATATTCATAGTGGTTTTGCTTCTCTGAATGAGCCCTGGATTTTCACAGGTGGATATCTTAGAATCAAAGGCAAAGAAGGATCTGACACTGGGGAAACCAAGTAGGAAAGGTGAGAAACTTGAACCACTGGTTGATGATAACTTGACCATAAAAACTGGGGCCACTCTTTCATTACCTTCTTTATATGCTTCAGTTTTGATTTCAATCTGTTTATTCTAGTCACTTTTCATTTGAGTTTTAACATTCATATCAACATATTATCATTAAAAATAATGTAGTCAAACTCCTATGGGAAAATGTGCTCAAAGACAGCAAGAGATCCTCCTGATCCTCACCTAACATTTCTGCCTACTACACTGTCCAACAATCCCTGCAAATGTATCTCTAGCAGATGGCCATGAGTATCTCTGCTTTTAATTCCTCGAAATACAAATAGTTTATTAGCAGCTGATAGCAGCTCATTCTGCTATTGGACTAGATATGCTTGAGGAAGTTAGGTAAAGAACTGAGCCAAACTCTACCAGCATTCTTGAATTTTTGTGCACTGTCTCTACTTTATCTACCTCTGAGCAAGTCTACTTGTCTGCCCTACACTTTTTTTAATAACATATCTCCAAAATCACTGTATTTCTTATTTATTCTTCCTTATTTTGGGGTAAAGACACACAAGGTCATCCAAAAGTATTAATCTTTCTTCCATTAAATGATGTGTATATGTGTGTTTGTGTGTCCCTGAGGAGGGGGCAGGGAGAGAGATAAAGGCAGATAGAAAGGTAGAGAGAGAGAGAGATTTTTATATCACTAGGCATCATGGAAAATTATGACAATGAAATCTATTGTGCACTGAATTTTTATTGAACAAAAATCCAAGGGCCTTGTCCTTAAACTCTTTAGTGTTTGCCAAAGCACTGTTCTTATTCTCTTAAGGGGTATTCACTCTATAAGACCACTGTTTGTGACCTTTGTTAGAAACTCACAAGGCAGTCAGTTGATAGAACTGGAGGCCATTTTGAAAAAGGAAATGATTTTCAACTAATGGCATTTTTGAAAAATGAGAACATATTCACAACCCATTGGGATCTCCATGTGAGCTAAATTTCATCCCAGAAAAGGCACTAATATAAGATTTCAGGGTGAGCAAAGCTTCTGGATCATGCCATAATTGGATGGGACATCAGAAATAACATGGTTTTGCATATACAGTTAACAGTTTTATAATACAGAAACTTATTTTTCACCAATCGGCAATAAGCTTTTATTTGACACATGAAAAGTATCATTTCTATTGTAGAAAATTTGCTCTGTCAAGGAGAATTCTCAATGAGAGCATCTGAACTGAAAAGAAATGTCAGAATTATGAGAAAGAAAGCATTGTATTCAAAGGATAAAATGCTAGCAAAGAATAGTTCAAAATTTTAAATCTTTGGTAATTTGTAAAGAGTGAATCACAAGATTGTTGAAGTCCAGTTCACAAACGAATTTCTTGGATTGAAATAATCAATAAGGAAATGACAGCTTCCATGTTATAAATACATTGCTATGATTTCCAAAACAGCTCTATCTTCAGTTTGGCTCTTAAAAATGCCTACAGTTTGACACTGTGATGAAGAAACATTTCACTGACTCAGATTTGTCCATAACTTCAAGGATGGAACACTAAGAAGTTACTTGAGTTAGAATTACCAGAGTCTACACTCAGTTCTATCATTCCTACTAGTCCATGGTGCTCTATCTCAGTATGAAGGAGCCTCCATATTGCCATCAATGATCCTCTTAAAACATAAATCTGATTATATGAAGATTTTCTTAATAATCATCAATGGCATCCCTTTGTTGAGGATAGATACAGACACATTGGGTTATACATCATTCTTCCCCTCTTCTCATAAATTCTGACATCTTAAAAGCCTATGGTTTGCCTAATAAATTAGAAAGGCCATGCAGCAGATAACCTTCCACTCTGGCTGTGTAAACCTTAATTCTAACAATAAGGAAAGAGAACTAGAATGAGGTGCAATACTGAGGATTTTACTTTGTCATGCCAAAAAGGTTAGGTATAAAAGTGGTACCAGCAGCCTGGCTTCTGCCCAGGACATCTGCAAGATGGCTCCTGAAGCATCTATGGAACTGCTCAGAAGGCATTGCCCCAGATTTGACTTCCTTTTCCATAACTTTTGGTCTATGTCCCACTTCAGCACAAGTGGCTTTAAAAAATTATGATGTTTAAGTCTATAGATTAACACACACACACACACACACACACACACACACACACACACACACACACACACATCCTATCCAAGGCACAGATGGTTTGAGTATCAGAAATTATATTCTAGTAAACTGAGTGCAACTTCTCAGAAAGCTATAATTCACAAGGGGGAATAAACCACAGAGTTTGGGGATATGCCATCTTTTATTTTATTTTATTTTTTATTTTTATTTTTTTTTTGCAAATAGTTTATTGTCAAATTAGTTTCCACATAACACCCAGTGCTCATCCCCACAAGTGCCCTCCTCCATGCCCACCCCTCCTCCCCCCACATCCACCAGTCCTCAGTTTTTGTCAGCATTCAAGAGTCTCTCATGGTTTGCCTCTCTCCCTTTCCCCCACCATTTCCGCCCTTCTTCTCCCCCTTGTTCCTCGTTAAGTTCCTCCTAATCCTCCTATACGTGCACACATATGATATTTGTCCTTCTCTGCCTGACTTATTTCGCTCAGCATAACACCCTCAAGGTCCATCCATGTTGCTACACATGGCCAGATTTCATTGTTTCTCATTGCCATGTAGTATTCCATGGTATAGATAAACCACATCTTCTTGATCCATTCATCTGTTGATGGACACTTAGGCTCTTTCCAGTGTTTTAGCTATTGTGGAGAGTGCTGCTATGAACATTGGGGTACATGTGCTCCTATGCATCAACATTTCTGTATCCCTTGGGTAAATTCCTAGCAGTGCTATTGCTGGGTCATAGGGGAGTTCTATTGTTAGTTTCTTAGGAACCTCCACACTGTTTTCCAGAGGGGCTGTACCAGTTTGCATTCCCACCAACAGTGTAGGAGGGTGCCCGTTTCTCCACATCCTCGCCAGCATCTAGAGTTCTCTGATTTGCTCATTTTTAGCCACTCTGACTGGCATGAGGTGGTATCTCAGTGTGGTTTTGATTTGTATTTCCCTGATGAGGAGCGATGATGAGCATCGTTTCATGTGTCTGTTGGCCATCTGGATGTCCTCTTTGGAGAAGTGTCTGTTCATATCTTCTGCCCATTTCTTCACTGGGTTGTTTGTTTTTCGGGCGTGTAGTTTGGTGAGTTCCTGTAGATTCTTGATATTAACCCTTTATCTGATATGTCATTTGCAACTATCTTTTCCCATTCCGTTGGTTGCCTATTACCTCTGGGTTGTTTCCTACAACATGCAGAAGCTTTTAATCTGGAGGAGTGTCCCAACAGTTTATTTTTGCTCTTAATTCCCTTGCTTTTGGGGATGTGTCAAGTAAGAAGTTGCTGCGGTGGAGGTCAAGGAGGTTGTTTCCTGCTTTCTCTTTCTAGGTTTTGATGGTTTCCTGTCTCACGTTCAGGTCCTTTATCCATTTTGAGTTTATTTTTGTGCAGGGTGTGAGAAAATGATCTAGTTTCATTCTTCTGCATGTTGCTGTCCAGTTCTCCCAACACCATCTGTTAAAAAGGCTGTCTTTTTTCCATTGGATATTCTTTTCCTGCTTTGTCAAAGATTAGTTGGCTGTATACTTTTGGGTCCACTTCTGAGTCCTCAATTCTGTTCCATTGGTCTATGTGTCTGTTTTTGTGCCAATACCATACTGTCTTGATGATGATAGCTTTGTAGTAGAGGCTAAAGTCTGGGATGGTGATACCTCCTGTTTTGGTTTCATTTTTCAGGATTTCTTTGGTTATTCGGGGTCTTTTGTGGTTCCATACCAATTTTTGGATAGTTTGTTCTAGTTTTGAGAAGTATGCTGGTGCAATTTTGATTGGAATTGCATTGAATGTGTAGAGTGCCTTAGGTAGTAATGACATCTTGACTATATTTATTCTTCCTATCCATGAGCATGGAATGTTTTTCCGCTTCTTTGTGTCTTCTTCAATTTCCTTCATAAGTTTTCTATAGTTTTCATCATACAGATCTCTTGTATCCTTGGTTAGGTTTATTCCAAGGTATTTTATGGTTTTTTGTGCAATTGTGAATGGGATCAGTTTCTTGATTTCTCTTTCTGTTGCTTCATTGTTGGTGTGTAAAAATGCAACTGATTTCTGTACGTTGATTTTGTACCCTGCAACTTGGCTGAATTCTTGGATCAGTTCTAGTAGGCTTTTGGTGGAGTCTGTCGGGTTTTCTATAGAGTATCATGTCATCTGCGAAGAGTGAAAGTTTGACTTCCTCTTTGCCAATTCTGATGCCTTTGATTTCCTTTTGGTGTCTGATGGCTGATGCTAGGATTTCCAGCACTATGTTAAACAGCAGTGGTGAGAGTGGGCATCCCTGTCGTGTTCCTGATCTCAGCGGGAAAGCTCTGAGTTTTTCCCCGTTGAGGATTATGTTAGCTGAAGGCTTCTCATAGATGGCTTTGATGATGTTTAAGTAGGTTCCTTCTATCCCAACTTTCTCGAGAGTCTTTATTAAGAAGGGATGCTGTATTTTGTCAAATGCTTTTTCTGCATCTATTGACAGGATCATATGGTTTTTATGTTTTCTTTTATTAATATGATGTATCACATTGATTGATTTGCGAATGTTGAACCAGCCCTGTAACCCAGGAATGAATCCCACTTGATCTTGGTGGATGATTCTTTTGATATGCTGCTGGATTCGATCTGCAAGGATCTTGTTGAGAATTTTTGCATCCGTATTCATTAAGGATATTGGCCTGTAGTTCTCTTTTTTTGCTGGATCTCTGTCTGGTTTGGGAATCAGTGTGATGCTGGCTTCATAAAATGAGTCCGGGAGTTTTCCTTCGCTTTCTATTTTTTGGAATAACTTGAGAAGAATTGGGATTAATTCTGTTTTAAATGTCTGGTAGAATTCCCCAGGGAAGCCATCAGGTCCAGGGCTCTTATTTGTTGGGAGATTTTTGATCACTGTTTCAATTTCTTCACTTGTTATGGGTCTGTTCAGGTTTTCTATTTCTTCCCGTGTGAATTTTGGTAGTGAGTATGTGTTTAGGAATTTGTCCATTTCTTCTAAGTTGTCCAATTTGTTGGCATATAATTTTTCATAGTATTCCCTGATAATGCTTGTATTTCTGAGGGGTTGGTTGTAATAAGTCCATTTTCATTCATAATTTTGTCTATTTGGGTGCTCTCTCTTTTCTTTTGGATAGGTCTGGCTAGAGGTTTGTCAATTTTGTATACTTTTTCAAAAAACCAACTCTTGGTTTCATTGATCTGTTCAATTGTTTCTTTGGTCTCGATGTTGTTTATTTCTGCTCTAATTTTTACTATTTCTCTTCTTCTACTGGGTTTAGGGCGTTCTTGTTGCTCTGCCTCTAGTTCCTTAGGTGAGCTGTTAGATTTTGGACTTGCGCTTTTTCTAATCTCTTGAAATAGGCCTGGAGAGCAATGTACTTTCCTCTTAGGACTGCCTTTGCCGCATCCCATAGATTTTGAATTGTTGTGTTTTTCATTTTCATTTGTTTGCATATATTTTTTAATTTCATCTCTAATTGCCTGATTGGCCCATTCATTCTTTAGAAGGGTGTTCTTTAAGCTCCATGTTTTTGGAAGTTTTCCAGACTTCTTCCTGTAATGGATTTCAAGTTTCAAAGCATTGTGATCTGACAGTGTGCATGGTATGATCTCTATTCTTTTATATTTATTGAGGGCTGCTTTATGTCCTAGTATGTGATCTATCTTGGAGAATGTGCCATGCGCACTTGAGAAGAAAGTAAATTCCCTGGCCTCAGGATGTAAAGTTCTAAATATATCCGTCAGGTCCATCTGACATAGCCTATTTTAAGTGATATGGTAGAGTTAGGCCACAGTTTATGTAAGCATCTTCTAATTTGGGCAATTAAATTGTTTTGGACTACTTTGGCCTATAAAGAGCACTGCAGTTATTATGTTTATGCATAAATTCTTTGTCCGCATTTCTGAATATCTCTTTGGAGTTTGGTTTCAGAAGGCCACTTTCTCATAGGACAGCCATTGCTCTGGGCTTCTGTCTTGTCAGCAATGCTGCTCTGCTCTTTGGAGAGTTCTTTCGCCCTGCATTCTCTCCGGACCACAGAAGGACCTCCAGAAAGGCCCGAGTATGAGTGGGGTCACAAGAGGTTAGGCTTTGGGGCTTGTTGGTTGGATGGTGGAGCTGGACTGATAATGCTCCCCTGCTCTGGGACATCTTGGTGTAGGGAAAGGGCAATCTCTGCTTGGGGACGATAGGCAGAGAACAAGGAGAGGGAGGGCATATCAAGGCTCTGAGTACATGTTTCTGCTTAGAGTCCCCGTTGGGTCCCCAGGGCTCTCCCAGCTGGGCTTTATAAGATTACAATTGAATTCACGACTCAATCTCTGCCAGAGAGAGCAATTCTGTCTGCACTGTCCCGCTCAATGTTGCAGCCGATGTGAAGAGTGGGGGCAGCAACCCTCCAGGCTGTTAGCAGCTCTCCCTTTGAGTGAACGGCCTGTGAAATGTTAGAGAAGACCTGAAACCCTCCTCCCTGGGCGGATATCACCTTCTTCTTTTGGATTTTATAAAGAACCTGATCCTCTTTGCCTGAATGGAGCCAAATAAATGGGAGTCTCAGAGGAGGTTGATGGCTCCGCCATAGAAGTCCCAGAGCGACGTCTGGTTTTGATGTATTGCTGATGGATACGATCATGCTTAGAGAGCGAGATCACTTTTGCCAGTTTGAAAGAAAGGTCATGTTTTTAATTTAACTTAATTTCCTACACCAAAGAGAATTTTCAATAGGATATTCGACTTTTGCACCTTTAATGAGACCAGATGCTCTGGGGCCTGCAGCAATGAAGAGAAAACAGATTTTCTAGTTTACACTTCTACTTTGTGCATTTTCTAAATTGGGTGTGTGCAGTTTCTTTAAGGATGCCATTCCTCATTGGCATTCCTTTCTTTCCTTCTCATTTTCCCCTCTCTTTCTCCCTTTTGTCTTCCTTTTAACCCGCCTGCCTACCTTCCTTCTTTCCTTCCTCCCTTCCTTCCCTCATTCTTAAGATTATCTTTGAGCACATCACATGGGCTAAGCACTGTGCGTAGAGCTTTACAAACTCATATTTAATTTCCATTTTACAGATGAAGAGGTAGAGATTCAGCAAGGTTAAATAAGGAGAATAGTATATATCCTGTAGTGGGATGATAGACTGAATATCATAGTCCTTATAAGCTTGGAGGCTGAAACTAGATCATCTGGGTCCAAGTCCAGATTTAGTGATTTATTTGTAGAGTGGCCTGGGAAAATTACTTACCCTTTGACTACTGGTCTGTATTGATTGTCTTAAATTTCAAGTTTAATTTTGTTTTTAATGATGACAATTACATATGTAAAAGGGCATATGTATTGTTTATAGACTAATAAAACAAATGCCTGGGTACCTTTCAAGCAGATTAGGAGCTAGAACATTGCCCATACTTTTGAAGCTTTCCATATGTCCCTCCCCTATTAGCAATGCCATCCTCACAAAACCCCAGAGCTAACCATTATTTGGGATTTGGATTTTTTGTTATTTTCTTATTTTTCTATACACGTACTATATGTGTACACACACACAAATGCCACATTCCTAAACAATATATTGATTAGGGTTGATTGTTTTTGTACTTTATTAAACTGAGAAACGCTGTATTTGTATTTTTCTTTGACTTGCTTTTCATACTTTTAACTGTATTTGTGAAATTCAACCATACAGTTATAGTTAACTTCTCTTCACTGCTACATGGGATGCTACTTTATTTAATTATTTTTTAAATGCTTGCTTATTTTTGAGAGAGTGGGAGCATGGGAGGAGGAGAGAGAGAGGGAGACAGAGGATCTGAAGTGGGCTCTGAGCTGACAGCAGAGAGCCCAGTGTGGGACTCAAACTCACAACCATGAGATAGTGACCTGAGCCAAAGTTAGACCTTTAACTGACTGAGTCACCCAGGTGCTCCTGGAATGCTACTTTAACTCAGTTTATTTAGTCATTCTCTTCTCAGTGGACATTTGGGTCATTGCAGCTTTTTTATATTACACATAAGTCTGTTATGCATACATTATTAGTCTTTCTCCTGGGATCCATCTGCTGAAGTTTCTCTAGGGTGTATACAGCAAGGAATGGGATGGTCATAGTTATGTGTGTTCAACTTTATGCACAATTGCTTTCTAAATTTGTTGTAACCTATTTACTGCTATTTACTGTGTGATTCATAGACTAGAGAGTTTCTGTATTTCTGCGTCTTCACCAACACTTGGTATTGTCAAGTTTTAAGTCTCTTGCGAATATGGTGAATGTTAAATATATCTTATTATTGTTTTAACAGGCAACTTTCCTTTCTAATGAAATTGAACAACTTTATATATGTTTATATTTATTTGAATCTCCTCTTAGGTAAAGTGCCTGTTTGGTTCCCTGCCGCCCCTTCTCCCTCACTTTTAGGTCCATTTCTCCTCGTATAGTTTCATCTTTCC
>JAESUZ010000517.1:85000-227816 GCA_017311185.1 Proteles cristata cristata | reverse complement strand
GTAAACTTTTGTCTTCTCTGCTTTTATCTCACCCATATCACAACATCAAATTTTTATAAAGAAATATAGCAAGTTGTTAGTGTCTAATATAATATTTGTCATGTAATAGCTGCTTTGTAGAGCTTCTGTTAATTTAATGAAAATTTATTTGTTAATTGAAGAATCTTAAGCTTCATTCATTCAGACTTTAAAACAAAGGGTTTATTTTGAAGTAGTTTGCAACTCACATGTACCTCTCCCCCAAATATACATCAAACATGATAAACATCAAATTTTGGTTGTATGTGAAGTAAATATAGTACATTTGCTCTATATTCTAAAAGCTCAGGAAGGCCAGTGTTGTGTAGAAGAGTTCAGTATTTCTGCAGTATGAGACTTTTCTTGTAATAATTATAATAACTTAAGTGGTCTTAGTGTTCTAGAAGTTGTTTTTTTCTGAGAAATAACACATTTTACCAAGGATATGTTAAATCAGAATTTTCATGGTAATAGTAATGATGCCAGTTTATGCCAGGTAACAAATTATTACAGTATTTCTAAGTGTCCCACCTTGCTGCTTGTATCAAGCTTTAGTATTTGTGCAGATGTGGCCCAATATAGTAGTCTAGTGATGTGATTGACCTAGTATTGAAACATGGAGTTTCCTAGTATTTTTTGATATTTGTTTCCTACTTTTCTGATTTTTATCCCAGTTTTTTCCCCACTAACCATTGCTTACTCTTAGAAAACACTGAGAGTGCCAGATTTCTTTCATTAATTTTTCATTGCTCATTTCTTTAAGCCAAATAGGGTATCTTTAAACCTGCCTAGAGTTCTATGATAGTTCTCCCAGATGAACTTTAATAAATTATTTATGTACTGGTAATGGTCACAATAAATTATCTGGGAGCAGAGTTTCCTTTCATATGTAAGACCTTAGTGTTCATAACCCTGTTTCCACTTTTCCTTCCCTGGTTGAAGATAAAGAAGGCAAAAATGACATTTTTGATTTATTGTTTTTTTTTTTTTTTTTTTTTACAAATAGTTTATTGTCAAATTAGTTTCCACATAATACCCAGTGCTCATCCCCACAAGTGCCCTCCACAGCTCCACCCTCCTCCCCCCACATCCACCAGTCCTCAGTTTTTGTCAGCATTCAAGAGTCTCTCATGGTTTGCCTCTCCCTTTCCCCCACCATTTCCGCCCCTCTTCTCCCCCTTGGTCCCTCTGTTAAGCTCCTCCTAATCCTCCTATACGTGCACACGTATGATATTTGTCTTTCTCTGCCTGGACTTATTTCGCTCAGCATCACACCCTTTCGTTGGGTCCATCCATGGCTACACATGGCTGTATGTCACAGCTTCTCATTGCCATGTAGTATTTCATGGTATAGATAAACCACATCTTCTTGATCCATTTGTCCGTTGATGGACACTTAGGCTCTTTCCATGTTTTAGCTATTGTGGAGAGTGCTGCTATGAACATTGGGGTCCATGTGCCCCTATGCGTCACCACTCCTGTATCCCTTGGGTACATTCCTAGCAGTGCTATTGCTGGGTCATAGGGGAGTTCTATTGTTAGTTTCTTAGGAACCTCCACACTGTTTTCCAGAGGGGCTGTACCAGTTTACATTCCCACCAACAGTGTAGGAGGGTGCCCATTTCTTCACATCTTTGCCAGCATCTAGAGTTCTCTGATTTGCTCATTTTAGCCACTCTGACTGGCGTGAGGTGGTATCTCAGTGTGGTTTTGATTTGTATTTCCCTCATGATGAGTGATGCTGAGCATCGTTTCATGTGTCTGTTGGCCATCTGGATGTCCTCTTTGGAGAAGTGTCTGTTCATATCTCTGCCCATTTCTTCACTGGGTTGTTTGTTTTTCGGGCGTGTAGTTTGGTGAGTTCCTTATAGATTCTTGATATTAACCCTTTATCTGATATGTCATTTGCAACTACCTTTTCCCATTCCGTTGGTTGCCTATTAGTTTTCTGGGTTGTTTTCCTTGGCTATGCAGAAGCTTTTAATCTTGATGAGGTCCCAATAGTTTATTTTTGCTCTTGATTCCCTTACTTTTGGGGATCTGTCAAGCAAGAAGTTGCTGCGGTGGAGGTCAAGGAGGTTGTTTCCTGCTTTCTCCTCTAGGGTGTTGATAGTTTCCTGTCTCACGTTCAGGTCCTTTATCCATTTTGAGTTTATTTTTGTGCATGGTGTGAGAAAACGATCTAGTTTCATTCTTCTGCATGTTGCTGTCCAGTTCTCCCAACACCATCTGTTAAAAAGCCTGTCTTTTTTCCATCGGATATTCTTTCCTGCTTTGTCAAAGATGAGTTGGCTGTATACTTTTGGGTCCACTTCTGAGGTCTCAATTCTGTTCCATTGGTCTATGGGTCTGTTTTTGTGCCAATACCATACTGTCTTGATGATGACAGCTTTGTAGTAGAGGCTAAAGTCTGGGATGGTGATCCCTCCCGTTTTGGTTTTCTTTTTCAGGATTACTTTGGCTATTCGGGTCTTTTGTCGTTCCATACAAATTTAAGGATAGTTTGTTCTAGTTTTGAGAAGTATGCTGGTGCAATTTTGATTGGAATTGCATTGAATGTGTAGAGTGCCTTAGGTAGTAATGACATCTTAACTATATTCATTCTTCCTAACCATGAGCATGGAATGTTTTTCCATTTCTTTGTGTCTTCTTCGATTTCCTTCATAAGTTTTCTATAGTTTTCCTCATACAGATCTCTTGTATCCTTGGTTAGGTTTATTCCGAGGTATTTTGTGGTTTTTTGTGCAATTGTGAATGGGATCAGTTTCTTGATTTCTCTTTCTGTTGCTTCATTGTTGGTGTGTAAAAATGCAACTGATTTCTGTACGTTGATTTTGTACCCTGCAACTTGGCTGAATTCTTGGATCAGTTCTAGTAGGCTTCTGGTGGAGTCTGTCGGGTTTTCTATGTAGAGTATCATGTCATCTGTGAAGAGTGAAAGTTTGACTTCCTCTTTGCCAACTCTGATGCCTTGATTTCCTTTTGGTGTCTGGTGGCTGATGCTAGGACTTCCAGCACTATGTTAAACAGCAGTGGTGAGTGGGCATCCCTGTCGTGTTCCTGATATCAGGGGGAAAGCTCTGAGTTTTTCCCCGTTGAGGATGATGTTAGCTGAAGGCTTCTCATAGATGGCTTTGATGATGTTTAAGTAGGTTCCTTCTATCCCATCTTTCTCGAGAGTCTTTATTAAGAAGGGATGATGTATTTTGTCAAATGCTTTTTCTGCATCTATGGACAGGATCATATGGTTTTTATCTTTTCTTTTATTGATATGATGTATCACGTTGATTGATTTGCGAATGTTGAACCAGCCCTGTAACCCAGGAATGAATCCCACTTGATCTTGGTGGATGATTCTCTTTATATGCTGCTGGATTCGATTTGCAAGGATCTTGTTGAGAATTTTTGCATCCGTATTCATCAAGGATATTGGCCTGTAGTTCTCTTTTTTGCTGGATCTCTGTCTGGCTTGGGAATCAGTGTGATGCTGGCTTCATAAAATGAGTCCGGGAGTTTTCCTTCGCTTTCTATTTTTTGGAATAACTTGAGAAGAATTGGGATTAATTCTGTTTAAATGTCTGGTAGAATTCCCCAGGGAAGCCATCAGGTCCAGGGCTCTTATTTGTTGGGAGATTTTTGATCACTGATTCAATTTCTTCACTTGCTATGGGTCTGTTCAGGTTTTCTATTTCTTCCCGTGTGAATTTTGGTAGTGAGTGTGTGTTTAGGAATTTGTCCATTTCTTCTAAGATGTCCAATTTGTTGGCATATAAATTTTCATAGTATTCCCTGATAATTGCTTGTATTTCTGAGGGGTTGGTTGTAATAAGTCCATTTTCATTCATAATTTTGTCTATTTGGGTGCTCTCTTTTCTTTTGGATAAGTCTGGCTAGAGGTTTGTCAATTTTGTTTACTTTTTCAAAAAACCAACTCTTGGTTTCATTGATCTGTTCAGTTGTTTCCTTGGTCTCTATGTTGTTTATTTCTGCTCTAATTTTTACTATTTCTCTTCTTCTACTGGGTTTAGGGCATTCTTGTTGCTCTGCCTCTAGTTCCTTTAGGTGAGCTGTTAGATTTTGACTTGCGCTTTTTCTAATCTCTTGAAATAGGCCTGGAGAGCAATGTACTTTCCTCTTAGGACTGCCTTTGACGCATCCCATAGATTTTGAATTGTTGTGTTTTCATTTTCATTTGTTTCCATATATTTTTTAATTTCATCTCTAATTGCCTGATTGGCCCATTCATTCTTTAGAAGGCTGTTCTTTAATCTCCATGTTTTTGGAAGTTTTCCAGACTTCTTCCTGTAATTGATTTCAAGTTTCAAAGCATTGTGATCTGACAGTGTACATGGTATGATCTCTATTCTTTTATATTTATTGAGGGCTGCTTTATGTCCCAGTATGTGATCTATCTTGGAGAATGTGCCATGCGCACTTGAGAAGAAAGTAAATTCCCTGGCCTCAGGATGCAAAGTTCTAAATATATCTGTCAGGTCCATCTGGTCCAATGCATCTTTCAAGTCCATTATTTCTTTAGTGATTTTCTGTCTGGTTGACCTATCCATTGCTGTAAGCGGAGTATTAAAGTCCCCTGCTATTAGCACATTCTTATCTATAAGCTTGTTTCTGTTTGTGATTAATTATTTTAGATATTTAGGTGCTCCCATATTCGGTGTGTAGACATTTATGATTGTTAGTTCTTCCTGATGGATGGACCCTGTAATTATTATGTAGTGCCCTTCTTCATCTCTTGTGATTGTCTTTAATTTAAAGTCCAGTTTGTCTGATATGAGTATCGCTACTCCGGCTTTCTTTTGATTTCCTGTAGCATGATATATATTTCTCCATCCCCTTACTTTTAATCTGAAGGTATCTTCCCGTCTAAAATGAGTTTCTTGCAGACAGCATAGAGATGGATTTTGTTTTTTAATCCATTCTGCTACCCTATGTCTTTTGATTGGAGCATTCAGCCCATTTACATTCAGTGTTATTATTGAAATATGTGGGTTTAGAGTCTTTGTATCTTTTGTAGGGTTCATGTTTGTGGTGGTGTCTCTGGAATCTTTGTTCCTTGCAACTTTTCCTTCAGAGCATCCCCCTCACGATTTCTTGTAGGGCTGGCTTCGTGGTGACAAATTCTTTCAATCTCTTTGTTTGGAAAGGTTTTTATCTCTCCTTCTATAGAGAATGACAGGCTTGCTGGATAGAGGATTCTTGGCTGCATATTTTTACTGTTCATCACATTGAAGATCTCTTGCCATTCCTTTCTGGCCTGCCATGTTTCAGTAGATAGGTCTGTCACCACTCTGATAGGTTTCCCTTTGTATGTGAGGGCCCTTTTCTCCCTAGCTGCTTTCAAAATTCTCTTTGTCCTTATATTTTGCCATTTTGACTATGATATGTCATGCAGAAGATCGATTCAAGTTACATCTGAGGGGAGTCCTCTGAGCCTCTTGTATTTCCACATTTACTTCCTTCCCAGGTCGGGGAAGTTCTCTGCTATAATTTGTTCCAGGACTCCTTCAGCACCTTTCCCTCTCTCTTCCTCTTCTGGGATTCCTATGATACGGATATTGTTGCGTTTGACTGTATCGCTGAGCTCTCGAATTCTTCTTTCCTGTTCCTGGATCAGTTTGTCTCTTTTTTTGTCAGCTTCTTGTTTTTCTATAATGGTGTCTTCTAAATCACTTATTCTCCTTTCTGCCTCTTCAATCCGTGCATTGGAGGCCTCTAATTTATTATGTATCTCATTGATCGCATTTTTTAATTCTTCATGCCTATTTTTATTTTCCATTCTGTCTGTAGCCATAGTTTCTTTGATGTCCCCTATGTTTTTTTCAACCCCTGCTATTAATTTTACCATTATTATTCTAAAATCTTGTTCACTTATGCTGCTGATATCTGTTTTGAGCAGTTCATTAGCTGTCATTTCTTCTTGGAGTTTCTTTGGAGGAGAGCTCTTTCGTTTCGTCATTTTAGTTAGCTTTCCGGCTCTTGTTGGTTTTAAAGACCTGTTATGCTCTCTGTTTCTATGAGCACTGCTATATCCAAGAAACTCTTTGACTTTCCAGGGCCTATCCTTTCAGAGATTGTTTTTTGAATGGTATCCCTCGGTCTCTCTTGTTGGGACCTTAGTTATTTTATTTTCCTATTCGTAGTGATATTTGGGACTCTTCACCTTGTGTACTCTAGCTTGTTTCTTGAGGTACCCCTGGAAAAGAAAACAGACAGACAAACACACAGGGAGCAGGAGTACACAAACGCACAGGCTGATTCAACTAACATGCAAAGCGAGAGGGAAAACAAAAAAGTTAGTAGAAAAGATGGAGGAGGGAGGGCGAATAATAGGGAGCATAAAATACATAAAAGGGTCAAAAAGGGGGAAAGAAAAGGAAAAAAGAAGAAAACTGATGGACAAAGAACGGTTTAAAGCATATACCTGGATTTCCCAGCTACAGTTAAATAGCCGTGTGTATGCAGTGCTGGTTGAAGAGCATAGAGAAAAAGAGAGAAGGCAGGGCGAGACGAGGCAGATTTGGAAATAGAATGAACAGGCAGAAGGGATAAGAAGCTTTTTTCAAAGAGGTAAAGGGTAGAATATGGTTGGATAGGTGAGAGAAGGATGCTGGAATTATCCAGAGAAACTATATAGTCTAATTACTCCTGAGAGAAATAGCTGAAAAAGTCGGTAGGTGTAGAATTTACATTTACAGAATGGACTTGTTGTGATTGTTTAAGCAAGCTGGCGACCAGAGTTAATCAGGTCAGTGTTTTGGGGAAAAAAGCGAGAAAAGAGAAAGAAGAAGAAAAAAGGAGAAAAGAAAGGGAAAAAGAAAAGAAGAAAAAGGAAAAAAAAGGAAAAAAAAACAAAAAAAGGAAAAAAAGAAAGAAAAAAAAGAAAAGAAAAGAAAAAGGGAGGAGGGCACCTCTCAGGCAGGGATGGGCATGGCATGATCCGATGCCTCAGGCGGGGGTTCTGCCTTGGCGATTGTGGGGAGGAGAGTGACGGTGCTCCAGTCCCTTCTTGAACCCCGCGCTGCAGCTCGCTTTTTTTTTTTTTTGGCGTGTCAACTCCCTGTTCCGGGGACGCAGCCGAAGTTGGTTGCACTCTTCAACCCAGGCCAGTTCCAATCTCCAAATCCCAGTCCGCGCGCCCCGCTGAAGTTGCCTTAGACACAGCTTCCCAGACAACCCCCTTGGGCTATTCCAGGCTCCCTGCTGAGCTCTGGGGGCAGAGTCAGAATCGCTGCTTCCTTCTCTGGGTCGGGCTGGCGCGCATGCTCGGGGGCTTGCCTGCCGGGTCCGCGTAGCCCGAGCCCGCTGGAGTGAGGAAAACCGGGTCTCTCTATGGCTCGTCACCCGAAACACGAACTCACAGGCAAATTTCCCAGTTTTTAGCTCTTTGCCTTCCCTCTCGAGTTCCAGCCAGCCAGCAGCTCGGACGCCCGGTGTCTGCGCGGCTCTTTCAGGGGTCCCAGCCGCCCTGGAGCTACAATGGTGGCAGGCGCGCCGCCGCTCTGAAATCGAACCTCCAGAAGCAGCACAAAGAAGCAGTTTGTGTGCTCAGCCTCCCCCAGGACCAGTTGGCGCGAGGGGACCTGGTATGCAGGTATTTGGCAAGTACGGTCTTTCTATGCACTGAGCGGAAATTTTTCTGTTTCGGACTCTCTCTTTTTCCCCTCTCACTCCCCGTAGAGGGTAGAGGGGGATCGCCTCCCACCCTGGAGTCTCTGATCCCAGCCTGATTTTACCTTCCCGGGTTCGCACTCACATTAGAAGGCTTTCTCAGTGGATCCTGCGTCCTTTTTCTCCCATTCTCTCAGGTTTTGTAAGGTTTCCAATGGCTTCAGATCTTTTCTGTGTGATGTATGGGCGCGAGTGCAAGTATAGAGCTCCTTACTTCTCCGCCATCTTGCCCCCTTCCTTTCCTAATTTTTATTAATTTTATTATTGCTTCCTCTCAGTTCAAACATCAAATTCTTCCTGAATCCCTTTTCCCTGCCAAGGTCAGTTAAATTCTCTCAATACCGGCTCCACCTCTGGGGCTTCCTTCTCTCTTTGGTAAAGTGTCTACTCTTAATACTTCTCAGGCTTTAGTATCATTAGAGTCAGCAAGATTAACTTCCTGAAGCCCATCTTCTAAAAATATAGCTATCATGAATCCTTCCTCAGAAATTCTGATTGACTCAGTTGATTTCAGATGGTACTTGAGAACTATTTCATAAACATGATTCTGAAGTGGTCACATTTTGACAAACACTGTTTCAATTAACTTTGTGGTTTCAGTCGGCTTTCTCTGTGTCAATGCTTCATTCCTTACTTTGGTATGACTTAAGGAACACTTCTTGTTGCTGCTTCAGCAAAACTATGAAGGGGAGGGGAGAGTGGATATGGGAAAATAACTGAAAGACAAATGCTTTTATTGTCTGATAAACATTTGGATGCTGGAGAAGTTTCCCATCTTACCATCTTTCAGAAGATGAGTAAATTATTCCTTTTTTACTAAAAAGACACACTGGTGATAAGATAAAGCTGATTAGTTCATTCTAGAGCTATGATTAAGACACCTGTCCCCATCCTCATCCCATCCCTATCCTTTTAATAATCTATCTAGAATGCCTCTTGCATGATCAGGAAGTTATGATCTGTGGATTCATGTGCATGTCATTTGCTGCCAAAATACCTCAGTTTTGACCTCAAAGAACCCTGTCTTTGATTGATGAGGCTACTGCTATTGAATTATTACTCTGACATTTGTTAGCACCCTGAATTTAGGAATAACTTCTCTTTTGAGTACTACGAAATTTGTTGAATAAAATGCTATTTTTGCATGTTCAAATGTTCAAATTTAATCCAATGGAATAATTCAAATATAGCCATTAGTTCTGTGTCATGATAGTAGAAAGTTCTAATAACCATCTACTTAGATAATGCTGAAGTTACATGGCAAAATGTTATAAACTTTGGAAAAGGGTCAGCAACTGAGCTTATTTAGGGAATTCTGGAGTTTGGAATGGTAATCCCATCATATTTTCTGTTTGTGAATGTAGCTACAGATTGTATTTGAGAAGGAAGTGTTTAGCTCAGGAGACAGCCTGACCGCCAGACCAGGAAGGTCAAATGCCAGGAAAACGGACTCAACTCTAAAGTCCCAACCTCTTGACCTGCCCATTCAGGTCAATGGATGGAGAGTTAGGGAGATAGTATTTTTAAAACTATTCTAAACAGTTGGAAAAGATGTCCAGAAAAGCCGGGAAAAGGCTACTTATAGAACTAAATAATTCAGCTGCTAGTGTGTGTCAAAGTGGTCCAGCGAGTCATGATGTTGGCAATAGGTATGGGGCACTAGTTGAATAATGCGGGTTTTGTTAGTGTGACAACAGCCTTGAATGAGCTAGAAAAATTAAGGAAGGATGCCGTATTTAAAAGCATTGCCTGCAGGATCTGAGAATCATATATTTTTTTCTTCGACTTCCTAATAATCTCTAGACAAATAGCAAATTAGTGTCTCCACTTACTCAATAAATTTTAGACTCTTTTTCCAAGCAAGGTAATGGTAAGATTCATAAATCCTACAAAAGTGAGGTTAAAAATTTTCTGTTACATATATACCACTTTGCACTCAAGAATGGAATGAGCATTAAATCAGTATAACTTTGAACTTATCCTAAATTTCTTATACTGTTAAGACATAATGTCACATATTTTCTGGGTGATTCTTTGAACTTTCATATTACCCCCTCCATCACATTTTTGGAATATCGAGTCACAAAGATAAACTAGTTTGGCAGTATATAAGATATGAGCCTGTATTAGGGTATAAGATAAAAGCTTATGAACCAAATATAGGATATAAGGTCACAGTAGAGGCTAAATTAGTGCTGAGTTATATGAGTTGTTGAAGTAAGATTTCTTTTATTTCCCTAAAGATTGGAGAAGTTCCATACATGCAGTTGCCTTTTAAATTTTTTGTTTTGTTGTTGTTGTCCACTGCTATACCCATATAACATGAACAATGTCTAGTGCTTGATAGATAACCTATAAACATTTGCTAAATGATTAATTGAAAGTGATCCAGGGATGCCTGGGTGAATCAGTTGGTGAAATGCTCAACTTGGTCTTGGCTCCGGTCATGATCTCATGATTGGCACTAATGGCATGGAGCCTGCCTGGGATATTCTCTCTCATTCACTCTCTTTCTCTTTCCCCTCATTCCCCCTCCTTTGCCCCCTCCCCCACTTGTATGCAAATGCAGGTATCTCTGTACACAGATGCAAGTGCTCTCCCTGCCCGTCTCCTGCTCTTTCTCTCTCTCTCTCTCTCTCTCTCTCTCCCTCGCTCTCTTTCTCTTACTCTCAAAATAAATAAATAAACTTAGAAAAAAAAAAGCAAGAAAGAATGCGATCCAAACTCTAGTAAAGGAGAATAGTCTACAAGTGGTACATGTGGCTAGGAAAACAGAGGAAGCTGAGGAAAGAAGCTCATTGAAATTTTCAGTAATCCAGAATTCTCAGCTATAAAATAATATGCATTACAACGAATCCATTTTGCAGGATTATGCTGAGGAATCACTTATTCAAAAATAAGTACTTTGTAAATTCAAAATCCCTCTGTAAAGATTTATATGGCCCAGTATCCAAAAGGGTGATAAAGGGGATAATTTGAAAGTTCAGAGCACCACCCCAAAATATATAACTGATACTAAATGTTAAATATATAAAGAAATAGAAGACAAGTTCAAAGTTGTAATGGTTTAATGCCCATTCCATTCTTATTTTTTTAATTTTTTAAATATTTTTTTATTTATTTCTAGGAGAGAGAGAGAGAGACAGCATGAGCAGGGGAGGGTCAGAGAGAGAGGGAGATACAGACTTTGAAATAGGCTCCAGGCTCTGAGCTGGCAGTCAGCACAGAGCCCGACGCAGGGCTCGAACCCACGAACCGCGAGATCATGACCTAAGCGAAAGTCAGACGCTCAACCGACTAAGCCACCCAGGTGCCCCATGCCCATTCCATTCTTGAGGACAAGTGATATATATAGCAGAAGATGTTCAACCTTATTTTTTTACAGAATTTATAGATCTTACCATTACCTTGCTTGGATAAAGGGTCCAAGATTTATTGAGTCAGCGGAGTCACCAATTTGCTATTTGTCTAGAGATCATTTAGAGACCAAAGAAAAGTTCAATTTCTTTTCTTTTAAATTTTTGATTTGGAAATTATAATTCTATTTGTTTTCCTCAAAATACTTATGAAATCAACACTAACAGATCAAGGAGGTTTCTAATGGAAAGAGTTCCAGTACATTGAATCTTATAAATGAATGATGACTCCTACTTGATTTTATACTTTGTATGTTACTAGAATTTTATTAATTTTCAAAGATACAGGCTTAAAAAACTTACTACAATGCATTTGAACCCCTGCACAATTTCAATAATAAAAAGTAAATAACATACCTCAAAAAAGGTTATAACAGTTTCCCTTCTCACTTTCCCCTTGTCTCACATTTATTTTGATTCAGTCTGTCGTCATGTGTGCTTCATGAAAAATTTACTGTATTGGGAATAAAGCTGGGGTTTCCCTTAGTGTCATATAGTTCAATACTCTCTGGTTTATTGGAAACTTGGTATCAACAGGATTCTACCTGAGGCTATCTAATTCCTACCACGGTGTCATTCTTTGTGTTTGTCAAAAAAGTAGACTGAATCATAAAGCTAAGCTTTTATGGTTCACTCCTCAGATTTCAATGTTTCTCAAGAATCAGACTATGAATCAGTCCTCATCCATGGCCAAATGAAAAACATAAGGACAAGGCAATAAGTTTTTATGAAGCTATTTTTCCCCCAAATTAAGAAATCCCCTTTATATAAAGGTGGTATTGTTCCTATTATTTGATATGGATAATTCTTTCATTATAATAATAGATCATTTTATAATTATAGTTTTTTAAAAATGTTTCTACATGCCTACCCAAAATATTGGCAATCCTGAGTATGTTGTTTCTTTTATTAATATATTATAATATATATGCACATATATATATATATTTTTACAAGTAGTTTATTGTCAAATTAGTTTCCATATAACACCCAGTGCTCATCCCCACAAGTGCCCTCCATGCCCATCCCCCCTTTCCCCCACATCCATCAGCCCTCAGTTTTTGTCAGCATTCAAGAGTCTCTCATGGTTTGCCTCTCTCCCTTTCCCCCACCATTTCCGCCCTTCTTCTCCCCCTTGTTCCTCCATCAAGTTCCTCCTAATCCTCCTATACATGCAAACATATGATATTTGTCCTTCTCTGCCTGACTTATTTCACTCAGCATAACACCCTCAAGGTCCATCCATGTAGCTACACATGGCCAGATTTCATTGTTTCTCATTGCCATGGAGTATTCCATGGTATAGATAAACCACATCTTCTTAATCCATTCATCTGTTGATGGACACTTAGGCTCTTTCCATGTTTTGGCTATTGTAGAGAGTGCTGCTATGAACATTGGGGTACCTGTGCTCCTATGCGTCAGCATTTCTGTATCCCTTGGGTAAATTCCTAGCACGCACATATATATTTTTAAGTAGTGATAAGAAATCCATGTGTATTCTGCAATTAGCAAGTCATGGTCAATCCTACTTTGTCTGACTATATCACTGCTCATTTTTTCTTCTTTGTTTGTGTTTGGATGTCTTTCTCATTCTTTAGCAAATCCATATTATATCTTTATCCATAAATATTTCAGCATTTACTTGTACAAAATAAAGATGAATTTCATAAATGTATCTTGAAAACTGAAGCAGGTTCTAGAGAGGATATTTAGTTCTCTCCAATACTGGTGAGAACTGGGTCCCAGATGAGGAAAACACCTTCATACTAGTAAATGGTAGAACTAGTATTTCAGCTTTGGAATTTTGATTCTAAGACCAATAATTATTTATAATAATACATAAAGAAAAATATTATTATAGAGGTCCCCTACATACTAACATATACAAAAATTAATTCAAAATAGATCAGAGACCTGAATGTTAGAGTTGAACCATAGAAATCTTAGAAAACATAGATGTAAATCTTCATGACCTTGGAGTAGGCAATAATTTCTTAGATATGACACCAAATGTATCAACAATCAAAGAATAAATGAAATGAACCTCATCAAAATTAAAAACTTTGTGCATCAAAGGACACTATTAAGTAAGTGAAAAGTTGGCCCACAGAATGGGAGAAAGTTTTTGCAAATAATATATCTGATAAGGGTCTATTATCCTAGATAATACACAGTTATTATAACTCAACAGTAAAAAAAACAAGTAACTTGATTAAATTGGGCAAAGGATTTGATAAGACATTTCTCCAAAGAAGATCTAAGAATGGCTAGTAAACACATACAAAGACATTCAACATTATTAGCCTTCAAGAAATGCAAACCAAAGCCACATTGTGATACCACTTCATATCCATTAGGGTGGTTATAATAAAAAAGACAGATAATAACATGTGTTGGTTAGGATTGTTAAAAAAAAAAAAAAAGGAATTTGCATGCATGGATGATGTGAACGAAAGACACAGCCAAGCCACTTTGAAATACAGTGACAGTTCCTCATAATGTTAAATATAGGGTCATCATATAAAACAGTATTTCCACTCCTTGGTTTATACCATAGACAAAGGAAAGCATACATTCACAAAAAAACATGTATAAGAATATTCATGGGAGGGCTACTCCTACTAAGCAATAAAAGCCAAATGCTCATCAACTGATGAATGAATCAACAAAAGGTGATCTATCAGTGCAATGAAATATTATTAAGCCATACAAAGGAATAAATTGCTGACTCATACTATACTACAGCATGATTGAATTTTAAAAACATGATGCTAAGTGAAAGATGATGGACATAAAAGGCCAAATATTGTAGAATTCTAGTTATATGAAATGTCCAGAAATAGGCAAATCCATACATACACAAAATAGATTAGTGGTTGCCAGAGGCTATATAGAGAGAGGAATGGAAATGACTGCTAATGAGATGAGAATGGGGTTTCTTTTTGAAATGATAAAAGAATGTTCTGGAATTGGACAGTGGTTATAGTTGCATAACTTTGTGAATATACTAAAAACCAATGCATAGTACATGTTAAAAGTGCCAACTTTATGGTGTATGAGTTAGGTTTCAAATAGAGGTAAGCATGCTTCTATCCCCCAGGGTTATTGCTATCTTCATTTGAGTAATCTTCTTCCTTTGTCTGTCTCTCTACTAACCTTTCCTAAAGGAAGATTCTGTAGTGGCAAACTAAAGTTGTAGATGAACTACATGCAAAGGAGCAAGACTTATTTTTGCAGCATAATTTTTTTTTAAGTTCTTCTATATTTGTTTTCAGCAGAAAAGAGCATGCATGTGAGGGAGGGGCAGAGAGAGAGAGAGAGAGGGAATCCTAAGCAGGCTCTGCACTGTCAACATGGAACTCCATGAGGGGCTTGAACTCACGAACTGTGAGATCACGACTTGAGAGCAGCAATCAAGACTCAGACATTTAACTGACTGCACCACTCAGGTGCCCTGCTTTTTAATTTTTTAAACAATCTTTTCAGTTTAGAGTGATTTTAGATTTAGAGAAAAGTTGCAAACATGATACAGAGAAATCCTCTATGTCCCTCACTAGGTTTCCCATAAGGTCAGCATCTTATACAAGTGTTAGTACCAAGACCAAAACCAAGACAGTCACATTGCTACATTACTATTATATAAACTCCAGTTTCATTCGGATTTTACCAGTTATTCCCCTGGTGTTCTTTTTCTGTGCCAGAATCCCATCCAGGACACCACCTTGCATGTAGTTGTCACTTCTTTTTAGCCTCTTCTGATCTGTAAGTGTCTCATTCTTTTCTTGTTTGTTTGTTTGTTTTTGACCTTGGCAGCACTGAGGAGAGTCATTCAGGTACTTTATAAAATGTTCCTCAGTTTTGGTTTGTCTGATGTTTTTCTCATGATTAGATTGGATCCCATGTGTTTTGGGGACAAATATTAAAATATACCCCTCTGATTACATCATATGAGGGAGTACATGGTATTGACATGACTTGGCACTAGAGATATTAAGCTTAAATACTTCCTTAAATTAGTGTTTCCCAGGTTTCTCCACTATAAGCTTATGACTTTTCCTTTCCATACTCTGTTCTTTGGCAGTGAGTCATAAATCCAGCTCACATGAAGAACAGGGTGTGGGGAGATTAAGCCCTAACTTCTGGGAAGGTGTTTTACCCTGTTCAGGCACCTATAACAAAATACCTTAGACCAGGTGGCTTATAAACAACAAATTTATTTCTCACAGTTCTCGAGGCTAGGAAGTCCAAGATCAAGATGCTGCAGATTAGGTGTCTAGTGAGAGACCCCTTCCTATTTCATACACAGCTATTTTCATGTTGTATCCTCAGAAGGTGGAGGAGAGCTCTCTCCATCTCTTTATAAGGACACTCTCCCATTAATAAGGGCTCCACTTGATCACTCCCTAATAACCCCACCTGCTAATACCATCACACTGGGGGCTAAGGTTTCAACATAGGATTTTTGGAGGGGACACAAATATTCAATCCATAGCATGGAGAAGTATCTACATAAATTACTTATAACTATTCTGTATGAAATATTTGTCTCTTCTATTCCATGTATTTAGTCAATCACCTGTTTATATCATATGGACTAATGTATATTTATTTTATATTGTGTTATAATTCAATTCCATGTTATTTATTTTGTTGCTCAAATTGTCCCAGCTTTGGCCATTGGAGCTCTTTCAGGTAGGTCCCTCTGTGTCTTTGACATGCTCCATTCTTTTTAAATATGAAACATTTGTTTTTTCCATTGAGCACCTTCTTACTTTCTGGCACTACAAGATGCTCCAGGCCCATCTTGTATACTGCCTTGAACCAGTCTCACCTTCTTTATTGGAGAATGGTATTAGAAACCAAGATATAGGTGCTGGGTGTAAAAGCAGTAATGTGTGTATGTCAGCTTTAGGGAAAGGAAGGGATCAGCTGTCAAATGGAAAAGAGAAAGAACTAAGAATGAAATGAGTAGGTTAGATGATCGCTGAGGATTGAATGATGTGTTGAAGCTAGAAATAAATCATGGCATCCACTGGCTCACCCAGTGAATGAAACACTGTGCATTAATATGCATGGTGACCTACCAAGGCATTTAAAATTGATGATGAGGGGCACCCAGGTGGCTCAGTTGGTTAATTCTCTGACTCTTGATTTTGGTTCAGGTCATGATCTCGCAGTTTGTAGGTTCAAGCCCCAGCTCTCAGTGCAGAGCCTGCCTGGGATTATCTCTCTCCCTCTCTCTCTGCCCCACCCCTGCTCATGCTCTCTCTCTCTCTCAAAATAAATCAGCTTAAAAATAAAATTGATAATGAGACCATGAGGTAAATATATAAAAAGCCACTTTTGAAATTGAGTAGGATATGCAATTCTAGAAGAAAAATTCATAGCTGACCTCTTAGACCCAATTTCATTTGGATTCTCAAAACTGAGTACTGCTTCATATTGCTCTCTTTGCACTGTGCTTTCTCTCTTTTTATGAGGTAAACTCAAATAGTCACTTAAAATATAAACGGTGTAATAATGATAATGATAACTAGAGAGTGCAGTTTTTTGGGATTCAGAAGCTCCTGTTTGTGTTTTATTATTACGACTTTTTATTTTGTCCCAGGCAGAGAAAGACTGGATACCAGACACGCAAATAGCTGTGGTGGAGAGATTGAAAGGGAAAAACAGTGTAAAAGTCATGGTACAGCAGTCAGGGAAAGGATTGCAATTCTGTTCTCTCTAAACCTGAAGTGCAGAGGCTCGCTGTGTGGGAGATTGTAAAAGGAAATCTGCTTAATAGGAGAGCAACGAGGTGGACAGTCTTTGCTATACTTATATTAACATATGTGCACCTCACAAAATACATTTTGAAAATGCTGGCAGACACATTTATTTTTAAGAATAGAAACTGGGGAGTGCAGTTTTTTTTAGCAGCTGAAGATTTTGAATTGTACTATAGATTAGCTAGAAGTTACAATAAGCCCTTCCTGAGTCAGCTAAATAGTGAAATGAAGTTTCCCAAAGTTGGTTCAGCACTGATGGGTAACATAATAACTCAAGAATCATTGATTCAATCCATTTAGATGACAGAACAAATGTTTTGATTTCCCCTTCTTATTTGCCCCAGGTACCCGATGGGGGCTTTTATAATTAACAATACATTGTTGTACTTGTAGAGTCCGTTTTATCTCAGAAACCTATGATCCCAGAGGAAAAAGATCTTACAGCTTGCCTTAAACAAAAGTAAATGGGATCTTTCATTTGATCTGCAAAACTGTATTTTCCTACTTCCCTCTCTCTGGAGGCAGCATGGCTAAGTCACACTAGGCTAGGGCTGGGGATTTATCCTGCCTCCACTATTTATTTGCTATGGGCTAAATTATGCTCCCTTCACAAACTGATATGTTGAGGGCCTAGCCTCTAGTGCCTCTGAATACAACTGTTTTGGGAGATAGGATCTTTAAAGAATGAGTTGAATTAAAATGAGGTCATTAGGATGGGCCCTCTTCCAATAAGACCGCTGTCCTTATAAGAAGAGGAAATTTGGACACAGTCATGTACAGATGAAAGATAGTGGGGAAAATAAACAGGGATAAGCAGAGAGAAGCCTGAGACAGGTCTTTTGCTTCTGTCTTCACAAGGAACCAACCCTGCTACACCTTAATTTCAAATTTCCCAGCCTCCAGAAATATGAGAAAATAAATTTCTATCATTTAAGCCAGTCTTTTACACTTTGTTAGAGTATTCCTAGAAAGCCAATGTTGAGCTCTCTGGAAATGTCACAGAAATCTTTTTGGGGAAAGAGAAAACTAATTGTTGACGGTCATTGTATAAACAAATAGAGGTAAACTAAGATCTCCCTCAAGCATCAGAACTGCCTTTTAGATGAACATTAACTTCATGGTACTGGTGAAGAATTGGGCCCTGGGAGAGATTGGGTAATTTGTGTAAAGTCGAAGAGCTGATGGTAGAATATATTTAAACCCCTATCTCTTCTACTGCTGGCCCTTGCTTTTTACTTTGTGTCATTGGAAATGAACTACAACACATAACCCAACCCCAACCCTTGGTGCACTTCTACAATGATTTCAATAAAAGATATACTTGCTTATTTAGGAGTAAACCCAAGGAAGCTTTAATCTGGAAACAATCCAACCCTCTTGATGAAAGGAACCCCCAGGATGACAAACAACCCTCTTAATAATCCATGAGTTATTTTGGTCTCCCACTAGATGGTGCTAGAGCCTATTTCTGTGTCATGAGGCAGTATGGTCTGGGGATCTTAATCTAGTATTATTTTTGGTGCTTTGGCTGTAACCTAATTTGGTTTAACATTTTTTTTCCTATTGTTGTTCATGTTTCTCTACTTATAAGTGATAAGTGAGTGGTAAGTGCCAAAGTGGGAGAGTCTTCCACCATATTGGCATGGCAGGAAATACACGCTGTGATCTTGGCAAGTGATGCCTTATCCAATAACCACAGGACACTTTACTTAATGGAAAGGTCTTCAAGACACCAAACTGTGGTTGAATGCATAGAAAACAAAAGGCTTAAAATTCTTCTATCTTTAGTTCTTCTAGTGATTGATTCAATGTGAGGAGAAGCACATAACTGCTCACTGCCCTAGTTTTTCCATTTATAAAATAAAAATAAAATATGGGACACTTACTTCAAAGGGCACTCAGGAGATGAATGAGGTAGTATCTCTTAAAATACTCCGTAATTGTTAGAGAAATAGAGTTATATCCTCTTTGCAAGTAGTGTAAGAATGATGAAGCCTACAACATGACTTTGATCCATCCATGCTTATTTGAATTTTTTAACCCCACTTGGTCACAGATTATCCCCAAGTACTTTTGCTGCCCTTTTCCTCAGTAAGACAAAAGGGCATCCACATGATGGAAACTACCATTTGGTGAATGGATTAATAGGTGCCTTTCAGTTTCTCAGTGGACAAATTTGTTCTGCCCTCCAGAGGTCATTTCATCTCTATTTTTCTCTAAGCTCAAATGCTTTGCTGAGGACAACATTGGGGATAAGTTTCTGGATAGTCTCTTCATTCTTAGTCAGCAGGAGAGGTTTCTACTGTCCTTTCTTTTTTTATATTTATTTATTTTGACAGAAAGTGTGTGTGTGTGTGTGTGCGCGCGCACGCATGAGCAAGGAGGGGGGAGAGAGAGAGAGAGAGAGAGAGAGAGAGAGAGAGAGAGAGAGAGAATCTCAAGCAGGCTCCATGCTCAGCAGGGATCCCAACAAAGGACTCAATCTCATGAACTGTGAGATCATGACCAGAGCCAAAATCAGGAGTCAGATGCTTAACCAACTGAGTCACCCAGGTACCCATATTGTACTTGGTTTTCAACCTGTTTTCCAGATATGTTTAGAAAGGCACATTGGAAGGTACATTTGGAATAAATGATCATGGATATTTAAGACCAAATCAGATTTTTTAGGTTTGAAGAATGCTATCAACTGAATTGTGTCTCACAAAAATTCATATGTTGGAGCCATTACCCCCATGGTGGCTGTGTTTGAAGATAGGGTTGAATGGAGGTAATGAAGGTTAAATAAGGTAATGAGGTGGGGTCCTGATAAGAGAGGATTAGTGTCCTTAAAAGAAGAGTCATCAAAGAGTTTCTGCTCTCTCTTTCTGCTCACCTCCAACCCCTGCCCCCAGTCATGTTAGCACACAATGAAATGGTTACCCCTTATAAGCCAAGAAGAAAGCTCTCACCAAAACACAGCTGTGCTGACACCCTGATTTACAACCTTCAGAACTGTGAGAAGATAAATGTCTATTGTTTAAATGTGGGGTATTTTATTATGGCAGCCCAAGCTGACTAAGACAAATACTTGCATCTTAGCTCTAACAAAGAGGTTAGCACACTGTGACTCTAAAGAGCCATATAATAAATATTTTAGGCTTCACAGGTCATAGAGTCTTTTGCAACTATTCAGCCCTGCCATTGTGGCACAGAAGCAGCTATAAGCAGTATGTAAAAGAGCAGATGAGGCTGTGGTCTCATAAAATTCTGTTTATAAAAACAGACAATCGGGCATATTTGGTCACAAGATGTAGTTTGCTGGCCCTTGCTCTAAGAAAACATCAAAATAACAAGAAAATAGATAATAGATATATTGTTTTTTTCTCAAAGGCATATTTTCATCATTACTAAACAAACACAACATAATGACAATTAATCATCTCTTCCACTTTTTAAAATTCCAATGTATGATTCTCATTAGTAATAACAGAGTTACTTTTAGGCCAGAGGCACATGGGCTAATGCTTACTTCTATGGTTAAACCATAGAAATTCTGAATCTCCTAATTTTTTATTTCTCCTGATCCAATGAAAATAATCTCCTTAATATCTTAAGGAGACATTTCATACAGCCTTTTCCTGTAGGACACATTCAAATGGGAGATCATTTATGGCTAAAAATGTAGGTAGCCTTTCTTAGTTGTACATATCATGCTTGTTACTGAGCCCCTTTGTGTCTTTATATGTGCCGGTTCATTGGTCATCTCTCCCCCATCTTCTTCCCAGTGCTGTCCAGCCCTTAGCTAGATTTCTCCTTTTCCTATTCAAGGGCTATAATTGTTTGAAAATGGCTCACTGGCCTCCATGACTTTACTATGACTGCCAAACTTTTCTGCTTGATGGTTTAGCTACAATCACAACCATCATTCCCAGGATGCTTATTTTGTCCTGGGCACTAGGGCAACTATTTTCCAAATATAAGGTCATTTAATTGTTATAATATTTCTGTAAGATAGGTATATTATGTCCATTTCAAAGATGAGAACCATGGGGTACAGAGTAGTTAAGCAAAGAGCCCATAATTGAGTAATTGGCAAGTTAGCAGCAGAACTTGGTTTGGAACTCAAGAGTGTCAGAATCCAGAATGTGAATTTTTATTCACTATTGCCTGGTAGCTCTCTAATGCATACACTTTGAAAATGTTCTTTTTTTAATACCCTCATAATGCCAAAAGATACAATATCTATGTAATTAACAACCCTCCAAAAAAGCTGTGAGTACTAGAGATTGGATATATTATACATTAACAAGGACAGTCTATTTTATTTTTGTGAATTTTACTCTTTAATTTCTTATAAAGATGGATTTTTTAGATCCATGCATGTACCATTTTAGTGCATTGTTCTCTACTGAGTTAAATATGGGTTAGTCAACTCCATGTCAATATGCTTTTCTCGGTCTACATGTTTTATTAATACTATCAACTCCTAGAAAATAGGGATGATTTAGCTTTTCTTATCTGTAAGGGAACCTGCTACCATCTGGAAAAATGGAAAGACTGTGGGCTTATATGTTAGGCAGAAGTTGTGTGAGCCTTTTATTTGCTTCATATGTTCTATAACCTCTTGAAGTTTTAATATTTTTATCTACTAAGTAAATTAATAATGCATCTCTTCCAGGGTGATCAAGGCCAGAACAACATTTATAAAGTATATAGTCTGGTGCCTGGCACATAATAGGTTCTTAATAAATATTAAACTGTTGATGCTTTTATCAAATGACAAGTATTTTCAGAAATGATACACTTGATCAGCTGAAAATATTATTATATTTCATGAGACATGAGCTAGCACAATATGTATTTTTGAGATTTAATGTTGCGTGTTTAGGGAAAATGTGATTTTTCTCATTTGGAATAAAAACGACCTTCTGGAAGTCCTTGATATGACAGTGAGTTCCTTCAGAGTAGTTTGCTGTTAAAGGGAAGGAGTGAGACACATGGCTTAGAAATACATGATTTAACTTTTAAATGAAGGAAATGCTTGGGGCAAAGTGTGTTTTTGGATTTCGTATAGACAAAACACCATGAAATCCCACCATTCTTTCCCATATGTACTTAGTATATACTCGGGTTAACAGATTAAGGCAGGATTGCATAAATGAACTGAGCCTTTATTTCATTGTATTTATTATTTAAGCCATCATGTTGGGTCAGCCTCTGTGAGTGCTAGGAGTTGCTGGCCTCCAGTTAGTCCTCTGAGATAAGATTAAGAGGATACAGCTCTGACGTTCCTACCCAAATTGCCCCTTATATATCAACTAACCAGCAGAGATTAAATGTGATTATTGTTCCTTATCTGCTTTGTGGATTATTAGAGGAAAAACAAGTTTCCTTTCTATTTATCTATCTATCTGTCTATCTATCAATCAATCATCTATCTATCTTGAGAGGTACAGCATGAATGCACAAATTGGGGAGGGGCAAAGAGAGAGGGAGAGAGAGAGAGGATCTCAAGCAGGCTCTACACTCTCAACACAGGGCCCTGTCTGGAGCTCAGTCTCATGAACCATGAGATTATGACATGAGCTGAAATCCAGAGTCAGATGCTTAACCAATTGAGCCACTCAAGTATCCCTTGGCAGTTTCCTTCCTTCTCTCCCATTTCTGTTAACTTTATCTGCCATTAATTAGTGTCTGTCTGTCTTAGTGAGAATACTAAGACCTTTTGATCCTTGTTTGAACTACACATGATTAAGGAAACCAATCTAGAAAAAAATAATCCATCCTAGACTTCATCGTTAAGACAAATATATATGATTTAGGGTTTATCAGGAATTGGACAACTCTTATACCAGCAGAGCATATAAATATTTCTCAATGTGAGTCTTAAATGGTAGTGACTGGGGAACAGAGTTATGTGCTGTCTGCTACACGATGCAGGATATGAGTGTTGGGAATGAGAGAGTCAATCAGGCTGTCTGGCCCCTGGGATAGGGTTGTCAGATTTAGCAAAGAAACAAATGAGCAAAAATATAGGATTCCCAGCTAAAACTTCATATCAGGTAAACATGAATAACTTTTTAGTGTAAGTATGTTCCAAATATTGAATGGGACATATACAACTAACTGAAAATATTATTTATTGGAAATTCAAATTGATTATTGTTTTTAATTCTAGTAAAGTTAACATAGGAACTTCACATTTAGCTGGGTATCCTGAATTTTGTCTAGCAACTGTACCATGGGAGTTTGACAAAGGCAGATGTCAAGGCAGAGCCATGGGTCCAAGGCAGGCAAACTGAGGGGCAAGTAGAAGCACACGCAATGAATTGGGGTAAAAGGATCTTGAAAATCAGGAGAAACCTGTTTCAGTATAGGGAAGCTATTATTTCTCCTGGTTGTAACAGAAGCTAGGAATTGTGGCTTTCTAGAATGTGTCCTCCTCAGATCATAATTCACCACCTCACCACATGAAGCACACCCTGGCAGATTCTTAGGGTTGAACAGCCTGCTCTGTGGTATGGTGGAGAAAGCCTTGGGTTGTGAAATGGTATACTTGTGATGGAACCTTTCTTCTGCCACTTACTGGTAGCACAACTAGTCAAGTAAACTAATCTCTGTAAACTCTAGGATCCTTGTATCTAAAAGAGAGAGGTTTTAAATGGGTCACTCATTCTTAAATTTGTTTCTGGCTGAGTATCTAAGATTAATAAAAATCGCTCTTCTTGTGTCTTCCATTTTTCCTTCTCTACTTCTTTCTCATTAGTACTCAAACCTCTTTTAGTCTATTGGGTTACCAAAATAACTAGCTAAATAAGTGTCTTTAATTTCATATCCTCTCTTCCTCCCATTGGTGACATATCTCTTTCCTTCTTTTCAGCCAAACATCTTGAAAGAATAATCCCCCTGGTTGTATCTTTGTTCTCTTTGTTCTCTCTACTTCCCAGTCTGCTGTGGTCTGGTTAAGGTTATAAACAATCTCGTAACTATGAAATCAAATGGATGCTTTTCAGGATTTTTCATCCATGACTTTTCTGTAGCATTTGGCATGACTAGTATACCAGTCCTCCTCCATGCACTCTATACACTCATTTCCCTTGGCTTCTGAGACCGCCTGCCAGTGTTTGCAGACTCCTCATCCTTTGCATGTTCCTTGTCTGTGGACACTTAGGACGATTTTCTCCTGGCTCTCTATTCCATCTGTAAATAGTCCTTTTACTGGCTTACGCATTGCCATGGCTTCAACTTGCATCCTTATATTGATGAGCTACCATTGTACATCTCCAGCTAGATTTCTCTTCTGAGCTCTATACTGGTATTTCCAACCATAAGATACCTAGAGTTGATAACCTGTGGCCATCTCACTTTCAGTATGGCCTAAGCATCTGCTGCTCCTATACCAGCCTAGTATAAAAGAACACCATTTATTTTTTTCTGACAACCAAGAAGATGGTAAAGGAAGCAAGACTGAACTCCTGTTTAAACTCCTATTACTCAGATAAATGTTTTCTGAGTGCTGACAGTAGCCTTTTGTAATTATAATGACTTGTTTTTTGGCTGAAGTTTTGTCTGACCATGTGCCTTTACAAGAGGTATCCCCACAGTCTCTACCTGTTTGTTGATTGTCCCAGAGACATATCCTGTTGATAATATTCTATATGCTTTTTTGGTTGTACAGAATGTTATACATACTTCTCTATTTCTTCACACACAAAGTCATTGCTGTGGTTACTGTGATATTAATGCTTAGCATAGTTTGGGTTCATGAGCCAGAGTGTCCCAAGAGTAATTTGGTGATGGTACATTCTTCCCTCATATACCTTCTGCCAGCTAAACAAGGGACATTTATTAGAGACCTCAGTTAAAACTATGTGCACTGGAGTAATTATGCACATTTTGGGCACACATCAATTTACCAAGGGTTGTGCTTCTCGAGAATTGTTCTGAACACATTTTATAAGAAAAGCACATTTTGTAGTGATTTACATTATAACATCAGGGATGTGTGCCCTCACTAAAAATGTTGGCACTAAGGCAAATTAAAATCATTTTTTAGTGTAAAAGCTCTGCAATAACATATTTATTTTGAAAGAATGGCTTCTGAAAAATTATCCACAAGATACCAGGAATAAGTGAAATGGCCTTGCTCTTAATTTCACAAAATTTTAAGAAAAGAAGTTACCCTAGAAATACACAACAAAATAATATTCGTTTTAACTTCCACAGCTTCATATGTATTGTTTTGTTTTGAGAAAGGAAGAGGTTTTCTTAGGGTGGGATGAAGATGGTTGCAAGAGATAGTCACACTGCTCAGTCTCTGATAATAAAATATCATAGACTGGGTGGTTTAAACAGGAAACATTTATTTCTCACCGTTCTGGGGCTAAAAATCTGAGATCAGGATGTCAGTGTGGTTGGGTTCTGGTGAGGGTCTTGCAAGCTTTAGACGTCTGCCTCTTGCTATGTTTTCAGAAGGCAGACAGGGCACGAGCAAGCTTCTTGGTCTTTTCTTATAAGGGCACTAATCCCATCATGAGAACCCCACTCTCATGGCTTCATCTGAAGCTAATTACCTCCCCAAACTCCACCTCTTAATACCATCACATCGGGGGTTAGAATCTCAACATATGAAGTTTAGAGGGACACAATTCAGTCTGTAAGAGGGATAGTACCACTGCCAGGAAAATACTCTGCTTGTTTATATATTGGCAGCAAAGTTTTCTGTGTTGAGATAAAATATATAGCTAAATACATCTTAGAATAAACATCATTTAAACTGAGATCCAGGTCTTAATAGATTATTATTCTGTTTGTCACAAGAAATCTATGGCATTGAGTAAGTTGTTGCCAATAAGTATTATTGTGTTCTTTAGACTATTGTATGCCCAGAAGAAAAAAGCTATAACCCCTGGTGAGTCTACCTTTTCTAGCATTTTGAATTGACCTTGTGTCATTTCTCTGTATACACTTACCGAGACACAGGATAAAATTTAGAAAGGGTCAGATAAAGAATTCAGTAGACTTAAGTGGATCATGTCTAGCTTTTCATTCCTTTAAAATCTTGCTGGTGTTGGTATTTTCTGTGGAGTTTGACCATTTGAGTAGTGTTTTTGAGGAAATCAAGGTATTGAGGATAAAGAACTAGTTTTAAGGAGGACAGGATTACTTTGACTTTTAGTGAAAACTTACATCCACACAGAGATAAGATCTATACATTAATATTCATAGCAATAGTATTCATCATAGTCCCAAACTGGAAATAATCCTAATGACCATCAGTGGGTGAATAGACAAACATACAATAGAATACCACTCAACAATAGAAGGAGTGTATTACTGATATAAGCTAAAATGTAATTGAACCTCAAAAATCTTTGGCTTAGTGAAAAAATACTAATACTAACATGTAAGACTATGTATTATGTAATTTCATGTATATAAAATACTGAGAAAAGACAAATTTATAGAGACACAAAGTAGTTCTGTGGTTGCTGGGGGCTGAGATGGAATAAAGATTAACTGCAAATGAGGGACATAAGGGGACTTTTGGAGGTAATGGAAATGCTCTAAAACCGTATTGTAGTAATGGGTGCACTAGTCTATAAATATCCTAAAAGCATGGAATTCTGTATTTAACAATGGGTACATTTATGCTATATCAAATATACTTCAATAATGCTGTTGAAAAAAAAAATTTCTAATAAAGCTTCCTATTCTTCCTTCATGTAAAACTGTTAAAAACCTCACATCCTAGGGAATTGTTTTTGCTCTGGTCCAGCCTAGATTTCTCTTCTTTTAGATTACACTGATCTTAACACCATGATCTTTTCACAAATCCTTTGGAGTCTGTTCAGAAGCATTACTGGCCAATTGGACACTTATTTTCCTTGGAAAGAGGTGAGGAGGGAGATGGGGCTATTCTGACCTCAGAATTATCTGTGACTTTCAGGCACAAGCTGCTTAGTAGAATGACAGGAATTGTAAACACATTAATTGGGAAGCACTGGGTGAGGGCCTCTGTCTTTTCTGGCACTGTCAGCCAAAGTGGTGTGGCCTTGGCAAATAAATCTAATAGCTGCGCTTGATTCCCATTATGAGCCACAGGGGTGCACTTCCTGACATCTCAAAATTCTTGAATAATGTCCGTCAGCACTTCGCTATCGATGTGCTGCACATTGAGCATGTGCTCATTTGGGGAACACTCTGCTCATCTCTACATCAGAATCTTTGGAGAAAATGCAGAGCCCTGTTGAAAAGCAGATAATAAACAGTAATGGAGCAAGAATGGGGCTGTGTTAGTGCTGTTAGTCACAGTAAATGCATCTGATATTTTCCCCATCATCTCTCACCATTACTCCTTTGAAGAGAGCAAATGATGTTTATAAACTTGTCTGGATAGCCAGTCTTTCACAAGGTTTTCCACATACTAATTTAGTTAATAGAATCAGATGTCCAAGTTTCGTTCACAGAACATAAAATCAAAATTCAATTCTTGCCATTTGTTCTGCAGTCACATAAAAGATGGGAAATAGTGTTAATTTTTTACAATGAGACAAAAGACCTGCTGATTGGATCATTGTGAATGGTACATGTGGAGGCACTGAGTTATTCTTTGGTTTGCGACCCAATACAGACAGAGGGAACATTGTCATGCAGGAGATCCCATTAAAGCATTGCTATAAGGGGATGCAACTGTGCTCTTCATAAAAAGTTAAATACCTTACATGGTATTTCACGTGTGCACTGCTTTTGTGGGATGTGGTTAGATGGTGGCACATCTAAATCTGTAAAAGGCCAAGTCTTTCTATAATGAAAACCTCTAGACAAATAGAATCACAACGTTAGGAGTTGTAATAGTGAAAAATGAAGGTCCCAACCTTAAGGAAATTGAATTTGATATCAGAGATAAAATATATTGATTCCTTAAAGCTAAATCATCAATACATGAGTGACAAGATTAACCAAATAGTCCCTGTTTTCAGAGAGAGATGGCTGTTGGATGGAAGAGTTAACGGAAAAATTCAGGAGGAGATGGTACTACAGATCTATCTCATATTTGGTAAAACCTAGCCAGCTAGGAAAGAAAGTGGGTGTGGTGGTTGAGGGAAGAATTCCAGGATTTATTGAATATGGAGGTGAAAATGCTAAAGTATGCTTTGTGAACAGTGAGGAGAACGGTCTGGCTGTAGCAGAAAATATGTACTGGGGAGTTATGAGAGATAAAGTTGGAAAGTGTCTTATACTTTTTGGATTATCTTGAATGTTAGAATGACAGATTTAGATAGTATTACATAGATAGTGGTAAACCAACGATGGTCTTGAACAGAGAAGTCACATTATGCAGATGATATTCTAAAGATAATGTGCCACCTTTATAGAGAAGGCATTAGAAGAGAAAGATCCTGAATTCTGAAGGGTTCATTAGAACAAAATAGGAAAGAATAGATATGAAATAGAAGTAGATAGATGTGGAGTGGAAACCAAAAAAAAGTCCTCTCTTCTTTCTTCCAATATTAAAGTTACCTCCCCATTACATATCTGGATTAAAAGGAGAATGATTGTAGCCTTGACAAAAAATATTAAGAAACATAGCTAGTGGAAAGGAAAATGGTGAATTTTAAGCAGTGTGTTGAATGCAATGTGTCAAGCACACATCTAGAGATCATCAGAAGACAGTTCCATATTCACCTACATGGGCTGCTTTGTGTTCTATTGTACTGTTTGTTGTATTCCAGGTTCCTGTGGCAAGACTTGTATGGAGTAAGTGCCCTATACATATTAGGTGAATGACTTGAAAGAAGTCAATATTATAATGTGATTTGGTTAAATATCAAAGAACACAAATTTGGAAGTCCTCTGCCAGAGATCATAGTTCAAATTGTGAGAAATGATTAAGTTGAATGTGTGTCAGGAAGGAAGAAAAAGGCAGAAAAGATCAGGGGAAGAACAGGGAGAGAGGAAAGAAAATGACCAGGATCCAAGTCTTAGGAAAGTTTTCTAGTGAGGAAGTATAACAAGAAAAGGAAACCACAGAAGAAACTGTTTAGATCAGAAGGACAGTATTCAGTGTAAAAAATTTCTACAATTTGAAATTGGGAGGCACCTGTGTGGCTCAGTTGGTTAAGCTTGCTTTCACCCTAGGTCATGATGTCATGATCATGGGATCCAGCCCTGCATTGGGCTCTGTGCTGACAGTGAGATCCTTCTTGAGATTCTCCTTCTCTCTCTGCCCCTCCGCTGCTTGAGCTCTCCCTCTCTCTCCCACTTTCTCTCTTTGTCAAAATAAATAAACAAACATTTAAAATTGGTAGGTAAAAAGAGCACTTCAGTGGTTATTTTAGAAGAAAAAACTGTCCTTCATCCTATTTATATTTTTTAAAAAGTTGATTATGTGAGAGGGACCTGAGTGGCTCAGTCATTTGAACATCTGACTCTTAGTTTGGCTCAGGTCATGATCCCAAGGTCATGGGATTGAGCTCCGCATAGGGTTCCACACTGAGCATGGATCCTGCTTGGAATTCTCTCTCTCCCTCTGTTCCTCCTCTGCTTTCATGCATTCTCTCTCTCCTTAAAAAAAAAAAAAGTACATTATGCGAGAAGCGAATATGCTTGGTTGCTATAAAATGTTCTGTGGTAAGCTATGTGGAAAATGGAGGCATAATAGTGTGCTTCAGCATCAAATCTGCTGTATGGTTATTTTTCTTCTTTGCTGATAGTGAAGAAAATGGGTGTCACATGTGTATGTTGATGAACATCGATAAGTGACAAGCAAGGCCTGTTTATTTCCTTTGGGGTGATATTTTACTCCATTTATGATTATATAAAAATTAACTTTGGAAGCTGAATTAAGCATATTTTAAAAACTCTCCATCAAGTTCATTGTATATAGTACAATCCTAGAAAATATTTCTTGTGAGTTTCCAAAAGGGATTTAGCCACATCATCAAAAAGATACCATCCACATTTTTCTTATTGTAGTAGATGAGATTCATTTTTTCCTCCTCAAAATAATTTTCAAGACATGGTCCTTGAAATTTTCACCAACTTGAGACACTAATTAGATTTTTTAGCATTAATATGCTATATCCATAACTGGTTTGGGCTATAAATGTGTAAAATTTATTATAATAAGAAAGGTTAGAAATTTTCTCTTGAAATTTCAGATTTGGTATATACTCAATGCTTAAAGTATATCTGCCAAACGGCCAAGATCCACTGACAGTTATAACTTTTTCAAGTTTGACACAATTGGTCTTTTCTCTGGTGTTCCCAAAATAGGTCACTTGGTCTTTCAGCTCATAAATTTAGCCAAGCGTACTTCCTTTTGAGAATCAAAGGACCTCAACATGGAACACAAGTATTTTTTGATCCACATAACATATATTCACAAAGCAAAGGGAGAAAAACTGGTGTTTCAGATAATGTTATTTTCATATTGATTATCTTGATAGTGAGATGAGTCCTATAATAGAACTTGGCAGCATTTGGAAATTCATTGCTGTGGACAAATGACAAAAGACATCTAAACTGATGATTTTTCTTCCTATCCAATTTTTTTTCTAGCAATCTAGATTACCAAGCCCAGTATTTCTAGAACAGGAAAAGCATATATGATAATCTTTCTCCTCCTTTAATTCTACTGCTTTGTTTAGAAAAACTTTTATGGAATCATGAAGATAATACATATTTGTGATAGTTGCCAAGGTTTGAAAAAAGAGCATTTTTATTCCACAGAATCTTTAAACATTCAGAATAAATACTTGAATAGACTCTCCCAGTGATAGAATCATCTCAAGTGACCCAAATCAAATAATAGGCAAGGAATGATTTTTTTCGCCAAACTTGAGTTATGATATTTTCTGCTGAGTTATATGTTTGAAGACTGACTACAAAAATTACACAAACACCATAATGTTCTTTAATAAAGAACATTACTTCTTCCATAAAGAAATACCATAGTATCTTGGAAACATTTAGAACACAAGGTTTAATACAAGTCACCACAGAAGTCAAGGTTTTGTTGCTGCAGTTAAAAGGGCTATTTCACATAAAATTTTCATAGTCTTTGAGGATTCTTGGTAATAGGCTTTAGTAATTGCCAACTTCAAGTGTGGGCCAGATAATAGTTTGGATTTTTTTTTAGGACTAGAATGATTTTTATTTAAATTTTTTTTCAAGTACCATTTAAGAATGTCATTTGGTACCATTAATCTGTCAGATCTAGACTATACTGAGAAATTTGGACATCATCTTTTTACATTTGTGACTCTTGGTATCAGTCTTATAATATTTTGGAGTTTTATTTTGCTAACATTGATAGTTATCCTACTTACAACAAAAATACTTCATCTCCTTATCCCTCAAAGACGTAATAAAAACAGGAGACACTGATCAGAGCCTGGTATTACTTTTACAGAGGTCTAGAATTTAAGTTGTATGAGGGAAGAGGCTTTCTTACTCATCACTCAATCCCTTCACCTAGAAGAGTTGACGAGTTCAGAAACTATCTGTTGAGTAAAATTCTTAAATGAATATTTGTTTAATCAGGAATGTCAAGAGTAGGCAACGGATGGTGGGACTGACTGTTTCATATACATATATGAGCTCCAATAAGCAGTATTTTGGGTAATTTTCCACAGATAGCTACTCATTTAGACCCATTTAAAGTTTCCTGGGGTCAGTTTCAAATGATCTTATTTTTAAATCTGTCTTCTAGCTTCCTTAGTCAGAATGAACCATAGCTCATTGAAAAGGAAATGGAAGATGCATTATCATAAATAGCTTTTATGACACCCACCACCCCTTTTTTGATATTATAGTAATATGTTATTTAATTTTTAAAACATAAAACATTAAATTTCAATAAGCATTTAGTTTATCAGTATAGAACACATAACACACATATATTAAACATAATTTAGAAATAATTATTAAATATTACGTTAAATGCAATGCTTATTCTGAATGTGTGCTCATGATGTTTCTTGGTCAACCCTCAAATGTAGGAGTATTTGTCTGGATACTAATTTAAGTATTTTATATTATGAAAGCTACCTGTATTTTAAAATATTTTCCAAGTTTGTTCTATTATTAAATTATATTTTTTTGAAGAGTACATTCCCTGATTTATCTATCAGATTTACATCTGAACTTCTAAGGGGACATCTTGTTATCTGTCTCCTCTTCCCCAGAATGCTGTTAAATGTTAGGAAAGGGAGAAGAGAGTCTGGACTTGGTGTTTACCAGTGTGCCAAATGCAATTGAGGTCAAGCAGAATGATGAGTACAAGTAAAGACTTTGAGATTTGGCAAGAAGGTGATTTTTAGACGTCCATGGAAAGAGCAGTTTTATAGCTAAACAAGGATGGAAACCAGATTGGAAAGCAATGATAAGATACATTTAAACCCATTAGACAGTATAAAATGTAAAATTTGACAATACCAGTTGCTGCAAGGCTGTGGGGAAGCCTCAAACCTTAACAGTGGAAGAGCAGCACATTGACACAACTATTTTGGAGAGTCAATTGTTACTATCCACAGTATCTAGTGAAGGTGAAAATGCACATGGCCTGAGTCCAGATATTGCATATCTGGCTAGTTACTTCAGAGAAACTTTTACCCATGTCCACAAAAAGAAATGAACTAACATGTCCATTTTGACATTATATTTGGTAGTGAACAAGTAGAAGCAATGTGATTGTCCATCATAAAGGAAGGATAAATGACTTCTGTCTTATTTCTATGATGAATATTACTCATTGGGTTAAAATGAATACATTGAAGTCATATGTATCAATATGGATATATCTCAAATATGTAAATGTATAAAATATATTTAAAGAACAAGTTTGAGAATGGAACATATAGTATGATATCATGTTCTTAATAGACACTCAAAGGAACACTATTTTAAAAACTATGTAGACCTATAAATATATAGCAAATAATAAAATACTAAATGAGCAGGATTCAGAGTGATGGTTACTTGGTGGGTTCATTTAAGTAGCAGATGGCTTCTTATTTTACTCTAGATATGTTTGAAATATTTTATTAAAACATGAAAGTAAAGATTGTTTTTCAATTTGGGGAGGCATAATTATATTTGAAGTTAGAGGACAGTAAGAAAGAAGGAGAATTTTAAGACTTTGAAGAGACTGGGGATAAAACATAGACCTCTTGAAAATGAAGTGTATAGGGTCTCAGGATTAGAGAGGAGTGGACTCTGAGATCCATGACATGTCTTTTTCTTTGCACATCTCAGAACACCCTCTGTCTCACCATCTGTGCCTTGTTGATCTTTGTGTGTCTGGTGCTGGGCCTAGTAGCTAGCCAGTGTTTGTAGGCAGGAGGGTTGGGAAAAATGAAAGGAAAAAAGAAACATTAGGGACTATAAAAAAGGGAGAAAGAGGAAGGCAGTGAATGACGGTAAAGAAGACTTGAAGGAGAGAATAAAGCAGAGCTAAATTAAAGAAAGGACAAAAGATGTGGCATTTATTCTGTGTAGCCAAGAAGAATGGAAGGGCTGTTGAGAAAGGAAGGGCTTAAAAAACTGGGATTTATTTTCTTTTTTAAACACTTGCATCATGTTCTCATGGTAGCAGAGCCTAACTAGGTCCCCAAAACTTAAATTTAATTATATTATGAAGGAAAAATGACAATTTGGGAAAAACAATCACCAGATCTACTGAACTATAAGAGATAATGTGCATTGGTAGATTAAGGGGAAGCAGACATAATGGAGATTTTGTGAAGCTTTGAATAACTTATAGGGTTGGTAAAAGGTGGCTGATTTACTGACTGAATTGAATAGGATTAGAAAACTGTTTATCAGTCACCTTATTTGTATTAATATGAAGAATATGCAGGAATATGCATTGGACAACGTACATACTCATAGTATGCACCATGAGTTAGCTGCACCAACCATGGCTAGTGTTGCTTTGAACTGTGAATCACACTGTGTGCATAATAGCAATAGCTATATTAGAACTCACACTAGGGCTGTCCCCAAGATCTGCAATTAGAGTCAACTTTTACTTGATTCTTTCGTTTCATCCATTTAATACTATCACTGATGTCAGAGCACTAAGGGCAGGACAGATGTTAACTATAGGTCATTTGTAATTGTGCTATTTCATATGATAAATCATCAAATAGTTCTGAGATAGTCGCTCAGCCAAATAAATAACACCAAGTAATTCTGAGATAGATTCTGTCTGCTGAAAAACAAATCTCAGGGTTTTGTGACATTATACAGAATTTTAGTGTCAAAGAATTGCAATTGATAGGTAGTCAAATCAGTTGGGGCTTTCAGATTTTGTGCATTGTGTTTTCTTCATAGACGAGAAGCTCTAAAAGCACTAAGTAAATAGAATTACAGTATATTAGAAAAGGTGAACATCTATTAATATTTCACAAAATACAGTAGTGGGCATCTGGTAACCATTGTATGTAACTTTAACCAACTTTTATTATGTTTTTATCAGGTGTTCAATCTAAGAGTATAATCATGTGATGGATTCTGGAAACATAAAATAGTATAAATATGGAGTGGGTAACTGTTGCCCTCCTGGCAATTCTAGTCTACCACCTGTTTTTGTATGGATGTGTGCTAAGAATAGTTTTCACATTTTTAAGTGAATGAAGGAGATCTGAAAAAGAATGGCATTTTATTACATGAGAAAATTGTAAGGAAATTCGAATTTTTCTTCATAAATAATGTTTGGAATATAGCCATGCTCATTCACTTCTGTATCATCTATGGCTGCTTTTACACTACAACCAGAATTGAGTAGTTGTGACAAAGACCACATGGTCCACAAATTCTAAAATATTTACTCTATGGGTCTTTACAGAAGAAGTTTGCTGACCCCTGATCTAAATATGTTATTTTGTAATTATGTAGTACTTTTCCTTCCTGAGATTGGCATAAACAACTCTTTGGGTCACTTGACAGTCTTGGGGTTTGGCTGGTCATCAACCATCACATTAATCGTCCTCCGAAGGCCACAAGACAGAGAATAAACAATTATATAACAGTCATACATGTAGGAAATAATGGCAATAATCATGTAGAATTTCCTGAGCACAGCAAGAGAAGCTATTGAGAGCATACTTCCATTAGAGGTCTTTCAGCTCTTGCTGGAAAAAAAGATCTTATTTAACCAACTTGTTGAGAATGCTTTACAAGTGATATTGGTAGTCATAGACAAAGAAAATAGAGTTGGTATTTTCTTAGAACCCTGAACAGAAGTTGCTAGATGAATATCTGCTTTCTTATTCCTTACTTAGAGGCCAGCTTGTATAGCTGAACTTTGTCCTGTGTATTCAGCTCTTGTTTTTTAGTGTTTAATAGCTCAATTAAAAAAAAAAAAGAATTCTTACATGAAACTAGCTGTCTGTGCACAGAATTTGCTCATTTTTTGGTGCTTGTTGTTTTAATTGCCTGGCCACTTTGGCTCTCTAATGCTCTTTACTGTAAATTCTACACCAACTTGGTCTTTGTGTTTTTGTTTCAATGCACTGGGCATTGAACATGGGAGTACAATGTCTCCACATTCTATAAAGGAGCCATAGAACCATTCAAGACACAGGAAAAAATTCTCCTTGGGATTTGACCATGTCAGTAATTTCTCTCCCTTGCTGAGGAAAAGTCCAGAAATGATGTTTTCCTAATAAAACTTATTTTCAATTACTGAACTTTATTGGAAATGTCTAACATTGCTATTGGCTTTTACCCGTCTCTTTCAAACAGATGTGATTTTGTGTTTTCATAATTGTTGGATTCAGAAATACCTACATGAGGTAAAGACTTTTTTTTAATGTCATGGCTGTGGAGCTTTTTCTCTCTTTGATGGCAATGAAGGCTGTTTAAACAGCCAGGCAACTAGTGAAGCTCAAAAAGACTGAAAAGGCAGAATGGAAATGGTAATTTCTTTATTGCTTCTGGAGAACTTCAGGAGAAGTTTGACACCACCATGCTCGTCTCTGACACACATTCATTCAATTTTCAATACAGAATTTTATATTCCTCTAAAAATCTTTTTTTTGCAGTTTCCTTCTTTTCTTCCCTCCTTTCCTTTCCTTCCCCTGTCATTTCTCTTTCCTTCATCTTCTTTTCTTTCCTCGTCCTTTTTTTTTTTTTTTGGTCTCTGTTCTTTTCCTCATGTGCAGAAAGGAGTTTCCCTTCTACTTTTTATTAGATTATCATTTCGTAGATAATACAGATCATGATTTGTTTAATTGTCCAGTTTACGAAGTGTGTCAGGTGCACTATCAACACTCCATGCAAATGGGAACAGTCAAAGAAACAAATCTAGTTAGAAATATTCAGGGAAGAGCACCTAGGTGGCTCAGTCAGCTAAACGTTGAACTCTTGATTTTGGCTCAAGTCAGAATCTCATGCTTTGTAGAATCAAGCCCTGGCTCAGGTTCTGTGCTGACACTGTGGAGCCTGCTTGAGATTCTCTCTCTCTCTCTCTCTCTCTCTCCCCCACACCCTCCCTGCTCACTCTCTTTGTCTCAAAATAGATATATATTGAAAAAAATACTTAGGGAAAATTTCATATCTTATCTCTTTCCACCTTTATGTCTTTTCTCACTTCTTTCCTTTGATGGTGTCTGTCCTACTCAGTTTTTACCTGGTTTCTTCCTCCACTTCATTATTTATTTTCTTTCCTCCAGATTTCTCTCTTCCTTTTATCACTGTAATGTAGTAATATATTTGTTTTCTGTTGCTCTGTATTACTGCAAACTTAGTGGCTTAAAACAATACCCATTTGTATCTCACAGTTCTATAGATCAATGTCCAAGTGGACTTGATTGGGCTTTCTGCTTAGGGTCTCAAAGTCTCGATAATCTGTAGTCTTTAGAGAAGAACGTGCTTCTAAGCTCATTCAAGTTGTTGGCAGAATTTAGTGCTTTGAAGTTGTAGGACTGAGGCCCCTACTTTCTCACTGGTGGTTGGCTGCTACCTTTCTCAGCTCTTAAAAGGCTACTTGCCTCGGGGGCAAGGACCCCTCCGTCTTTGCAATGGAGAACCTCACTTACAACCATCTCTCTTATACTTTGAATTTCTCTGACTTTCTCTTCTACTACCACTTGGAGAAAACTCTGTTTTTAGAGAGCTTGAGTGATTAGGGTGGGTCCGTGTGGACATTCTCCCTGTGATAAAGTCAACAGATTGGTAATATCAATTACAACCACAAAAGCTCTTTAGCCACATGAGGTAGTAATCACAGGCCTAACGCTAGGAGGTACAGGTCATGGGGGTCATTTTAGAATTTTGCTTACCACAAATAATAACATTTATTTCTTCTTCCTGGGATGGATTGAGACATTGGTAGTGAGGAAAGTTGACCCTGCCCTTTTATATATGAGGAAACTCACTGATATCCTCAATAAAGTTAGTTGAATCAGATTTATCAGATATGTGAGATTAAAAAAGGGCTTTATGGTTCCTACTAAAGTGTTTTCTTGGCTATGCCTTGGTGCTTTCCTTAGAAAAGTTGTAGAATATAGAATTGCACTCCCCCCCTCAACTTTGAATCCCAACACTTATCAAAAGACAAGTAGCTATTAAGGGCTGAAAGGTGGAGAAGTCTTTGAAAAGAGCTATATTTATTCCTTAATTAAGAGTTGTTATGAGTTGAATTGTGTTTTCCCAAGATTCATATGCTGAATTCCTAATCCCTAGTACAAGAGAATGTGACCTTATTTGGAAAGACTGCCATTGTAGATATACTTGTTAAAATGGGGTCATACAGAAGTGGGAGAGGTCCCTAATCCAACATAACTGATGTTCCTATAAATAATAAGAGGAAGTTAGGTTACAGGTGTACACAGGAAGAAGGCCACATGAAGATGAAGGAAGAGATTGGGGTGATGCTTCCACAAGCCAAGGAACAACAAAAGTTGCCAGTTAACCTCTAGGAACTAGGGGAGAGGCATGGAGCAAATTCTCCCCTACAGATCTCAGAGGGAACCAGCTTTATTGACATCTTGATTTTGAACTTCTAGCTCCAGAACCACAGGACAATAAATTTCTGTTACTTAAGCTATCCAGTTTATGATACTTGGTTATGGCAGCCCTAAGAAACTAATAAAAAAGTTTTTTACAGTGATCCAAATTTTAAAACTATAGTCTATCATATACAAGTTACATTTTGAAGAGGTGCCATCTGATTTCTAATAGATGACTGCTAAGCAGTCCAATAAAAAACATTTCAGAAATTAAAGATACCTGGCTCTGGTAAAAATATATCTTTCTTTTTGTTTTGATTATTTAACTCTTACTAATACTATGATATTAAATAAGAAAAACATCTGTTAACAGCTTGAAGTAAGCAATGAGAGTTCGTCTTTGCACCCCAGCCCTGGCTGTTTGTAGCAGGTACTCAATAAATAGTTGTGGAATTAAGGAATGCAAAAGATGGAAGTTGATTAACATAAAGTATCACAGTATTGGTTCAGAGAAGGGTCTAAAGAAATAAACAAGAACAAATTATTTTTAATTCAAAACAAATATCTTAAATGTATGGGACCTTCTTAGGAGAAATCCTAAATTCATCACATCACTCATTTAGCAAATATTTATTTTGCGTGCATGACCTGTGAGGTACAGTACTGGGCCATGGGGATAGAGTTGTGAATAAGAGAGTCCCCAGAGCCAAGCCTCCTGGAGCTGACAGTTGAGTGGGGAAGATCTGAAACAAACACACACTGCCAGATTTTTTAAATTACAAGTTCTCTTAAATGCTATGAAGGAAACACAGTCTTCCATTCTTGCTCCCTGTCTTTGGTAAAAATAAATGATAAGAATATATTGCAGCTCTAGCTGCAATAGCAAAATATTATAGACTGAGTGGCTTAAATAACAATCTATTTGCTTACAGTTTTAGAGGCTGGATGTCTGAGGTCAGGGTGCCAGCCCGGTCCAGTTCTCGCCTCTTTTTCAGAATGTGTTCACATGACATTTCCTTGCTGCCTGCATGCAAAGAGAGAAAGCTCTAGTGTTATCTTCCTCTTTTTATAAAGGTATCACCCTTGTCAGATTAGGGACTCACTCTTATTGACCTCATTCAACTTTTTTCACCTCCTCACAGGCCCTATCTCCAAGTATAGACACATTGGGATTTAGGGCTGCAACATATGAGTTTGGGGGGACACAAGCATTCATTACATAAGTCCTTCAAATTATTCCCCCAAGGACCAAACAGGATGATCCTTTTATAATTCAAGGCAGATCATATCACCCTTCACTCAGAAACTTCCAATTTCAGTCAGGGTTAAAGTCTAGGAATCTGGTATGATATCCAAGGTCCTGCTCTATCTGACCCTACCAATACTTCTCCAGCATCATCTCTTACAACTGTCCCCCACTTCAGCCAGAACAGCTCCTTGTTTCCCTCAAATATTCCAGACACTTTCCTGCCTCAGGACCTTTGTGCTTTACACTCACTCCCTCTGCCTGGAATACTTTCTCCTTGGATAGTCACAAGGAAACTTGCCAATCAACTCCTGGGGCAGTCTCTGTTCATATGTTAGTCTCTCAGTAAAACATTCCCTAGCTCCAGTATCTAAAATAAAGTATCTAAATGTTTTTGATATGCATTTACTTATGTTTTTCACCATATGCTTTTCTGACTAAAAATGCACACATCTTTTTGTGTGTTTTGTTCACTGTTGTATTCACGGTACTTAACACAGGTATTGGCATATACTAAGTACACAAATAAATTTGTTCAGTGAATGAAAAAATAAATAGGATGTTTTGTGATAGGAAAGAGTTGGAGAGATATGTGTAGGTGAATAAAGAAAGGCCTATCAGGAGGAGAAATAAAGTGCAAACCTGAAAAATAAGACAACATCATGAAAAGAGTCAGGGGAAGGCAGTCATTTGGGAGAGGGGAACAGGTGGGGATGGATGCGTTACATGAAGAGGGAAAAGTATATGCTGTGGGTTGGGAAAGGGTCTGGCAGGGTTTAAGAAGTTAAAGGAGAGAAGCATTCATGAAACAAATGAGAAAGGGAGAAGGAGTTTAAGAAGTTGCAGAGGTAGCAGGGACCAGCTTCTAAAGCACCTTGTAGGCCATGCTAAAGAATTTGCACTTCTTTCTTTGTGCCATGGGAAGTCATTGAAAGTTTTAAGTTGGGCAGGCATTTGATCTGATAGTTACCTCAATGAGATCTAAGGGTGAGGATTACTTTTGAATTGGCACTCTCCTATCATGACATGGATTTGATCTGTGCTGCATGACTTTACATAATATTGATTATGTGAGCAGGCCACAACCAATCACATGCCCATTTTCTCCATCTGCCAAGTAGGAAGGCTCCTTGTTTTTAAGCGCCATGTCTCTTTTGAGATAGACACAATGGAGAAGATGAATTAAATCAGCAGGGACAGCTCTAGCGATGAAAGGTGATATGCAAAATTAAAAGTATCCTGAGGACTATTTAAGAACTTTTCAGCTGAGACTCTCAGAGGAGTTTACCCGCTCTCCATTATTGGTCATGACTGTTCCAGCTGAGGAGAGAGGGAGCTTGCAATGGTAAAGATCCCATGGGTGACAAAGTTGAGTTCCCCAAAGTCCTTGGCCTATTTTACAAACTTTAATAAATATGCAATCCAATCTGCCCGTTCTAGGACAGAACTAACATTTTATTTGGATACAGTACAGCGTACAATTGCAATGGTTTTGACACATTCAGTTAGACAAGAGTTACTGAATCTTGCTATTATACAGAAAATTAACAATAGATGCTATTGCTGAATTGTATCTAGGTATAATCAATCCAAGGGCAACAAATCAAAGTTGGGAGCTCTATTAACCAGCTCATGCACAGATAAAAAATATGTGTTAGCAAAGTTTCTAAGGGTGGTAACTTGGTGTATGACAGCACTGCTAAGACCTATAGGTACACAGGCATGGGCCCAGAGCACAAACTGAAAGGAAGGTTCTGTATTCCCCATGTTGGTTACTATCTTCAATAACTGTCATCCTTTCTTTTGGTGATGGCCATGCTTCAAGTTTATTTTTAAGCAAGATTATCACAAGAGAGGAACTGCTAATGATTTTTAAGTTTAACTAGGAGGCTTTAGGGAGCTCTGTGTATGCCTCTTGATTGTCTAGCTGCTTTCTGCAGGTCTGTCCATCGGTAGAAAATTTGGAAAGTGGGTTAAAGAGGCCTTTGACAGCATCCTGGTAGAAATAGGGATTATTGCTGAGATCTCATGACAGCCCATGATTCCACTGGAAATCACATGCTTGAAAATATGGTCAATTTTTGCCCCACTTCCTCAGCTTGGCATATTGGTCCTTGGCATATTGGTAATTTAAGCAGAATTTGCCAATTGCCTCTCTCAGCAGATCTCATACAGAGATCTCATCTCTGTGTGCAGAGAGCTTCCTCAGATATACAGCCTTAGTTCCACCAATATGAAACTAAGCCAATATGAAATTAGCCACAATGTAATATACAAATACTGGTCTGATAGTGCCTGTATTAGGCAGCTGGAGCTAGGGTATCTTGTGCAGCATATGCTGTAGTGGATAAGAACTCTGGTGTCTACCTGTCTGACTTCAAATATACACTGTGACTCTTGCTACCTCTGTGACCTTTGCCAAGTTCTTTGATTCCATTGCCTCAGTTTTCTTACCTGTAAAATAAAGTTGATAACAGTAATTTCCACATAGGTAGTACATCATGGAGTTGAGGATTAAGTACATTGATTCATGTAAAGTACTGAGAAATATGCTGAGTGCCTAATAAGCTCTCTATAATGTTACATTTAATGATGTAGTGTGAGGCAGAACATGACTGGAATGGGAGCAGAAGCCTAATAAACATCATGTCAGCAGGAAAGAAAGAGTACATATTTACTAGAGCATGTGGTGACTTTGCTCTATAAGAATTTAAAACAGCACATACATAGTTTTACTTAAATAGCTACACAGGGCTGAAAGATTACCAGTGCATGGTGTTGACATTGTGAAACACTGTTATTCTAAATTATTGCTACTTTAGTGCTATTTGGGGACTTTTATTCTATTCAAGGGTCCCACCAAATGTGATTAGTTTTTGAAAATGTGCTGAGAACAAAGATGGGGGTTAATTGCCTCCTGCTTTCTTTAGGAACCCCCCACCCTAACCCTTTCAATGTCTTCCTATGACCAAGCACTCATATACTCCTGCTGCTTCCTTGTTAATTCTTAACTTGGGGTTGATCCATTGATTGAGTCATTCATTCATTCAATAAATTTTTTGAATGTATAGTAATAATTTTGGTTTTTATAAGTGCAAACTCTGTCAAGCATTGTGAGAAGCACTTAAAAGTGTATCTTTATCCTCAGAAAAATATTTGAAGGAAGGAAATACTATGCTTGTTTTATAGTTTATACTTAATGAGGTGCAGTATCTTATCCAAAGTCACAGAACTTGTGATTGGCAAAATTTGAACTCAAGCCCAGGACTGTAAAATCAAAGCACTATGTTAAACTGCTTCCATGTTATCAGGCCCTATGCCAGGTGCTAGTAAAACAAAAATAAATGAGCCAAGGATCCCAATTTTAAGGAGATCAGTTTAGGTCAGGGACTAGTTACTATACAAAGAATGACCACACAGTGGGTTAAGTGTTTATGTAATGCAGCAAGAGCTTTGCTCCAAATCTTTCCTTCCTCCATTATCACATCTAACCTTCCTCTTTCTTATTGAAATGTGCCTGCACCATGTCCCATTAACTCAGGGCTCTAATCTCAGATAGGGAATTGCTAAATCATTGAGAATATGGTTACAATGCATTAGAGTCCTCTATGTCTGATATTTTACAGAGCACTTCTAGAGGAACCATCTTATTGTTAAAAACTGACATCAGTAGGCATCTCAAGGGAAAAACTGTGAGGTTTAGTCTTTGAGTCTTTACATTAGATCATGAGGGCTGTCATTTATGTGACAGCTATGCCTGTGGCCCCTTTATTTGTGCAAAGGAGAATTCCTCACCTCCATCCCTAATCTCTTTCCTCAAGCAATGCTTTCCTGCCTTTGCTTCTTCACTACCTGAGTTCACCTTTGAAGGAAGGGAAGACAAAAAGTCTCAATATTTCACAAAATTGGACGATTTACTTTTGGAGTCAAATCTGGCAATGTGACCAGGAAATCTTTTGGGAAAAAAATGTTCTTGGTATTTCCTGCTTCTTTGCCGATAATGAATTCAGAAAAGATGACCTCCCCTCAACAAGCTTAAAAAAATGTTTACCTACCCTTCTGTTTTCCAATCCAAACTGGTATGATAACATTCAGGAGGTCAACATTTGAAAATGGGTTTTGAAAAAAGAAAACCACCCACACTCAAAAAACTATTTTCCTTCCTAGTAAATGTAATTTTAAATTTCAAAGACAGGATTTAGGTCAGTGGTTTGGGTCATTTTTTATTTTACCCAAACTGGGCCACCCTTCCCTTATTGTGCAATCCAGAGGAATCAGAAAGATGTCAGGTAATAAAAATCCAGCAAGAAAAAAAAGTTGGAATACATTCTGCCCAAAGTTTCATGCCCTTAAGTCTTGCTGACTTCAGCAGGATTTGTACATAAGTAACAAAGGGCACAATCTGGTCCACTGATTTTATTATCATTGAAGAGGAGATTTTTCTGACTGTAAAATGAAAAAAATATAATTTATGATCCAGACCCAGGCTGACAGGCTGAACAAGAGATGGAAACTTACCTGCTTGTGGCTTTAAATACAAATATATGCAGGTCGGGGCAACCAGGAGCACCCACATGTGACCAAGAGGCACTCAGGTCCAACATGACCTTTCCATTCCTGAAGCATCCAAAGCATATGGATGTGCTTTCAGACAGGGTCTGCAAGTGAAGTTTATTATGACATGGAAGCAAGATGAGGTGTGCCAGGCTGACTGGACAAGTGACCTTTTCAAACTGTCAATCTCTGTTATCCTCATATATCATTTTAGTGCAAGACAGGAGCCAAGAAGACTGCTTCTCACCTCATACATAAAGCTTTAGCTTGCTAGTGCTGATGCTTAACCTGGACTAATCACTTTTGATGGGTGGTAAAAATATGGCTAAGGTTCAAAAATGATGTTCCTTTGAAAACCCTTCACCATTTCCCTTCTTTAGTACCCCAACCTGCTGTACTCCTATTTGAACTCATCTACTTCTTAACCTCCTGCATTTGCTTGACCTTCTGATTTCATACAAATGTGCTTCTTTCCTGTACTATATGCTCCAGTGCTGTGGTCCTTCAGCTGACTGGTGACTCCATTTCAGAGATGACTGAAATGATTCCAAGCAATTGATCTGTGCAGTTTTGCTGTTTGTGATGGTATTAACATATAGACTCTCTAAGAAGTTCAACTTTAATGAGCATGTTTTTCTTAATCATGCTGCTTTCTCTTCAGGTAACACTTTCTTTTTAGAAGTTCATATGTTTATTCAACAAACATAACCCAGTACTTGGTACATAGTAGACATTTAATTAATGTTTGCTGAATAGATGAATGGCTTCCTATTTATAGAAGATGTTGTATTTGAACTGGATTTTAAAGGATAGATAGAATTAAATAAGTGAACAGGGCTAGGGTATGGTTAAAGCCATAGGTAGGGAAGTACAAGGCATGTATGTGGAATGGTCTTAATCTCTGGTATGACGTCAGTAATCAACAAATATATGATGGATGGATGGATGGATGGATGAATAATGGTGTTAGACACCTAATTGAAGAATAAGTTATACTCCCTTAAAGGAACTCAGAGTCTAAGTTGTAAGTAACTAATGATAAACAATATATTTATTCAACACATTTACTGATACTGAGTACCTACTGTATTAGAGTTTCCCAGAAAAAGAGAATCAATAATATCTTTCTTTTGATAGGTAGGTAGGTAAGTAAGTAGATAGGTGGGTAGGTAGGTAGGTAGGTAGATAGATGATAGATAGATAGATAGATAAATAGATAGATTTTAAGGAATTGGCTAAGATTATGGGTTCTGGCATGTTTGAAGTTGGCAAAGTAGGATAGCAGGCTGGATATCCAGAAAAGAGTTGATACCACAGCTTGAATGCTGTCTGAAGGCAGAATTTCCTCTTCCTTGGGGAAGCTGAAGTTGTTTTTTTTTTTTTCTCCCCTCTTATGGCCTTTAGCTGATGGAATGAGGCCCACCCACATTATGAAGGCTCATCTACTTAAAATCTACTGATTTAAATGTTAATCTCATCTAAAAATGCCTTCACAGTGACATCTAGACTGGTGTTTGACCAAATATCTAGTTACCATGGTGTAGCCAAGCTGACACATAAAATTAGCTATAGCACCTACAAAGTAGTGAGCCCTGTTCTTAGTACTAAGCATACAGCAGTAAATGACATAGGTAAAGATCCCTGCGATTATGGACCTTCTGACACACCTATATGCAAAATTTATATTATAACATACGGTAAATATTCTGTGAAAAATAAGGTAAAATAAAAAAGAGAAAAGGGAAGTGATAGTGTTAAAGAATGGTGAGAGAGGCCTCATGGAGGCCTCCCATTTGTATCCAGACTTTAAAGAAGTAAGGAAGTGGCCATGCCATAGTCCAGGGGAGGGAATAGCAATTGCAAACCTTAGGCAGGAGAATACCTAGTGTGCTTGAGGATCAGCTTTTGTTGTTTTGCTTTTTTAAAAAACTTTTTATTGTTTTTGTTTGTTTGTTTGAGACACAGACACAGTGTGAGCAGGGGAGGGTCAGAGAGAGAGGGAGACAGAGAATCTAAAGACAGGCTCCAGGCTCTGAGCTAGCTGTCAGCACGGAGCCTGACGTGAGGCTCAAACCTACAAACTGTGAGATCATGGTCTGAACTGAAGTTGGATGCTTAACCAACTGAGCCACCCAGGCTCCCTGAGGATCAGCTTTTGATAAGTGTTCTAATATATGTAAAATGTAAGCAAAGATGTAATATAGGCAGAGCTTGCTGTTGAATTACTGTGGAGAGATTATTGCCTATCAGAGCTTTCTTGGAATAGACCCCAGTACCTAGTACTTAGTGTATATCATTCTCTGAATAAATGAATGGTACCTCATCATAGATGATACTATATTTGGGCTGCATATGGAAGGATAGATGGAATTAAATAGTGAACACAGAGGGAAAGAACAAGATGAGCAGGAAGGAACAAGGTGTTTTTGAGTTATGGACACTGGTCCAGAATTGCTGAGTCATGAACTGTTTGGTGGACTGAGCATGGGGAGTATAAGGAAGACGGGCTCAAAAGGAAGGTTGAAGCCAGACCATGAAAGGCTTTATAGCTAGGCAACAGAACTTGGGTGTCATTTCATAACCACTTCTAACCATCAGATTTTTAAAGGAGGAGAAAAGTGAAGTTATGTTGTGATTTAGGTATGTATTTGCTGAAGGACATTTTTTTAAACACTTATTCTTAGATTATTGGTAGGTATTATACAAAGAAAACCAAAAAACAATGTAATTTTCAAACAAATTTTAGACATGGTAGGTTAAACAAAGTTAAACAGTTTTTTTCTGTAATACTTCAATAATCTTAATATGCCAAGAGGCATTGTGAGGCTCAAAGAGATGGATGTAATAAGCTATGTTTTCCTAATATTTTTGGTCACAGAAATATTTTCATGAGTATATCTAAAAGGATTAACAGATCATTGTGCACACTTCATTGGAAACCCTGTTTTAGGAAGATAACACTTGTCGTAAGACTGGATTGAAGGAGTAAAAAAAAGAAGAAAGATTGTATGGAAAGCTGATAGAGGGGCGCCTGGGTGACTCAGTTGGTTAAGCATTCAATTTTGGCTCAGGTCATGGGTTCGAGTCCCTTGTCGGGCTCTGTGCTGACAGCTGAGCCTGCTTAAGATTCTGCATCTCCCTCTTTCTCTGACCCTCCCCTGCTCATGCTGTCTCTCTCTCTCTTTCAGAAACAAATAAAAAAGAAAAATGAAAGCTGATAGAATAGCCACAAGGGAGATAATAAGAACCTAAACTGGGGCTTAGTGGGATTGTGAAGTTTTTCAGAGGCAGCATCACAGATCTGTCCACAGATTAGTCTATGTTTGATAGATGTGTTTTGGGGGTTATTAAATGAAAAACTAGAAAAGTTTAATGTCTTAGAGCATGGGAAGATGATGATGTCCTCTGAGGCAAAACCCCCAAAATAGATTTAGGTTTAAGGAGAAAAAGGATACATTTGAGAGACTTAATGAGAAAACCAATTTTATAATTCTTAAATATTGGGGTATTTTCTAGATATCTTTTTGTTGTTGATCTAGTTTAATTTGATTGTGGTCAGAAATTATATTTTGTATAATGTAAAATTTTAAAAATTTGTTGAAATTCATTTTCAGGCCCAGAATATAACCTATCATGGTGAATGTTCTATATAACTAGAAAATAAGGTGTGCTACTCTGTTGTTGAATGTAAGATCATATAAATATCAATTTGATGAAGTTAGTTGATAATGTTCAGGTCTTCTATATCCTCGCTGATTTTCTATTGTTTTATGAATTACTAAGAGAAGAGCTTGGAAGTATCCAACAAAAACTGTAGATTTGGATTTTTCTTTTAGTTCTGTTTTATGTATTGTAAAGTTCTGTTTTTGGGTGCAATCATATTTACAGTTGTTATTTCATTATGAAATGTCCCTATATGTGCCTAGGAGTATTCTCTGTGCTGAAGTCCTTCTGATATAATAGCCACTCTCACTCTTTTTTAAAAAGCTGATTTATTTTTTTATTATGAGAGAGGACATGGGGCAGAGAGAGAGAGAGGGAGAAAGAGAACCCCAAGGAGGCTCTGTGCTATTAGTATAGAGCCCAAAGTAGGACTTGGACCCACAAACTATGATATCATGAGCTGAGCCAAAACCAAGAGTAGGACACTTGACTAACTGAGCAACCCAGGCACCCCACTCTCACTTTCTTCTGATTTGTGTCTGCATAGCATATCTTTTCTCAACTTTTTACTATTTGCCTGTCTATGCCATTATGGGTAAAGTAGATTCTTAGGATATAGTTGTGTCTTGCTTTTTAAAAAAAATTCAATCTGACAATCTTTGCCTTTTAATTGGGGTGTTTAGACAATTTATATTAATGCAATTACTGACATGCTTAGATTTGACATGCCCTTCTCTTCTACTTGCCCTGTATATTCTTAGTTCCCCTTTTCTCTTTTTCTATTTTTTTTATTCAGTTTTATTTTCATTATGAGATGATTAACTATACCTCTTATATATTTTTTCAAGATTGCTCTAGGGTTGAAATACATAACATAAAACAGTTGACATTATGTTAAACTATTTCACATCTAGCATAAGAAAATTTCAACAATATATCTTAATTTCTTCTCATAGTTTGTGATATCATTTCATATATTTTGCCTCTACATGCTATAAATCCAGCAAGACATTATGTTTGCTTTAGAGAGTTAATTGTTGTTAAAGCAATTAAAATAAGAACACGGTATCTTTCTAATAAAGCCTCCTTTTAAAAAGCTATTTCTCTTGCTCTTAATTTTTATGCATAGGATTTATATTTCTAAATGGTATCATACTTCTTTGGATGAAAGATTTTTCTTTAAATGTTTTGAGTACACATTTAACAATTATTTCAGCTTAGGTTTTATGAAAAAGACTTTACATTCCTTTCATTATTGAAAGATATTTTTGCTAAATACACAATTTTGGGCCAGCAGTTTTTTGTCTGTTACTTGTTTTTTTTTTTTCCCCTCCCATCCTTAAAATATGTAAGTCTAATACCTTTAGGCTTATATAATTTCTGGCATGATATCTGGTGTAACTCATATCTTTGTTTCTCTTATGCATATTCCTCTTGCCTATCTTCAAGATTTTCTCTTTAGCTTTGCTTTTCATCAGTTTGACCATGCTGTATATAGGTGTGTCTTTTCATGTTTATCCAGCGTATGTTCCTCTGAGCTTATCAGATCTGTGGTATGTTCTTTCATTAGTTTTTAAGAATTCTTAGCCATTGTCTCAATGTTTTTGATAGTTTATTCTTTCTCTCTTGGACTTAGTAATATTATGTTAAACCGTTGCTATTATCCAACATTTTTGAATGTTTTGTTTTATTCCTCCACTCTTTTGTTTTTTGTCTTTATTTTGAGGTATTTATGAGAATGATGGTGTTCTTTTCATATGATGACATGATTTGAGTCTGTTTGTCACCTTAGTCTTTGTTCCACAAGCCTGCTTGACAAAGGGCCACAATAAGAAGGGAAACGCATTATCACAGCTGAAGGCTAGATACACATACCATAAAGAATTTTATTATACAATTAAATTAATTTTTAAGGATCTACTAAAGGAGAGAATGAGCTAGAAAATATTAAAGGAGTTTTACCAGGTAGGTTTTCTTTCTTTGTGGGGCCTACAGGCTGGTTGGTTCTTTCTTTAGAGTGACATAGACTTGGGACAATTTAATCATGGGGAAATCAGCAGATATAGGAAGTGACACACAAAACCCAATCTCAGTAAAATCTGATACATATATTTTGAGCTACTGCTATGATGCTTATAGTTTGTGCTTGATTGAAACAGCCTATTAAATGAAGTACAGACACATTTGAAGTTGGTACTTCATAGGGGCAGTCCTAGTTAACTCAAAGCTACCAAAATAGACATGGAAGACATACTGGAAAACACATGGATGAATCTATTATGACTATCTTCAACTATCTTTGAGAAATTATCACAAAACTCATACAAAAGTTTAATAATTAAAAGAGAAAATATAAGAATTAAAATGAGTAGCCCCAGGCTATTCAATCTAGTAATATCAGAAAAGAAGGACAGATAAATAATAAATATGAAGAGGAGAAAATTTACCACAGGTGAACACCTGAGTTTTTATCTTGCAAGCAATACCAAATCAGTTTTTGGCAAAATAAAAAGAAACTGCACCTATCCTTAAATTCAACATATTTTAAATTTGGGGGAAAAAGGAAAGATTCTTGTAAACATTCAGGTAGAAAAAACAAGTTGTTTATGAATTAAATCTCTTTTACAATATTAAATACAGGGGCCCCTGGGTGGCTCCAGTCATGATCTCATGGTTTGTGGGTTCCAGCCCTGCGTCCGGCTCCTTGCTGTCACCTAGCTCAGAGCCTGGAGCCTGTTTCAAATTCTGTATCTTCCCCTCTCTCTGACCCTCCCCTGCTCATGCTGTCTGTCTGTCTGTCTGTCTCTCTCTCTCTTAGAAATAAATAAAACATTTAAAAAATTTACAATATTAAATGGTATTTTGAGGGTGATAATATGACTTAAAAATTTTATACTCAGTCAACCTATTTTTCACAGTCACGACATCAAAAATGAATTTTCAGGGGCGCCTGGGTAGCTCAGTCAGTTAAGCGTCCGACTTTGGCCCGGGTCATGGTCATACAGTCCGTGGGTTCGAGCCCTGCGTCAGGCTCTGTGCTGACAGCTAGCTCAGAGCCTGGAGCCTGTTTCAGATTCTGTATCTCCCTCTCTCTCTCTGACCCTCCCCTACTCACACTGTCTCTCTCTCTCAGAAATAAATAAAACATTAATTTTTTTTAATAAAATGAATTTTCAGAAATTTAATTTTGTTTTTTAAAGACAAATTCTTTAAAATTTTTGAAGAAAAGATAGGTCTATGCTCTGAAACAAAGCTTAGTACAAGATGGACAACTTCTCAATTTTTTTACTAAGCCAGACTAAGCTGATAAGAAAAAATATATATATTGTTTTCTTGGTAGATGCAAAAAAATTGGTAAAATGCAATAAGAGTCTTAGTAACCTATGACAGGAGAAAACTTGCTTAAAGTACTAAAGTTACCAGTCTGAAATAAATAGAAAATATAATATTTAAAGGTAAAGGGCTAAAATAATGTCAAAATCAGGAACAAAGGAAATATATCAATTATTACCAGTGTGCCTTTATTAAATTGCACACTAGAATTTGGTATTGCTTTTTAACAGATGGAGTAAGAAAAGTCAATGAGTTATAAATATTAGAAAGGAGGAGACAATTACTGTTTGCAGATCATAAAGAAAGCTAAATCACCCTAAGTGTTAAGTAGAACTAGCAAGAGAATGAAATAAGGTATTCTTCTAAAACTTAAACACATAAGAATTAGTAGATTTCCTACAAGTTTATATTTTAAAATGTGAAAATAATAGAAACAATAGTCACAAAATTTGAAAATATCTAAGATGAGATTATTATAAAGCATATATAGTTGACAGGAAGAAAATTCATAAGCTTTACTAAGCAACCTAAAGAAGACTAATAAAAAGCTAGTCCATTTTTGAAGGATTTAATTATATAAGTAGTTGTTTATAATATTTACTTGAAATTGGAAAGACCAAGAGCTGCTTTTTTTTTTTTTTTTTTTAGTTTATTTATTTTGAGATATATAGAGAGAACCAGCAGAGAAGGGGCAAAGAGAAAGGGAGACAGAGGATCCAAAGTGGACTCTGTGCTTACAAGCTGAGAGCCCAATATGGGGCTCAAACTCATGAACCATGAGATCATGACTGGAACTGAATCAGATGCTCAGTAACTGACTGAGCTACTCAGATGCCTCAACCCAGAGCTTTATATACAGCATAAATTCAAAAATTTTTAAATTCCTTTAGGAAATAAATTGAAGACTTTCCAAATGTTAATAGTGGCTATCTCTGTATAATAGAAAGTGGGCTGCTGTATTGTTTGTGTGATTTTTTTCTTTAACATGAATAAACATTTTTAAAATTTGGAATAAATAAAAAATTAGGTATTTTTAAAAGGTAATAACATCATAGCATTATAGATATGAAACATGTAGGAGTTAAGTCATTGTTTGTCAAAGTATAATCTGCAGTCATCGCAGCAGATTTCACCTGGAATATTTGTTTAAAAATTCTGACTCTTGGATCTCATGTCATACCCACCTAATTTGGCTATCTTGGTGAGAGCTCAGGAACTTATATTTTAAACAAGCGTTCCAAGTGGTTCTTTTGCACACTAGAATTTGAGAACAACCAGGGTAAAGGGCTTGGTCTGTTTATGCATAGGGAAAGCATTTTGTAGAGCAGAGAATAGAATAAAGTTGTAAGACCTCTACAGTCTGGAATGGGTTTAGATGCAATGCTGCAAGTCACCTAGAGGGTGAAGTGAGTCTTGCTAGTTACTAAATCATTTCTCTTCATACTTGTAGAGCAGAATTCTTGCCCAGGTGCTCATGAGCTGGAGAGAAGTTCTTACGGTCCCATTAGCTCTCATCTTTTCTAAACTCCATAAATTCCATCTTCTGGGACAGAAGCACAACCTGTCACCTTCATCACCAATCCCCAGTGCCTAACACAATGCCTGGAAATTATAGATGCACAATCAACACACTAAAACCTTGGTCTGTGAGCTCAATTCATTCCAGAAACATGCTTGTAATCCAAAGCACTCATTATTCAAAACAAATTTCAAGAACCATTGACTCAGTTGTGATCATGTGACATTCAGCGTCACGTACTACTTATATTGCAAGACACCCCTCTCGTTTATCAAATTAAAATTTATTAGAAATGTTTGCTTGTCTTGCAGAACACTCACAGAACAAGTTACTCGCAGTCCAAGGTTTACTTCTGCTTAAGGAATGAGTAATGATAAATTGATCTGCCAGGTGGATTTGAAACCCTGGTGTTCTCAGGAAATCACGCAGAATTCAGGCCTGTGTCATTTACCTCTCCTCCCTCACCCACCTCTTACCCTTACAACCTGATCACAAACCCAAGATTTGAGAAGTCAAAGTTGCTAATTGTTAAAAATTCTGGGGATCTTGTATCTCAGGGACAGATGAAAAATTGTTGAAGTTTGAGGTTTACAGATATATGGTTTTGGTTTCAGTACCTAAGAACACTCTTTATTTCCTGGAAAACAGGAGATTAATGAACTCTTTATGTCCTAATAGCATACATGGTTCTGTGTAAGGAGAAGAAAGTTCTTGTATTAGGGCTCTCCAGAGAAACAGAACCAATAAGATACATGTATAGCTGTATGTATATAGATAAATATATATATTTATTCGGAGGAATTGGATTGGTTCACAGATTATGGAGGTGAAGAAGTCCCACAGTGTACCATCTATAAAGTGGAGACACAAGAAAATCCATATATAATTTATTTTGAGTTCTAAGAACTGGAGAAGCTAAGGGTATAAATCCTAGTCAGAGTGCCAGAAACCTAGGAGATAAGATGTCCCAATTTAGGCTGGCAGAAGGCAAAAAGGGAATATTACCTCTTCCTTCACCTTTTGATTATCCAGGCTTTTGATGGTTTGGATGATGCTCATTTGGGAGGATAATCTGCTTTACTGAGTCTATGATTCAAATGCTAATCTCATCAGGAAATGCCCTCACAGACACACCCAGCAATAATGCTTATTCTGGAAACTTCATGACTAGTTGATCTGACACAAAATTAATCATCACAATTCATTTCCTTTGGTAGGAATAGATGCTAAAAATACCTATTGTAAAGGTGCAGTGATATTCCTTGTGAAGTGACTGAGTTGCCTCTTAAATTGAATATATTTTGTCTTAGTTTCCTATTGCTACTGTAACAAATTACTACAAATTTAGTGGCTTAAAACACACATTTATTATACTTCTGCAGGTTCAAAGTATGACACAAGTGTGGGCTAAAATCAAGCTGTACTGTGACTGTATTTCTTTCTGAAGGCTCTAGGGGGCAGTCTGTTTTCTTGCCTTTTTCAAGCTTCTAGAGAGTGTTTCATGTTCCTTAACTTGTGGTCCCTTCTTCTATCTTCAGAGCTGTTACTGACTCCAGTGTCTGTAATGGAATTTGATTCCCATTGTAACGAGAAGTCCCAAGTAAAGGAGTCAAATGGGGCCAAATGAGAATATCCATGCAAGACTGAATGCTCCATCACAAGGGAAACAGCACAAGGAAAGGGTCCTTCATGCTGATTCTCAGAACAAAGGCCAGGAAACATTTTTTTAAAGAAGCTAAAGCAGGAAAGGAGTGACATCTAAGCATGTAGGGGTAGGGAGAGATATAAGAAGTTGGGCCCATAGGCAGAGTAGATATGGAACATGTACATGTCTCTTTAGCATGTTAAATCTCCACCCTGGTATATGAATTTTAGTATTATAATGAGAGAAAAAGTGAGTGAAAGGTCAGCACTGGGGTCTACTTTGGTGTAGATAGATTAGGTTTGGTCTTCACCAGTCTTTGTAGCTGAGTCCCTCCTTTGGTAAGCATCCTGTTTTTGCATTCCTGCAAAGACATGCTACTCAACAGGCATAGGGTTTCAGTTGGCAAGGAATGCTGGATTTCATGGTCACAGTTGGAGGAACTGAAGTCCAGTCCCTGCTCTGTCTCAAAGCCAGCAAACTGCATCTCTGTGGCCATTCTTCTGTACTCATATCTCTCTTTCTGATTCTAAACCCGACTGACAAAGGTTTTCCTATTCTAAAAACCCATGTGATTAACTGGGCCCACCTGAATAACTTAGGATAACTTCATCATCTGAAGGTACTTACCCTTAATCCCATCTGCAAAGTCCCTTTTGCTATGTAATTTACATATTCACAGGTTCTAGGGATGAATATGTGGACATATATTGGGGATTCATCATTCCACCTACCACAGACCCCATAGGACACCTGCGTTTTAGGAATGTTTGGGGATCTGGGTTATGAAGAAATGCTTCTTTTTCCATAACAGAGTACCTTTGTCCTGCAACTAAGTCAGACAAATGTTCATGCTGCAAATGCCAGAGGTTGCAAAGAATTTACTGCATAGAGAGGAAAAGGACTGAAGGCTTTATTTATAAACATGATGCTTCATTTGGCCTAAAAATGTTGAACTGAGATTCTGTTCTTGCTGTGAGGATTTGACAGAGAAATAACTGTTTTAATGTAAACCAGTGTGTCTTTACTTCAGTTGCAGAATCTGTACCTAATTCTCTACTAAGGTTATGACATTTGAGTTGATGTTATTTGAAGTTTATGGACATTTTGGACCATCAAGGATTGGAAACTTGAGATTCTGGAGTTAGACATTATCTGTCATTGGAAATAAATTACTTCTGACTATATTTGTTTTTTAAAGAAGGAGGCAAGAAAAGATCTCTGAATGCAATATTATTGATATGTATTAATGATGATCCTAAGATAAACCAAATATACAAGACTCTGAACAAGATTGCTAGAATTTAATTAAGACACAGTAAGGGGTTCAGTTGGTATATTTACACACTGTCAGTTATTTGTAGAAGAACATTAATAATCTGAGAAGAGTGTGACCTATATTTGTCTGAGTATGTAAATAATAAAGTCCTTTTGCCAAAAGTTAAAGCTGTTTATAGCCTGTGGAGAATTTCATAGTAACTATTTTTATCTTGTCATTTCTGCGTATCTTATGTAAACATCACTCGAAGAGGATTATCTGCAAGCAGGAATTAGTTAGCATTAAAAATAAGATGTACTCATCAAGCTTTCAACACAGGTACCATTTTCCAAATTGACATGCTGTCAGAGGACTTCATGACTGCAAAGATATCATAATGAGAAAAAGGGGGCACATGCCCAAGTGATCCAAGTGTTCTTGCTTCCTACACAAATCTCTCTTGACAACTGGAATGAATTCCCATGTATACTGCAAGGATGTATGTGTGTGTGTGTGTGTGTGTGTGTTGTGCATCTCTTTTGCCAATGATCAGCCAGTTTAACTATAAATCACTGAGAGTGTTCTTTTATGTTCCTGAATCTTTAGGTAGTTGAGCCAGCTGTTGATGTGATTACCCATTCATGATACTAGTCAATATCTGGGAACATAAAAAGCAGGAACTAAAAGGCCATTGGTGTGTTTGTTGCCTACCAGCATCCTGTGGTTTTCTGATCTCTGCCTTGTAAGTTTGGGAGTGAAAGGCCATCTAGTGTGGTGGTTAAGAGTGAGGTTCCAGGTTAAGAAACCTAGTCGAAGGGGCGCCTGGGTGGCTTAGTCGGTTAAGCGTCCGACTTTCGCTTAGGTCATGATCTCACGGTTCGTGGGCTCGAGCCCCGCGTCGGGCTCTGTGCTGACTGCCAGCTCAGAGCCTGGAGCCTGTTTCAGAGTCTGTGACTCCCTCTCTCTCTGACCCTCCCCTGCTCACGCTGTCTCTCTCTCTCTCCTAGAAATAAATTAAAAAAACATTAAAAATTAAAAAAAAAAAAAAACCTATCCTGATGGCCACTTTTCAGTTTTATGATGTTGGGAAAGTCATGTAACTTTAAAGGACCTCCATTTCCTCATCTATAAACATAGAGATAAAAATGGTACCTATTTCATAAGACTGTTGAGAGAAGTCATTTTACATATGTAGAATGCTCAGAACAATACCTGACAAACTGAACACTGAGTATTGTCAAATTGCTATTCTTATTTGAGATCATTTTGCCAGCAAAACATTTTTATAAAGAGTTGTTCAAATAACTTTTAAGTGAACTGAATTTTTTCTAGAAACATTTTTAGGACAGCAGCATATATGAAAGAAGGTACAGGAAATGCCTTGAATAGAAAAAACACTTCACTCTCAGAACTCTAACATCTCCCATTCTTTCAGAGTGGGAGGCTATGTCTATATCTCCACAATATTTGATCAGTGGGTTATGTAATCAAGGAATATGCCTCTTCCCAACTTCTTTTATTTACATAAGTGATATATAGGGCTGGGGCTAGGGTGAGGCAGTAGACTTAGACGTCAACCCATTTCCAATTAGTAATATGTTAATACAATATTTTAAAAAACAAGTAATGCAAGAAGTCCACAATGAACACAAAATCAAAATTTAAATAACAGGATCAGCATTTATGATTTTCCCTTTTGCTTCAACCTCAATATGGCTCATCATGGCATGAGCACGGTACTCATACTTTCCATATAAAATTATTCAGGAATGTATGTAAGATCAATGCTTAACATTAATGAATGACTCTAGACATTATGACACGTTTTATGTTGTTTTTTCTTTTCAATTTATTTATTTATTTATTGTGAGAGAGAAATAAGGTGAGCAAGGGGAGGAACAGAGAGAGAGGAGAAAGAGAATTTCAAGCAGGCTCTGTGCTGTCAGGGCTCAGATTCATGAACCTTGAGATCATGACCTGAACCAGAATTAAGATTTTGATGCTTGGGGTGCCTGGGTGGTTCAGTCAGTTGAGGTTCCAACTCTTGGCTTAGATTCGGGTCATGATCTCACAGTGTCGTGGGTTCGAACCCCACATCAGGCTCCGCACTGACAGCATGGAGCCTGCTTGGGAGTCTCTGTTCTCCCCCTTTCTCTGCACCTCCTGGACTCTTCCTGTCTCTGTCTCTCTCTAAATAAATAAATAAACTTAAAAAAAAATGATGCTTAACTGATTGAGCCACCCAGGTGGCCTATGCTAGGTGTTTTAAATGAATCGATTGAATTTGTGAAAATAGTCCCATTTGTACATCATTAAATTCAAATTAAGTGACTCCTGCCAAACCAAATTCTTTATGTTAATATCATTCATTTTACTTCTACATATTTTGCAAAGTCCATTCTATATTATTATTTTAAGCATGAATTATCTTTCAAAGAAAGGATTTTAACATTGCAAAACAATTTTTTTATATTTACTCACATTTTACCATTTCTGGTCCTTTTTACATTTTTGCATAGATTGAAATTTCTATCTGGTATCATGTTCCCTTTGAAAGAGTACTAGTGATTAATTCTTAAAATTTTTGTTTATCTGGAAAAGTTTTAAATTCATTTTCATTTTTGATATATATTATTCCTGAGTATAGAAGTGTAGAATCCTGGTTGAAAATGTTTTGGCATTTATTTGTTTGTTTGTCTCAGTGCTTTTATTTATTTTTTTAATTTTCTTAAATGTTTTATTTGTTTCTAGGAGAGAGAGAGAGACAGTGTGAGCAAGAGAGGGTCAGAGAGAAAGTGAGTGACAGACTCTGAAACAGGCTCCAGGCTCTGAGCTGGCAGTCAGCACAGAGCCCAACACGGGGCTTGAACCCACGAATCGTGATATCATGATCTGAGCCGAAGCTGGATGCTTAACCCACTAAGTCACCCAGGCACCCCATGTCTCAGTTCTTTTAAAGCTCTCACTAAATTGTCTTTTTGCTTACATAGTTTCTCAAAGGAAGTCTGCTGTCATTGTTACCTTCAGTTTTCTATATGCAATGTGTTTTTTGGTGAATGTTTTTAAGATTTTCCTTTATTATTGGTTTCAGCAATTTAAATGTGATATGCATTGGATTGATTTTCTTCATGTTGAGGTGTGGTGAACTTATTGGATCTGTGAGTTTATAGACTTTATTAAATTCAGAAAATTTTTGCCAATATTTTTTCAAATATTTCCCCTCTCCATTTGCATGTTAGATCATTTGATATTGTCCCACATTTATAGTATATTCATATTTTAGTCTTTTCCCCCTCTTTGTTTTATTTTGGATATTTTCAATATATTACTCTGTCTCCAAGTTTACTGATCTTTTCTTCTTCAATGTCTAATCTGTTTTCAGTCCAATTCAGTGCATTTTTTTTTTATGTCAGATATGGTTTGATTTGGTTCTTTTTGTATATTCCATTTCTCTCTTTATCATGCTCTTGTCCCTCTACCTTCTTGAAACCTTTTATAGTTTTAATATCTTTGTCTACTAATGTCATATTTTAATTTCTGGACCAATTTCTACTGATTGATTTCCCTCCTAACAATGTGTTATAGTTTCCCCTTACTTGCATTCATGGTAATTTTTGAAGGGATGCCAACATTGTGAACCATATGTACTTGAATGAAGAATTTTGTTTTATTCATTAAGTGCTATTTGGCTTTGTTCTAGGTTACAGTTAAATTTCGTCAATCAGTTTGCTCCTTTTAAGCCTTGCTTTAAAAAAAAATGTTTATGTTTTATTTATTCTTGAGAAAGGGAGAGACAGAGCATGAGCTGGGGGGAGCAGAGTGATAGAGGGACACAGAATCCGAAGCAGGCTCCAGCCTCTGAGCTGTCAGCACAGAGCCCAACACAGGGCTTAAACTCACGATACATGAGATCATGACCTGAGCCACAGTCGGTCTCTCAACTGACTGAGCCACACAAGCACAGCCTCTTAAGCCTTGCTTTTAAATTTCATTAGGAAAGACTCAAAGGCAGCCTTTATTCTAAGACTAATTTAGCCCTACTTCTAAGGAAATGCTATAGTGAGGAGTCTACTCAATACCTCATGTGTAAGGAGATTTTTCTATGCAGTGTGGTTGGAACAGAACTATTTCCAGTCCTGTGTTGACCTCTTCTTCTCTTACCCTTGGATAGTTGCCTTCCACATACATGATCGTCAGTATTCAGCCAAAAACCCCAAGGTACCCTCTTCAGATTTCTGGGTGTTGGTCTCTGTGTAACCTTCTTTCTAGTATTCTGCCCTACTAATTCTCGCCCTTTTATCCTCCTTGAATTCTAATCTCTTATCTCCTCAATTCAGAAAGAGCTCTGGTTCTGTTTGGGATCCCGTTTTCTGTTTTTCAGCCTGGAAACTCTGCAGGCAGTAGGCAGGGGCAATCATAGAGAACACTTTATTTGTTTCATTTTTTTCAGGGATCACTGGCCTGTGTTGCCAGTTGTCAAATATTTGAGTAGCATTGTTTCATACCACCCCCCACTTCCCCAGTTTTCTTGTTTAAGGTAGGAGGATAAATCTGGTCTATGTTACGTCCTTAGGACTGATTGTGATTAGAAGTCCTGTTGAAGGTAACTATTTAAGGGACACCTGGGTGGCTCAGTTGGTTAAGCGTCTGGCTTTGGCTCAGGTCATGATCTCATGGTTTGTGGGTTCAAACCCCATGTCGGGCTCTGTGCTGACTGCAAGCTCAGAGCCTGGAGCCTGTTTCAGATTTTGTATCTCCCTCTCTCTCTGACCCTCCACTGCTCATGCTGTCTCTCTCTCTCTCTCAGAAATAAGTAAAAGATTAAAAAAATTTTGAAAAGGGTAACTATTTAAAAGTTAAGGATGTCATGTATTATGTAATCACCACAGTCTTTATAATCTCATAGATTAGAAGACTGAGGGTCAGACAAATTAAATTATTCTGAGGAATGATATAGCATAGAGGTTAAGAACATGGCTGAATAGCTAGCATCTTGAGTTCAAGTATTGATTTTTCACTACCTAGCCATTGAAACTCTATTTCTGTTTCAACATAAATAAAATAATAATATCATCTGATTCATACAGCTATTATATAAACTATACTTAACATGTCAAATGCTAATATCTGTGCCTGGCAAATACTAATTTCCCAGTAAATGTTATTATTTTGTTAGTCACATGGCCGGTGGCAGAGCTGGGTCTAAAATGAAGTCTCCATTGCTCTTTCAGTTCATGTGATTTCCTCTATTTCATGCTGCTTTGAAAGAGTTAGCCTTATGAATGTGCTGTTATCAAAACAACTGATGGAATCTGGTAAGCAAGTCTTAATAAACTTTCATTAACATCTGTGTACTGAAGATAGGTTCCCAAGAATTCAAACATTGGAACTAGCCATTTATAATGTAAAGTTACTTCCAGTGATAGAAGTCAATTTAGGGTCAGTGACTTCCATATGAGAATATAAAAGCTAAAGTTGAAGGGCCCTGGATATCTCTGCTGCCAAAAGGATGCCAGTACTTTGGTAACTTGGCAAAAAAAAAAATGGTGCAAATATCTTTGATGCATCATTTGTTTCCTCTCCTTTTCCATACCAGGACACTCTTTGCCAGATGCCTATAATATACTAATTCAACTAATGACCCACAGAAATATTTTGGATGGTGCCCTTGCCTGTATTGTAATGCCCATGGGGCTAGATTGCTTCTGCAATTTCCTTTCAGGTTCAAAAATGTATGAAGGAATATTTCAATGAAAAATTAATCTCTTTTGTCATCACAGAGGTGTGTTTCTGCTTCAATGTCTTGAGAACATAGTGAGAAAGACATTGGACCTTTTTTCTCTATTCAAAGAAGAGAGAAGGAGAGAAAGAAGACAGAGGGTGTAGGAGAGAGAAGGAACAAATAAACTGTTGAATAAAATGAAATATTGAATAGAAAATTCCATTTTATATAAATGTTTATGAGAAACAAAATATTTAGAAGGTCTCAAAGTGACTTTATCTTAAACTTAATTGGATAAGACTAAGCTTACGAGTAAACTCAGTGTTGGAAACTCCTGTAAAAGCCTCCAAAGTCCTAAAGAAGATAGATAACAGAGAATTGATGAGCCGCCACCCTTTCTTTTTCACCAGCTGATATGTATTGTTAAGTTATTAAAAATATATTTGTTGGGTGCCTGGGTGGCTCAGGTCATGATTTCCTGGTTCATGGGTTCAAGCTCTGTGTCAGGTTCTGTGCTGACAGCTCAGAGCCTAAAGCCTCCTTTGGATTCTCTCTCGTTCTCTCTCTCTCTGCCCCTCTCCCACTTTAGCTCTGTCTCTATCCATCTCAAAAATAAATAAACATTTAAAAAAAATTTTTTAAAGATATTTGTTCTTTCCTTACTAACTCAGCCTTCTTTTCTCAAAATTCATCTCATTTGATGTGGCTTTCCTATCAAAAGGATAATTCTTTTAAGGCCAATCTACTTTTTTTTTTTAGTAATCTGGGGTCATTTTAGGCCTTTAAGATTTTAGTGGGTTTAAATTTTTTAAAATTTCTTCATTTCTTTTGTGTCTCCGTCATTTCCCTTTATGATTACATCTGAATGGAATTTCTTCACTTTAATTATAAGTCACTAGTGTCCCTCACAACTTGCTCCCCAAGCGATGAGAAGCAGCTGGTCCTTCCATGAGGTAGGAAAGCACCGAGATGGCCTCTCTCTCCTATGCTGAGAAGTCCTGTTAGGAATGTACCATGTTTAAATGTAAGTTCCTTTGTTTGTTTATCTACAATTTCATGACTGACCTTAGCTAAGTGGAACCTGATGAAAGAGAAGGGAAACTCTCATCACCATCCATTCTTTTGTTTTCTTGGCCCACTGAGTACATTTTCCCAAGTTTCTGGCATTTCATTTTAAAATCTATTTGGAACAATTTTTCTGTTGCATATTTAAAAACAAATGCATTATAAGTTCATTTGGGTTTTGCAAACAAACTTTGCAAAATGGTTAACTTTATAAGAAAAAGCACTTTGTGTTCTTATAACTGTTTTTCCTTTTAGAATGATGGAAATGATGGTTTTTTAAGCAATCAAAGCTGTAATCTTGAATGAAAAGTGTACTCCCCAAGGATCAGTGGACAATGAGGGGTCTTCTACTGGAACTTGGTACATTATTAGCCGTTTAGCCTTGATTGTTTTAATTCCCTTGTGGCCCATTTGGAAGTGAAATAATTCATTTTCCATACACCATTCGATACTTGAGCAGATAGAGGCCACCTAACAAATTGAAGTAAAGTGTCAAATTATATAATGCTACGCCCATGACTTCTGAGAACATGACATGCATATAGTCACTGACCCAATCTCAAAGGTGGGCTTCTCTACATATTTGAAGTAGATGTCATTAAATAATAAATGTCATTATATAGACCCATGAAGGACTGGTTAAAGCTTGGAGTACATTCCAGCAGAAGGGTTTACTGTATTTCCATACTCTTCTTTATAGGGCACTTCTTGGTTTTCCTGGATGGGTATAAACACAGAGAAGTTTGAGTAAATAGATTCGGAAAATAAAATCTCTTATAACTGTAAGCTTTAATCTGATAAAGGAAGTTGCAATGTTGAATGTCTATTTATTTCCACTGATGTGTTGCATGGATTTAGGATAGTGGGAGAAGGAGCCTCACAGTACCCAAATGCCCAACTTTCTGTAGTGTTTACATCACAATGCACAACCTTGTTTAGGTGTGCAAAAAAAGTGCAAATATCTAAGCCCTGCTCAAGATCTACTGAAAACAAATTAAGTGGAGGTTAGACCTGGATACCTGATTTCTTTCAAAAGTTCTACAAGTGATTCTGATTGAGAACAGTGCACTCAAAAAGTTTTTTTTTTTTTTCAGTTATTTTGGGCAGCTTTACCTTTCTATCCATATACTGTAGAATTATCAGAATAGTTCAAATAATAGTCCATTTCAAAGATTCTGGACTATCCAGGTAGCTTTTTAGAAATAGAAAGTTCTTTAAAATCTGGCTTGAGAATGACATGTTATTCAGTAAGAAAACCTTTTCTTCTCTCGCTGTCTTTAATCCTTTTACTAAAAAAAAAAAAAGTCACTACCATCTGTCATTATTGAGGATCTTCTCTGTCAAGCACCATGCTGGCTCTTTTCATTCAATATCTCACTCAGTCTTTCCATTTATCCTAAAGTAAATGTAACTGTGTTCACTATAGAGATAAGACAGTTTAGGCAAAGACACATAGCAAAAGCCAGAATTTAAATTAACGACTATCTGATTTCAAAACTTGTTTTCTTAATGCCAGCCACCCTCTCTCCTCCTTTCTTTTCACCTCCCCACCCTTTTTCTTTCAGCTCCTGTGTCCTTTAATTCTTGTTTTCTTTATCTTTCCATGCTATAATATCTGGAAAATGAGAGTGAAGGATACATATTTCTCACTAAAATTCTTGGTAACAAAGATTGCCTCAGTATTCTTGTAAACATTTCCACTTGGAGAAATTCTCACAGCCACTGATTTGACAAACCTTGGTCTGGTATCCTTTGACTAATGGAAATATTTATATTTTTTGACTGCTTCATTTTAAAGAATGTACTGGGATTTGCTCAAGAGAATATAAAAACCTGCTGTCCCTGTTTCCATTTCCAGACCCAGACATGACCCCAGTACATTAAAGCATCTGCTTTTGATTTCAAATCTTTCTATCTTAAGGGCCATCTTTCTGAACTAGGGTTTAAAGTAGCTCAACAAGCAGCAAGTGTGAGATGAAGGTAATTAGGGAAGTAGTTCTGGTTAAAAGCAGAAATTACGGAATTACCTATGTAACCTGAACACTCATGGTCTCCCATTTACACTTGTCATGGGCCCTGTTGCATCTATCTGCTCATCTGCCTGTGTTTCTCAAGTATTGTCAAAGAATTGCAGTATGACTTACCCTTTCTCCTCTAATCCACTTATGTTTCTCTCTAGGTGGGGCATGGGGAAAGGGGTCTATGGCCAAAAAGTGCTATGCAAAATAAGAAAACTTAAAAACTAATACGAGTTATGGAGAAAAGCTTTGACCCTTCCTGACACGGAGATGAAGTGGACATTTACTTAAGTCATATTCTGCATGATATTTTATAGTATTCATCTAAAAATTATAGAGAAAACTAGTTCTAGATTCAGGGAACTTGGAGGTAAACAACTTGATCAATTTGAGAACTGAAGAAATTGACCAAGTTGGCAAGAATTCAATATCTCTGCCTAGCAAATATAAATTAGTTCATACTTTAAAAATATTTGCTAATGGAGTATGCAACCAAAAAAGACTAAAAGAAGATAATACAGTTGATAACTGAAAGCCACAGTGCAGTTATGTGGAATCAGAAATGTCCATTTCTACCCTGAAGACCATGTGTAATCTTGGGCAAGTGACACATCATTCCTGAAGCTCTGCTGCTTCTGTAAAATGAGATTCATGATTTATAATATATACAATGGAATATTATTCATCCATAAAAAAGAATGAAACCTTGACATTTGCAATGACATGGATGGAGCTAGAGAGTATTATGCTAAGTGAAATAAGTAAAAGACAAATACCATATGATTTCACATAAGTGGAATTTAAGAAACAAAACATGTGAGCAAAGGGGAAAAAGAGAGAGAGGCAAACCAAGAAATAGACTCTTAACTACAGAGAACACAATGATGGTTACTAGAGGGGAGGCCAGTGGGGAGATGGGTTAAAGAGATAGTGGAACTTAAGAAGTACACTTGTGATGAGCACTGGGTGATTAAAATAAAAACTTTAATAAAATAAAATGAGGTTTATGATATCTATCTCACAGATTGTTATGAGGATTAAATGAAAGGCTATATGTGAAAGTACTTTGTAAATTATATACTACGAATAATCAGGGAAGTATGAGGATCCCAAATCAAAGATGTGTAGTGTGGATTCAATTAAAGCTTTTGTAGAGAGTCATGAGAGGGAACTTAGTAAGAGTAAAGCTACACAGACTACATATGTTTGAACCTAAAAGCTAGTGCTGTTGTTGAAGACAAAAACTTTGGTTGAAGGTAGACAATTGATTTAAAGCAAGGATGGTATCTTGTTCATATTTACAGTTCCAGTTCCAACAGGATCTTCCCTGGAGTAGGTGTTTAGTGCATGTTAGAAGGGCTAGGCAAATGGATGAGCAAATGGATGTGTGACTACATAACTCTGGTTCATTTTTAGGTTCAGAAATGGAAAAGCAGTTTTTGATATTTTCTTTAGCTCAGCCAAATACAGTTTTATAAGAAAACCAACATCATGACTTTTACCAAATATTTTTTGTAAGACTTCAGTGTTTTACTTCATTTTCTAGAAAGACAGGTGATGATATGAAATACCACTGAGAAAACAAGGCTTATAATTTGTGATTGTAAACCATTGTTTTGAATTAGTATTATAGACAGCCAATGAGACCAAGCTGACTGTTAAGTGATTTTTAAATCAGAAAAGAGGTATAAAGACTATGTCATCAGCCTGTTTTCTCACATGCCATAGAATGGTGCCTCCTGGTAGTGGGAACCAATGTCCTTATTGGGCATTAGGGTAGAAAGGAGGTAATGATCTTCATTGGGGAGATTTATATAGAATTGGGACAATTATGAATGAGATATTTACACTAAATTCCAAGACTTATTTGAGCATATTAGAATTTCAAAAGCACCAATGTGCTATATCTCATGATTTGTGTGTTCATTTTTGTAGGCTTGAGTTTTTGTTATCTTGCATTTTGCCCATTAACATTTTGTACCCATTAACATTCTGCACAAAGAAGAATTTGTAGATAGGCATCCAGGTTATTGGTGAATCCCACCAAGTAGCTTTTTCACTGCACAAACTTGTTTTGATAGTTTGAAATACCCCACAAGAAAGCAAGATAAAAAAATTGACCCTTGGAGGCTAACAAGGTAGACCTGAAACTCTATGAAAGCAATCCAATTCCCGTTATTGCTCTCATGGGAAGATTTTCTTGGGATATGTGAATGCATCAGGTTTAAGCCTGCTCGAAAGAAATAGGAGCAGATGCAGACAAAGAATTATAGTTATCAGGCCTATCTATGTCCATGGGGCAACACACGTCAATGAAGGATGCTTCATGATGACTGGACAGCCAGTCTCCAGTACTAAAATCATAATTATCGTGCCTAATGTGTAAAGGAGAGAGAGACCTGGGATTATGGGCAGTAAAGGATGAATTTGGGCACATAGATATTACTTGAAGCCCACAGCAGTGTGTCTTGGTTTAACAGGTAAACACCCATTCCCTTCCTTTTCTCCTCTTGAAGACTTTAAAGAATCCCTAGAGTAGAAGAGCTAATAGATGATCCAGTTATGGTATTGTTAGGTGAAATGTGGGTATAGAGACACTTTCCATTATTTATTTATAAAAAAAAAATTATTGAACAGATTCTATGTGCAGAGAGCTATCTAGGTGCTTGGGTTACAGTAATGAACACAACAAAATCCTTGCCCATATGCACCTTACATTCTGGTGGAGAGGACCCATAGTGACCAATAAACCACATGAACGCATACATTATAATGACAAATAGGGATAAGTATGACAAAGAAATATAAAGTAGGCTAACAAGATAGAGATGACCTATCACAGACTGGGATAGCCAGGTTGGAGGAAGTGGCCAAGGAAGGCTTCTCTGAGAAGTTGAGGTTGGAGGAGAGAGCTGAATGAAATGAGGAAGCAAGCCATATAATGTTATAACAGGATGGGACAGCAAGTGCAGAAGCCTGAAGGTGATTAAGCCTAGATTTTTACAGAAGGAGAAGTGAGTGTGTCTCAAATTGGAAGAGTCACAGGGAAGACGATGAGACTAGAGAAAAAGGCCGGCAGCAAAAAGAATCAGAGACGTCCATGTAGGTCATGGTTAGAATTTAGATGATATTCTAAGTGTGCTGAGAAGCTCTTGAAGGGTTTTAAGCCAGTGAACAATATGATTTCATTTGTATTTTAAATTTGTCTTTCTTCTGCCATATAGAAACTAAACTTCTTGGGTCAGTAGTGGGTTAGAAGCAGAACCAATTATCTCTATCCACTCTCATGATCTGTAACTTAAAAGAATATGAACTCCTCATGAGTGGAGACTACATATATCTCTACATATTACTGTTCCCAGTGCTTTGCCTTATCCTGGCACTACATGGGTACTTGGTAACTACTGAATATGTTCTGGAGGGGTGGATGAGGGAAGTTTCTTAGACTGGGGCAGGTATATCTTCACTTATCATGACTTAGGGCCCCTCTCATAGATGGGCCAGTCCCCATGAGGGGGGAATTGGGTTCCTTATGTTTTTTAGAGTTTACTAGTGATTTCCTGGGATCATGGCAAGATCACTATAATAGTAACCTTATAAAACTTGCAGAGATATATTAAGGGAATTTTGAAAGTGTCTCATGAAATGAGGATGAGGAGAAGTTTGATTCATACAGAAAGTTGGCTTGAGACCAGAGACCAAGACTACACGAGGAAGCTGGTCAATTGTTGTCTTTTTCGGAAGACACTTTGCAGATTTAAACTATGGAAGCATTAAATTTTTTCTTCCTCCTTGTCAGTATAAAATATGTTTGATAAGGTCAGTGACTATTGGGTAAGAAATGGGTCTTTCTTTTCTGATGGGCCCTTCTGGAGACTTGTCTTGACCTGTGTCCATAAAATCACCCTTTCCTAGCTAAATTAAAGAAACAAATCTGTGCAAGCCTCCTCATAATTTTGACTTTTGGGTGTCACACAAGTCTGTAAGCTCCCGCCCTTATTATAAACACCATCTCCAGAGAAGGCAAACATTCTTAATTTTTACAGTCACGATGGAGTCATGCTTTGAGATCATCTGAGAAGTGCTGTAGAAGCACAAAGCATTATTACTATCATTAAGGCAGTAATGACTATGATTATAATGCAGTTAGGGGAGCCGAGGAGGAATGGTAGTTAAGGGTGAGTAAGCTTTACCCCCCATATATCTAAGTAAGATTCACAGTATCAAAAACCTGCATGTGGGTGTATGTGGTAGGCACAGAGAAGCAGGTGATATTGAGATGTCATCACTGGGGGATATGTACTCAAATCTATTTTAGTGAAACAGTGTTCAGAAAACATTCTATTCCATTCTATTCTACTTAAAACCTAAAGCACAGCTCTGTTTTGTTTCAGTAGTAATGTATTGGTAGAAATGTGATTTCCCTGCATATCACTTGGAATGTAATGGTAATCTCAGAAGCTCTGGATATAGCAGGAGGTTGTGATATAAAGTATTTATATCACATATAAAGTAACTGCTCTGTGGAACAAAAGGAGGATGTGACAGGAAGTCTGTAGTTTGGCATCTTTGTCATTTCTTACTACTTTCTTCCTTGATCTCCATTTAAGGGAAACTGTGATTCTGAAAAACTGACATTTACTCACTCAATAAGCATGTATGAAGTATCTATTAAATGCCATGCCTGGTGTTAGCTTGTAGGATTAATGGGATGAATATGATTTGATCCTTGCCTTAAAGGTTTTACAGGTTAGTGAGAGAGTCAGACAACAATATCAGTGGGTTGGATGTGTTAAATACCAGCTCTTCCATTGCCTGAGCACCATGATCAAATCTGCATCTTGGAGGTCTCCCTTTGGGGTCAGTGTGTAGGATGAATTTAAGTGAAGTGAACTGGAGCAGGGAGAACCTGATCAAGGCCATTTCAGAAGTACAGGTGAGAGATAAGTGCCTAACTTAAGTTCTTGAAAGATTTTTCATCTCTGAAATTCAAATGCTTGGCATTACTTATTATGAGACCAAATGAAGGGAAGGACTGGTTTGTAGGATTCAGATAATTTGTGTGTGGTTGGTATATTTAGTTCCTTGATGTTGCCCTGCCTCTGAGTGGAAGTGGAGAGTGATTGTTTCACAGGGGTGGGAAATGCCTGGATGTTTCCTCTGAGTTTGAGAGGTTTTGTGCAATGGAGAAATTGACTTAGAAATATTTTATGAGAAGTTCTTATAGAGGGCTGGAGCTACATGTGACATTTTGGACATGGTCCTAAATGTTATCTAAGAGAGCATGCACAATGATAAGGACCAAAAGAATTACTTCTTTTCTATCAGAGTGGATTGTCAATGGAGATTTTAGAAACTTTCTTTCAGAATTTGATAATTATTCTAGTGAAGAGAAAGAAAAAGGGCATGGGCACTGACACTCCATCTGCCTTGCCTGGGGTTGATACAGTGGGTTTTGGGAGAAGACCTTTGGTCATTTATTTCAGGCAGAAGGTCCACAAAGTGAATAAACTCATAAGATTGTACAAGGTGAACTCTATAAATTCTTTCCTATCCTGAGAGAGCTATAAAACTCATGACTTTTAAGATTTTAAAGAAGACTTTTAAAGAAGACTTTAAAGAAGACTAAAGATTTTAAAGAAGCTAATTGTTTTGAATTTATAATTTGAAAAGACTGAGTTTGCCTTTCTATCACTGGGAAGACCATAATCCCTATGAATTAATGTTGCAGAGTATGTTTACAGGGGTCATGTTTTACCCATTTAGAGATCAAACAGCTTTGGGAGGACTTTTGGAACTTTGCTTGTATGCAAATATTTGCTGTTCATTACAAAAGAGGTTTAATTGAAGTCAGCCTAACTTTGCACCAGAAGCAGAGTAATAGAGTATGGGGACCAGCTATTTTCCATTCCCTCTGCAAGTGTGGAAAAGATGAATGACTTTAAATATAACTAGGAAAGATAAAGTCAACAAGCCCCATTCTTAGGACAAGTAATATAACAAACAACAGAAGACTGAGATTGAATCAAGAAAAAAAATCTTGTTGGCCATTGCAGGGTGACCTGAAAGAACCAGCCTCAGTTTTGCCAACCTCTTCCTAGGAGTTTCCATAGCATAAGAGTCAGTTACCTTTTAGGGATGCTTTCAGGTATGGTGAAGGGACTGGATTAGCTCTTCTAGTTCTGTATTAACAAGATCATACTTAATTGGAAATTATCTTTGAAGCATTTTGGAAGTGTGGACTATTTTTTAACTTAAAGGTGATATTTATTGCTTCTAACTTAAAGAAAAAACACTTTCTAAGTTCATTGTCAGAAAGCACCTTCACCAGAGCAGAAATAACATGGGTTGCATAGGGACGCGCCATGATATGAAAGCATTCCCTCCTACAGCTATATAAGCAGTTCTTTTCATATCTTCAGAAGAAGCAGAAATGATCCCCCATGGAAACTCATAAGTATAATTTGCCTCATATTTATTAATACCTTCTGATTATGATAGGTGCCATGCCTAATGTTTTCATGTGCATGATCTCACTGTGTCATATTTTATTAAATGAAGAAATAGAAAACTAGTGATTTTTTTCCCCCAGAGACATAGAATTAAAATGAGGCAGAATAAAACTTCTGATTTTGAAGTTCAGGTTTCTTTCCTGTGCATCTGTGGTCTTCTACTCTTGCTGACACACTGCTGATAACTCCCTGGCTGTCAGGCTGAGCTCGAGGTAACAGCTCTATCCCACCCACCACCTCTTTCAACCCCCACTGCATCTGCCTCAAGCTAAGCTCTGTCCTGTGCATTGAGAGCTTCCATCTCTGCTTAGCTGTTTCTTAGCTGTTATCTCCATCCATAACTAGTGGTGAGACCAGAACTCTGGTTCCCTGAAATTTTGGGTTCAGAGTCCCTTTTAATGCATACACCGCTACAACGTAAAGAAGCATGCTATAGTTCTAACTCCCAGATGAATCTCAAATCTGTTAAATTTCCTCCATTAGCACTTTTTCTATCCTACCTAGCTCAAGCCACCATCTTGAAAGAAACAAAAGTCTGGACTGCTGTAAAAGTTTTCTCATACTCTATGATCCAGAGCATGGTCCCTGGACCACTAGCATCTGCATTACTTAGGAGCTTATTAGAAATGTAGGATCTCAAAAAAAAAAAAAAAAAAAAAAAGCAGAATCTCATGCCCCATCTTGGACTTGGAGACTCAGAATCTGCTTTTAACCAGATCACCAGATGTTCATGTGCACTTTAGAGAATCAGTGTTCTAACAGACCTACCCCTATTCTCTTTGCCTCCTTCATTATATTCGCCCCCTTGTATCCAGTGTGATCTTTAAAAAATGGGAAAATGTTCATACCATTTCTCTACTTAAAGTTCTTTAATGGCTTCCCACATTCACTTATTATAAAACCCAAACTTTTTACAATAACTTAAAAAGTCCTGCAAGATCTGATTCTCACTGACTCCCAAGCACACTGACTTCCCTTTCCTTTCAGCTCTTAAAACACACCAAGCTTGGTTTTACCCATAAGATGTGCCCCATTGTTTCCTTTACTCTGAATACTCCCCTCTTGCTCTTGACACAATCTGAATTTTCTTAACCTTTCATTTCAGCTTACATGTCATTTTTGACAGAAAATTTACCTGACTGGTGTAAGGCAGTTCCTCCAGTTTTTCTTTATTATAATCATGCTTGTTTCCTTTAGAACATATATCTCGATTTGTCATTATATTATCTATTTCCCTAACAACTGTCTATTTTCCTTTCTTGGACCATATAATGGTAAAATACATGACTACTTCCCTAGCCTTTAACATAGTGAATGAGAAGGTACTCTATAAATATCTGTTCAACAAATGAATAACCATACTATAGTTATGTTTCTTGTTCATTGCATTTTTTCAGGAGTATATAATCAAAGAGAAACTGTTAGTATTTATAATTCTTTCAATTATTACTAGTTTTTTGTCATTTTACCTGGATTATGCTTAGAAGCTATACAGATTCAGGAATACCAGAACCTAATACTTAGTACCAACTTTAAACATTATCGGTATAGTGTTTTTTGTTTCCAAGCTATTTACAAATGTGAGCTAGTTCTTATTTATCTACTTTATCCAACAAATATTGTCCTTATCTCAAATATCTAGCCATTTCCTTAATGGAAACCAGAAAATGTTGTCTAAAAGTATAATTGCTTTGATCCGGTGTTGATGAGGAAACATATTGAACAAATATTCTAATATCGTTTTTTCCTTTTTTAAAGAGTACTGTAAAGGATGTAGGGGTAATGAGTTCAAGGACCGATGTCTTGAAAATTGGGCTGCAACTGGTGGTTAACCCAGGGTCACAAAAAGAAAACTCCCTTGTGATGTATCATTGCACAACTGCATAAAGCACATGTGTAATAGAGACTTGTATCTTCCCCTGGAACATCTGGCGTTACTCATCATGAGAAGCAGGTGCCTAGGTTGGACGGACCATATGTCCTTTCCAGGATGACACATTCCTGTTGTTTCTGGGTTGCATCTGAATTTTCTTTGGCTCTTGTCAACCCAAGCACATTAATAATCAGAATGATAATGTAGAGAAAGATTGCCTAAGAATGAGGGTAAACAAGGCAGTTACTGCTTCTTGTACGATGAGGTTCTGGGTTGCAGAAAACTTAGTAAGCCACCCTGTGATTGACAGCTCATAACAGTCCAGAAGTAATGCGTGTATACTTGCTATGACAAGTTGAGTCACAGCTTCCATGGATGAAACTTGTCTCCAAACGGGGGTTTGCCTGCTAGCTAGCCAAAGTCTTTTTTAGGTCTTAGCCAACGATGGGTCATGGTGTCATAAAAGTTTACTGAGTTGCACTCTTTCCCCTCACATAAGCTATTGGGGCTCAAAAGATGAAGGTTGGTGAAAGTACTGGAACAAGGTTTACAAATGTACAGTACTTCAGCCAGAGTACATCTTATTAAACTCACTAGAGAGCAGCATGGTAAAGTCACCTGTCCTGTTGTGCTCTTCTGCCTAGCTCTACTCCAGCATGGTGTTAAATCACTGATTGTTAGATTTCTGGGATGGAAACCATCTGGTTATTCAGGTCCATGCACACTGTTTGTATTGTTATTGTTCTGAATCCCATGCGGAGTTTGGCAAGAACTTAATATTTGGAATTCCAATAGTGGTAGTGTTTCTCAAGGTGTGGTGTGCAGATTATCTGTTTTAGAATTACCTGGCATGCTTCTGAAAAGCCTAGATTTCTGGGACTGCCCCTACAGATCTACTGAGTCAAGGTGCTGTCATAAAGATTAGAAGTCTGTGTTGTTAGCAGATGTTCCCAATAATCCTTATGAATTGTAAAGTTTGAGAACTAGCTTCTCTTAAAATTAAGTGTACTATTTTAAAATTATCTTCTAATAGTCTCTAAATAGAATTGGGGGTTAAATTAATCTACTTTAAAAATAAGGGTTTCATGGATCAGGAATAGCCCTACAATGCATTCTTGGCTTGTCAGCTATGACACTATTAAAAATTATCCTAAAGTTAATCCTTAATAGTGTGTCTGAGCCCTACTCAAAAGTGACTCTTTATAGAACAAAGACATATTTTCAGGGATGATTTGCATGGTTTGGAGTGCATGCATGTGTGTGTATGTGTGTGTGAGTGTATTTGTGCATGTTTGCCTATGTGTGTAAGAAGATAGGAGTTAATTGGGGTCCTCTTCTTTCTGTGGATTTTGGATCACTCCCTTTTATCCTAAGGCAAATGCTAATGGAATACTAAGAGGAATTCATCTTTCTCCCTTTAGCAAAATAATTTTAAGAGGTTTTCTTTTGTAATTTTTCTTTTGCAAATGAATAGATATCCATTATACCTAAGCTCTTTTCATGGCTCTTGTTTATTTTTAAAAAACATCTGTAGTGCAAAGATGCAAAAATCATCATTTAAAACCCAGTCAGGGTGCATTTAGTCCTCACTGCTACAAGTCATTTCTTAGAAATGTTTATTGAACTGTGATATACAACTGAAAATACACAAACTGAACATCACGTTTAACCAGTACTGAGATCAAGCAACAGAACTTCACTGATAACTCAGAAATCCCTTTTGTCCCTAATTTCAGTCACTAAAACTTTCCAAGAAGAGCCAATTTCCTGATGGCTAGAAGTAACTTTATTTCTAAAATATATCTAATCATTTTACTTATTTTTTGTAAATATTAATATTTCTTTACATATTGGAATCTTTAGCATTTTAATGTTCCAATCTGAACTTTCTTCACTATATGCTGACTTTTCAAAAACCCTTTTGTTTGGCTAATTTTATAATTCTAGAATTTTTATTTCATTGAGTGGCATTCTCCCTGTTCAACCTGAATCATATCTGGTTGCTCCATGTTTTGTTTCTAACCTGGAATGTACAAATTAAAATTTCAGGGTGGCATTAGGTGTGTAGTTAATATCAATTATTGAATACTTCAGGCAATTGTTTGAACTATGTTAGTTTAAAACAAGTGGTTAACATTTTTTTCTCTGTTTATCTAATTGGAAAACTTGGTCAACAAGCAAACCAATTAGTAGGATATAATAGATTCAGTGCAATAATTTATTAGAGCTAGGAATAATTCAGTAAGAATTGATATTTGGTGTGTTAGGGAACCACAAATAAAAATAAATATGGCCCTCCTAGGGACTTCACACGATTTTCTGTTTTAGTCATAAATCACATGGTATTCTCAGCACCAGGCAAGCCTATTGTCAAGGCTTGAAAAGAAAAGTATCATGGGAATGTGGAAAGAGTACTGTATTTGGGGTCTGAAACCTTGTGTGAACAACGGCAAGTCATATAATCTCATTGAGAATCAGTTTCTAAATCTATCAAATGAGGATGATAAAAGTTTCCTTGAAAAGTTGTGGTGAGAAGTAAATAAGATTAATATTTCTAACCATCTAAGAAAATGCCTAGACATAGTCACTGTTCAGTCAGTGTGGCTTTCGTCTCTCTTTTAGCATAGCAGGGTAACATTTTCAAAGGGGTTTAACATGGGAGGTCTATTCTATCAGAAAATAAAAAGTACTATTCTATACCCTTTCCATACATTTTCTATTTATTTATTTCTTATTCCAAAAATGCATGCAATTACATAAAAATTTGGAAATAGACTTATACCAAGAACTCCTTTAAATCCCATACTCTGAGAGATAACAACAGTAAATATTGGTTATAACCATCTCCCTTACCGTTGTATTTTCTTAGTACCCCTCCAAATGCTCTGTACATAGTAGGTCTATAAATGTTTCCAGAATTGAACTTTTTCCTGAAATATATGAAAGTGGTTGTAAATCCTTTCTGAATATTAATTATTGGCTTAGAATGAAACCCAACAGACTTTTTTTTCTACCTGCTATTTTTTTTTTCAATCCTGAAGGACAGATACTTGTCCTATTAACTTGTCAAATAGCTCTAGGGACAGAGATTATAGCATTCTTTTTCTAAGAGGATAGGTCTATAGAGCAGATGTTAATAAAATAAAGCATTTAAAAACTACTTTATTAGACTTTCATTGAATTTTAAAGTTAAAGCTGGGTTTTTCTTTTCTTCTTAAAGGAGTATGGCAAGGTGGGAAGAACTGACTTAGGAAACCATGAGCTGAGTTGTAGCCCCTGCTCTTCATTCATTCATTTCCCTGCCTTGAGGTCTAGGTAAGTAACACAACTTCTGTCACCTTGCAAAAGCTAAGGAAATAATGCAGGCTCTGCTTTCTTATGTGGTGATTGTGGAAATCAATTGTGATAGTTGGTAATATTTTTTGTTCACTAATGTGGTAGTGTTTTTTTGTGCACTAATGTGCTATAAACTTTTTGTTGTTGCATGGCATGAATAGGAAAATTAGTGTGCATAGCATTAACATAAATATTTCTTTTGGGCTATATGTGAAAAACAGCAGAATATATTTTGATTTTATTTCTCAGAGTGTTTTATACCTACATCCTTAGGGGCTGAGTGCTATACCTGGAAGCACAAAATTCCCCAATTGCCTATAACTTTTGTGGATTATCACTTCTTTATTATGTGCCAGTCTAAAAATTCAGAAAGCAGAATTTTAAAAAATAATAATATATTTTCTAGCCCTCATCTAACTCAGGAATAGAATTCCATCTATATTGCCATTATTCTCTTTATATACTTCAATACAACATGATTATAGTCACTGTTATCCAAAGCATTAAATGGGCTACTTAGCATTTGGGGAAACAACAGCATTAACCATTAAATATTATAATCATGCATCCCCTAGACATATTGTAAGATTTCTGTGTCTTTGTGTCAGAACAAAGTCTGAACATTTAGAGTGTGTCATTTAAAGTCAGAACAAACTGGTTTTGAACTGTTGCTCCACTTTACCAGCTATGTGACTTTGGGGGTAAGTTATCATCCCCTCTGAATCTCAGCTTTAAATTAGGATGATATGAAATGGTGTATATAGTGTACCTAGGACAGTGCTTGGCACATTTTTGATATTCTGTAAGTATTAGTTCCCTTTTCCTTCTCATCATGACACCAAAATGTTTACTTATTTTAATAGATATGAATGTTTGATAAGTTAGAATAATAGGAAAAATCTATTTCATTTATGTTTCCAAAGCATAGTGTAAAAATCTGTTCTTTTATCTGCATAGATTAAGAGGCAAAGAATTATATTTTCAAACAAGATGTTTTCTTGGGAATTTGTTTACCTTGCATAATGCAAACATAAGCTACAGTTGGCTTAATGACTTAAATGTGAAACTAAAGCCACAGAGGAAATAGGAGAAAGTATAGGAGGATATTTTAAGCATCTTGGATTGGAAAAAGTTTCCCTTTACAGGATAGCAACTCAGGGATCTTAAAAGATACATATGTCACATTTCATTACACTAAAATTGAAGACCCCTGGCAAAAAAATGTAACCAGAAAACAAAGGGAAAACTGTGGAATTTTTTTTTACAATTCAGAAACGGCGTGAAGAGTTCCCACAAGTAAATAAGAAAAGATAAACAACTTAGTAGAGCAAACAAGCAAAGGGCATATGTTTAGGTAACTGCTTCTTTCCACCTGAAGAAGCTACGTTGGTAGTTGTGAGTGAGTCCCAAGTACTGAAGACAGAGTGTTAAATCATATTTGTAAATGAATGGGAAGACAGTGGTCCTATATTTTGTCAGTGTGATCAGCTCTGTTTTGAATGAATGAGTTTTCTTGACTGAAACCTAGAAGTTTCCTGAAAAAACATTGTTTTAAAAATTCTAGGTTTTTAAATGGATATTCTTTCTAAACACTTGTTTATTTCATCATCTTTGTCAGAGTTAAGAAACACATGCCTAATCCTTTGTTGATGACTTTATTCATCATCAAGAACATTGATTATTATATTGTGCTCTAATGCAGTACAATGAAGTTAGGAAGAGCTGTTTACCCCTGGGCTAGTTAGGTTAAGATTGCTATGCACCTTGAATTCTGAAGGAGATATTAACTAGCAATAAAAGACAATCATATAAATTACAGTTACCTTTGAAAATCCCCTAGGGAGTTTCCTCTGTGGAGATCAATGTATAATCAATCTCTCAAGAATTCCAAAATAGCCCATTTTTCTTTGGCATTGGAAAGGATTGTTCTTTCCCTGCGGCTCAGTTGGTTCACAATCTGGTACTAGATTCTATGAAACAGTATCTGCATTTAAACTCAAGGACATTTGCTTTGTGTTTATACTTTATATGAGTGTGCTGATTACATCTTCATACCTATCCTATGAAATATCCATTTTACAGGTGAGTAAATGGAGGCTTTGAAAGGTGAAATATCCTACTAGTACATGGGAGCTAAAATATGGGAGAGCTTGTGAGTTTGATTTAGATTAACCCTATGCTACACTAAATTTCTTAGAATTGTAATGTAAAATAAAACTAAAAACGTTCTAAGTGAGAGTCCAATAAACTTTTCACTGAATGAAATACGGAAGTTTCAGATATGAGCTTTGGAAGTAAATGTGTACTAGCTGTTCAGAGGTATGACCATCTTCTGCTCATCATTAACATTCTGCGTAGGTGAGGTATTCCTTTGCATATCTGAAGAGGTGATAACTAAAGTATGAGGTGCCATAGTTCATGAAGAAATGTTTTTGATCATGTATGCAGCTTGCCACACTGTATTATAAAAAACACATTGTGATTAAGCAATGAATTTCATCTTCTCCAGGGTATCTCGCATTTCACACCTCTATACTGTCATTGTCCTCATGAATCTTTCATTGTGCCTCAGAGTTGGGTAATATAGTTGAGCATATCAGGGATAGAAGCTTTCCCGGAAGGGATGTCTGTAATCAGCTGATGAACTGAATACAATTGGCTATGTGTGATGTAACTCCTACCATATACACCCCACAGAAAACCTTGAGTAAGGGAAAACAAACCCACTATGGCGTGTCTACTTTCTATTCATGATTGCACAGTCTCGGCTTCAAATACTAGATTTGAAGTACTCAGGAATCAAAAATGGTGATACGAATAGCAGGAGTTAAGGTGAGGCTCTGAGAAACAGGGAATTTTATATAAACCTCTCTTATAAAGATTGTGATCAAATTATTTAATGTTCCTCTGTTCTTTCTAAGAAGACATCAGTTAAAGAATCATTTTCTAAACCTTGCTTCAAGCAATTAACTCAAATACTTGCTTGCCCAAGTGTTTTAGATTTTATGACATCAAAACTTTTTCCTATTCTCTTTTCATTGTCCTCAGTGAGAATTCCTTGCATTACTCTTAGGATGTGTCCCTGGTTTCTTTTTTAGTCAATATTTACCTTCCCTCCCCCGTCACATAGATTCTCCACAGGAAAACCTAGCTTGAACACATTTGTTAAATTTTACATTTTACCTACCTGTAGTCTATTTTATTCTTTTTATTAAGCTTCTGTTGGTACAGAACTTCCTCAGTTTCTAGTATTTGAGCTGCTATGAATTACTCCATTTTTTCAACTTTCGAGTTTGAAATTACTCTAATTTCTTTGTTTTGTAAATTAATGTGGATTGGCAGCTCCACATTTTGCTCTTCCCACCCAACTTCCCTTTTGCCTGAGAGGATGCCACTGCTGGTGGCCAAACTCTGGAAATGGTGGCTAAAGCCAGTCCCAAGCAGGGTGACTCAGAGCTCTTGTAATTCCTTCAACCTTAGTTTCTTGTCTACAAAATGATAATAATAATACCTCATGGTATGCTTGGCTCAGGTATTGTTTCTTGCTAAGGAGATTGTCTGATTGCTTTTTTGTGTGTTTACCTTGGGACTCCAAATGGTTAGCAAAACTATTTGTTTGGGAAACTAAAGGCATTTAATGGAAAGAACTGCTTTTGATTAAGTAACAAGTAATCTATATAAATATACACCAAATTACAAATGGCAAAATAATAACAATAATAATAAATAATAAATCATGGAATCAATACAAGGATTAAACAAATGATACATATAATGTTATTGGCAAATTATCATGTGTGAGAAAAATATTAATTATTGTTGTAATTGACATCTCATTTCTCAGAACATATTTCTGTTTTTCTATTTTTGATAGCGATAGAGAATGCACATGAGTGTGTGTGTGTGAGAGAGAGAGAGAGAGAGAGAGAGAGAGAGAGAATACCAAGTAGGCTCTGCGCTCAGCACTGAGCCTGGTCCAGGGCTCAGTCCCATGACCTGAGCTGAAATCAAGAGTCAGATGCTCAGCTGACTGAGCCACCCAGGTGCCCCTCAGAGTTCTTTTGTATTTGAAACTTAAGGGGCGCCTGGGTGGCTTAGTCGGTTAAGCATCCGACTTTCGCTTAGGTCATGATCTCGCGGTTCGTGGGTTCGAGCCCCACGTCGGGCTCTGTGCTGACTGCCAGCTCAGAGCCTGGAGCCTGTTACAGTCTGTGACTCCCTCTCTCTCTGACCCTTCCCTGCTCACGCTGTCTCTCTCTCTCTTTCTCTCCTAGAAATAAATAAAACATTAAAAAAAAATTTTTTAAATAAAAAAAGAAACTTGATCTATGCTTTGCCTTTCATATTCACTTGGTAATATACGTAATGTATGTTGTCTTGATTTCAATTTTCCTACCCATTCAGATGGTTCCTTACATATATTTTCCCTTCTAGCTATCACCCTCTTTTTTTCTTTCCTTAGAAATGGCTTCAAGGAAAGTTCTATATTATCAGCATTGGGTTTAGAATTTTAGAAGCCCTCTACTATGAAAATATTGTGGTACCCTCACCCCCCAGTACCCAAAAAAATCAAAGTAAAGTTGTATTTTTTAAAATAACAGAAAACCCTATAATAATATCTCTGTAACATAATAATATCTCTACAGATTAATAATATGAGACTTAAATGATAAAATTAGATTTTTCATGTTATGGTTATACATTTCTGAGTCAATTCATTGTACTTGAGCTTTTCACCGTTTTTTAGAGGGGCAACTGTTGAGCTATGAGTCTCTGTATTAAATAAGTCAGTCTAGTTTAGCCGGTTGCCATTCCTTCGGTGCATACATGTCACACACACTGTCAGGGCAAGAATTCCTGTTCCCTCAAAGGTCCTTGTAGTAAGACTAAGTCTCAATTTGACATGAGACCAATTAATAGGAGAACATCAAATTTAATAGCATACACATGGGGAATGCACACAGGCATGGAACTTTCAAAGACAGTTAGGCAAAATGAAGTATACATGCCATCCCAAGTTAAGGAGGAGGCAGTAGGGTATCTGGGAGTTAAGAAGAAAGGAATGCAGTTCATGGAGCAATAAGAAGAAGAGCAGATGTTCAGTATTTATGTATTTACTTTGCCATACAAATGGGTCACTTACATAAAAACTATCTTTGATAAGAAGCCTTATTCTGAGAAAGACCCCCAATTTAGATTCTTTGATGTGAGAGGCCTAAATAAACTTAACCAGCTTTTCCGCTTCTGGGCAAATGCCTGCGCTGCGGGAAGCTAATACCTAACCAGCTCTTTCTGCTTCTGTAACAATGCTTAAGGCTTGCGTTCCCAGTTCCCACCGCCGGATTGCCCAAGGGACTAGCCTCCTGGCGGCAGCCACTCCCAAAAGGCCAGCAGCCACCCCCCACCTTGCTGAGGGAAGGGCCTGGAGAGAGAGATGTTAACCTGTTAGTCGCCAAACAAGACTTTAAACTCGCTCTATAATAGGCTGAATTCAAAGGTATCCCAAATGTTGTAATTAGATCCAGCCAAACCTGATGGCGGGAACCAATCAGATACGGTATATGTTCACATTTAAATGTTAACCAATGGCAAACTTGTAACCATGGAAATCTGTCCCTCCCCATGACTTGTTTACTTCTGTCTATAAAAAGGCTGCAGAGGCTTTGTTCAGGGCCTCTCAGCGTCACCGGCAAAGAGTGCGCGGAGGTCCGGGTTCGAACCTGCAAATAAACAACCCTTGCCGCTTGGCTTTGACTCTGGTCTCTGGTGGTCTGTTTTTGGGGTTCTCTCGAATTCTGGGCGTTTCAGATGTAGTTAAGGGAAAGACAAAAGATTATTTGAGGCTGCAAGGGCTTGTAAGCCTTCAGTTTCAAATAATCTTCATGCCAAAATGGCTCATCTTGGCCTTGGCGCCTACAACAGATCCTACTATCTCTGTGTGTATGTGTGTGTGTTTTTACAGTATATTATATAGTTAACTATATATAATATATATAATTATATAGAGTCACAATATTATTCAAAGTGCTTAAGTCTGGAGGGAGATTATCAGGCAGCTTTATATCTGCCATTTGCAAATAGGTTTTTGTGTAGATTTCTTAACATTTATGAGTCTCCTTTCCTGGTCTGTGAAAACGGGGTCATAACAATATTTTCTTCTCAAGGTTGTTGTGAAAATTGGGGAGGGTTATGTAGGCAACTCCATCTGAGATGTTATTAACTACTTCGGGGTGTCTGGGGGGCTCAGTTGGTTAAGCATCTGACTCTTGATCTTAGCTAGCTCAGGTCTTGCTTTCAGAGTTGTGAATCCAACCCCTGTACTGAGCCTGTTCTGGGTGTGAAGACTACTTAAAAAAAGAGAGAGGGAGAAAGAGAACTTATTAACCACTACATAACTTCAGTGAGTTAAATTTAAATAATGGTATACTTTCTTTGTCCTGTTAAATTACTAAGATATGAGATAAAGGTCAGTACTAAATAATTATTACCTGTCCCTGCTACTCCTGGCTGTTACTGAGCAAACTGTCTCTTTATCACTAAAGTGTGAGCACCAAAATCAGTCTTGTTTCATGCAAGGGCAAGGTCAAGGGGCAGATTTGAAAAGTAATATTTACTTCATTGACTTCTTGGGATGTTTAAGTTACTTATTTTTAAAGTATTCACCACACTGCTAAGTGCACAGGAAATGCTCAATAAATGGGGGTGGTGCTAATTCTTATTGATGAACATCTCTGGAAGCAAGGTTCATTCTGATTTTTGACCAGTCAGACTCGAAGTTCAAGATTTGAAGCAAGCATGGGTGAGAGTGTGATTGAGGTGAGGACATCCAGAATTAACATTGAGTCAGAAGTTTATGTAGAGAATAGTATCAGTCCACATAATTTTTATGGACAGTGATTCTGGTTAAATTTTTATGGACAGTGATTCTGGAGAGCTAAGTTTATTTCAGAAAATATTATAACTTCTCATTGCCTCCTATGGAGTAAGTGGATGATGTAAATCAGAAGGCCTTTATGTTTCTGAGAGTCAAGGGCATTGGATGCAATTTGGAGGTAGTCCCTGAGGCAGAGCTGAAATTTTAAGCATTCTGAGGAGGAGAGGTATTTGAAGATCCTGAGAATTTGGGAGAGGGAAGAGAAGAGTCATTAAGATTGGGCAGCATGTGGAGAAAGAGAAGAAGGGAAATAAAGTCCTGGTAGTGATTTGGAAAAGAAAAGAAATATCTAATGGAAGCCTTTATAGGTTTTGGAGGTAATGTGCAATTTAAATCTTTTCCTCCATCTTCCCTACAAAATCTCCAGTAAAATCTGCCACTATTCATGAATACTTTGATGTAGTTGGGTTCTTTAGAAGAACTTTAGAGAAGTACCCCAGCAGAGATAGTGCAGAGATAGTGCAGAGTGGTGCATTTGAGAACATGTGAGCTACACTCTGCTTTTCTCTGTTCCTTTTACTCTGACTCCACTGCCCTCAGAGGTTCCTATTATGCAGAACAAGCTTTCTTGTTTATAACTTTTTTTAATATCCAGATTTGAAGTCACTTTCAAGTTAGGCTCTGTTTCCTGGAATCCTCAAGTCTACCTTAAACTGCCCTAGAACATGCACACTACTCTGATATGAGGGTTTAGATGTATATAGTTCAAGAGATTAGGAGTCAAGGTCATGGTGATGGTTGTAGTGAGCACAGCAATTCTTGTCCTGGCTGTAGAGAAAAGCATAATATAATGGTTTATTTTTTTATTTTTATTCTCATTTTAAAAAGTTTTCATGTTTTTTATTTATTTCAGAGAAAGAGAGAGACAGACAGACAGCGTGGGCAGGGCAGGGTCATAGAGAGAGGGAGATAGAGAATCTGAAGCAGGTTCCAGGCGCTGAGCTACCTGTCAGCACAGAGCCCGACACAGGGCTCGAACCCACAAACCATGAGATCATGACCTGAGCCATGAGATCATGACCTGAGCCGAAGCTGGATGCTTAACTGACTGAGCCACCCAGGTGACCCATCATAATTGTTTAAATGAAAAAAAAAAGGTACACGTTATTTTGAATTAGATTCACTTGAACTTGAATCAAGTTTCTGTCATTGTTTGCAGTGTGACTTCAATGAACTTACGTAACTTCTCTAAAATTTAGGTGTTGTCATCCATAAACCCTTTCCTCACAGAGTTGTGAGTTTGTTACCCACAAAGACAGATAATAGTGGTGCAAGGGCAAGAGGCTGAGTCTCGTAGATATCATCACTACCTATTAAAGCTAATTTTTAATTAGTTTTAATATTCCTCTCCACTAAATATTTTATAGAACATTATTAGTTCTACAATATACCAAAAGAAAGATACACTCTAAAAAGATTTTTTTTTAACATTTATTTATTTTCAGAGACAGACAGAGACAGAGTGCAAGCAGGAGAGGGGCAGAGAGAAAGGGAGATATAGAATCCAAAGCAGACTCTAGGCTCTGAGCTATCAGCACAGAGCTTGATGCTGGGCTCAAACCCATGAACTGTGAGATCAGGACCTGAGCCGAAGTTGGATGCTTAGCCAACTTGAGGCACCCAGGAGCCCTAAAAGAAAGATACACTTTAATAAATATTTACTCTCTTTCAGAAGAAAGCAACTGTAATAGTCAACCAAGTCTAATTTTTATTTAATTGTAAATAACCTGATAAATTTTCAAACATTCAGATTCATACTAGTAATTAGTATTGACTGTGTATGTATAAAACTCAAGTTTTTAAAATTATCCTTATTAAATTACTGAGAGGATAAACAACTTGATGATTTCTTAAGGTACCACCTTTTAGATACTGGTAAGTTGACCGTTTCCTAAATCAATTATACCTATCACAGAATAGCAATGGGAATATGCTACAGTTGCAAATGTATTCTTAAAATTATTATTCAATTAGCACATGAACTTAAGGTATAGTTTGAGTACTAAAGTGAGGACTACTGAACCATTTACTAGACAAAAAGTATGAAATTACTTATTCTCCCAAGTCAGCTTCAAATTTCTAGTGCATCTGGAACTAAGAAATGCCAACCAATTTAAAAAGGAAATGATCACAATCTCTTTGCCAATGTTTTCTGCCTTAGTAGAACCAAGGATTATAGCTAACATTTTTCCTTTAGCCGTTGATGGGCAAAAATTTACCTTCTATAAATCTTGCTTATATAACAGGCATAGTGGTGTTTAGGAAATATAACAGATAATAATAGCTATTTTGTAGAAATGTCTTCATTGAAGAAAATGGTAGTTCCCATATTTAAGCATTTATGGAATAACTAAGGGATTTAAAAGAGGAGGTTATTTTTAAGGTTTTTAACCATGGTATTTGTGTACCAATGGGAATGTTAAGTTTGTTTCCATTAAAAGGGATAATCAAAGGCTAAATACAACTAGAAATCTCTTGAGCAACCAATATGCAATTATTTAGTAAATAAAAATTAGACAGCTTATACAATAGCTTTTTCCAAGTAAATTTTAAAATTACTTTAACAGGGACTAGTTGATAATTAATAGAATCCATTACTAAGAGTGGATGGCCTGATCCAGTACTTTAACAAGAATATTTATTCATCTTCAAAGCCAAGGGAAAATGCTTTTGAAACTAGGTCAAAGGGAGAAGTGGTTTTTCTTGGACTATTATATGATCTAATATTGCTTGACTTCTATATTGTAGGGTAATAGACCACAACAAAGATATCAAGTGCTTTGTTTACATTTCAAGAAACACACAAAAGACTACCTCATTCTGCAGAATTGAGGACTTTTGTGATTCCTTTACTGTTGATTTTAGGGCTTTTTAAATAACTTTAATAACAATAGATTTTGTGATTTTTTTTTTCAGGTCTTATCTCAAACAATCTCATTTCATGATCTTCATCTCCATTTCTATCTCCATTTTCACCCCTACCTTTTCTTATCTCAGTCTCTCACTGTCTAAAATTGTCTATAAAATTCAACACTGAAGTAAGATACATTTTAAAATCTGGGTGATAGAGCTATGTCTTCCCATGTTTTAATAAATATCAGTTTAGGTTATTTCAGTTTAATGTGCTTAAACTAATAAAACCACTTTCATGTTTATGCTTGACGTTAGCAGATGCACTTGGCATTTATGCGTCATGGTTGGTGCTGAAAAGCCACAGATGAACTGTTGCTTTCTCAGTCCTGACACTTCTTATTAAAGTCTAAGAAAATTCTGATTATTTTAGGAGATAGGATGAATAAAAGTATTTCACCTGGGGAAAGAAAGTTCATTGAGAATGCTCTAGGATAAGATCTTGAAAAATAGTGGCCAGTTAGTCTCCATCTACTTACTCTGAGAAATAGTTTTAAAGCAACAGGAATTTTGTTAGTGTCTAAGGAACAAATTCCTAAGAATAAAGATTTCAAATACATACCTTTTTTTTCTTCTTCTCTTATCCATAGGAAAAAAGCAATCCATGGGAGCCACTGTGGACATAATGGTTTGAGGTAGAGGACTTCCTTGAAGTCCAATGAACCAATCAGACACTTATTTTCCCCAGTAATTTTTTTTTTATTGGAAAAGTTCAGTATGGAATAAATATTAAATTAGCTTCAAAGTGCTTTATGTTGGGGCACCTGGGTGGCTCAGTCACTTGAGCGTGACTTTTGATTTTGGCTCAGGTCATCATCCCAGGTTCATGGGGCTGAGCCCCACATCAGGCTCTGCACTGAGTGGGTGTGTCTCTCTCTCTCACTCACACACACACATACAATGTTTTATGCTAGTCACTTCATAATAATGAATAAGTTCTGATGAAATAGATGAGTTAAATCAACAGCCTATACTAACTTTAGATAAAATTAGGAAGTTGATAAAGTTGTTCTTGGTATTCTCTTTCTTCTTTCATAAATACCATTTCTTCATGAGAGGCAGCATGGTTTAGTAGAAAAGTATTAGACCTTAAAATGAAATCCAGTTTCCCATAAACCAGTGTTCATCTGGTCTTAGTTCCTGAACCTAAGTCTCTGCTTCCTCATTTTCAAGAGGGGAATTATCAGTCCTGCTTTACGGAGCTGACATGAGCATTACATGACACTTCACAATGTACCTGAAACAGAAGAAATGTTTTATTTCTTGTCCTCTTAAGTTCTTTCCTGTCACAAAAGAAAGCAGTATGTTTAAGCTATCCTAGGATGTTATTGTCTTAGTAAATTACTCTTTTTCAGGAATATTTGAGTTTAGAAATAGCCTGTATGGAATTTTCAATAACAGAGTGGAGGAAGGGAGACATTTGAGAATGCAAGGGCACCTAAATAAAATATGGAAGTGATCATGTGTATCATTTACACGTGATTCTGGACAACTTCCTCATGGTACTATACAACTTATCAGCTAGTTGGCCAAGGATGTTTACCTTCATGACTTTGATATAATGACCATTTAAATGACATTTTAAAATGATAACATACTATGAAATATTATTCAATCCTTAAAAAGGAATGAAATTATGGCACATGCTATAAAATAGATGAACCTTGAAAACATTCTGCTAAGTGAAGTAAGTCAGACACAAAATGACAAATATGGTATGATTCCATTTATATGAGATACCTAGAATAGTCAAATTCATAGAGATGAAAAGAATAGTAGTTTCCAGGGGCTGGGGGCAAAGGGGAATGGAGAGATATTATTTAATGGTCAGAATTTAAGTTTGGGATGGTGAAGAGGTTCTGGAGATAGGTAATGGTGATTGTTGCAGAATAATGTGAAGGTACTCATACCATTGAGCTGTACACTTAAAAATGGTTAAATTTAGTTAATTTTGCTTTATATATATATACCACAATAACAAAGGTAAACTGCTTAATACAAAATAATGATATAATGTTAATACTAAAAAGTATACAGTTTCAAAAACAGTGTCACAAACTGGGAAATAATATTTGCAAAAGACATATTTGAAAAGGACTATTACTATAATATACAAAGAACTCTTAAAACTCAACAGTAAGAGTATGAATAACTCAATTAAAAAATGGTCCTAAGGCTTTAAAAGACAGCACATCAAAGTAGATACACAGATTACAAATAGTATATGAAAATGTGCTCCAAATCATATGTCATTAAGGGTTTTCTTTTTCAAGTTTGCTTTGGCTATTCCGGGTCTTTTCTGGTTCCATACAAATTTTAGGATTGTTTCTTTTAGCTCTGTGTAGAATGCTGGTGTTATTTTGATAGGAATTGCATTGAATATGTAGATTGCTTTGGGTAGTACACATTTTACCAATATTTGCTCTTCCAATCCAGGAGCAAGAAATATTTTTCCATTTTGTGTGTGTGTGTGTGTGTGTGTGTGTGTGTCTTCTTTAATTTCTTTCATAAGCTTTCTATAGTTTTCAGTGTATAGATTTTTCACCTCTTTGGTTAGATTTATTCTTAGGTATTTTATAGGTTTTGGTGCAATTGTAAATGGGATCTATTCCTTGATTTCTCTTTCTGTTGCTTTATTGTTGGTGTATAGGAATGCAAGTGATTTCTGTGCATTGATTTTATATCCTGCCACTTTGCTAATTTTTTTCATGGAATGTTTTGGGATTTCCATATAAAGTATGTCATCTGTGAAGAGTGAGAGTTTGACCTCCTCTTGGCCAGTTTGAATGTCTTGTATTTCTTTGTGTTGTCTGATTGCTGAGGCTAAGATTTCCAATACTTTATTGAATAACAGTGGTGAGAGTGGACATCCCTGTCTTGTTCCTGAACTTAGGGGGAAAGCTCTCAGTTATTCCCCATTGAGAATGATATTAGCATTGGGTCTTTCATATACAGCTTTTATGATTTCGAGGTATGATCCTTCTATCCCTACTTTCTTAAGGGTTTTTATCAAGAAAAGATGCTGTATTTTGTCAAATGCTTTCTCTGTATTTATTGAGAGGATCATGTGGTTCCTGTCCTTTCTTTTATTGATGTGATGAATCACATTGTTTGTTTTGCATATATTGAACCAGCCTTGCATCCCAGGTATAAAACCCATTTGGTTGTGGTGAATAATTTTTTTTATGTATTGTTGAATCAGATTGGCTAATATTTTGTTGAGGATTTTTGCGTCTATGTTCATCAGGGAAAATCTGTCTATAGTTCTCCTTTTTAGTTTGGTCTTTGTCAGGTTTTGGAATCAAGGTAATGTTGGCTTCATAGAAAGAGCTTGGAAATTTTCCTTCCATTACTATTTTTTGGAGGAGCTTCAAGAGAATGAGTGTTAACTCTTCCTTAAACGTTTGGTAGAATTCCCTCTGGAAAGCAATCTGGCCCTGGACTCTTGTTTTTTGGGAGATTTTAGAGTACTAATTCGATTTGTTTACTGTTTATGGGTTTGTTCAAATTTTTGATTTCTTCCTGTTTCAGATTTGGTAGTTTATATGTTTCTAGGAATTTGTTCATTTCTTCCAGATCACCCATTTTACTGGCATATAATTGCTCATAATATTCTCTTATTATTGTTCTTATTTCTGCAGTGTTGTTCCTCTTTTATTCTTGATTTTATTTATTTGGGTCCTTTCTTTCTTTTTACTTTTTGACCAAACTGGCTAGTGGCTTATTAATTGTTAATTCTTTCAAAGAATCAGCTTCTGGCTTCATTGATCTGTTCTACTTTTTTTTGTTTTTTTTTTTTTGTTTCTTTGTTTTTTGTTTTTTGTTTTGTTTCAGTAGATTGATTTCTGCTCTAATCTTTATTATTTCCTGTTTTCTCCTGGTTTTGGATTTTATTTGCTCTTCTTTTTCCAGTTCTCTGAGGTGTAAGATTAGGTTGTATATCTGAGACCTTTCTTCCTTCTTTAGGAAGGCCTGAATTACTATATACTTCTCTCTTATGACTGCCTTTGCTGTCTCCCAGAGGTTTTGGCTGTGATGTTACCATTTTCATTGGCTTCCATATACTTTTTAATTTCCCCTTTAACTTCTTGGTTAGCCCATTCATTCTTCTTTAGTCTCCAAGTATTTGTTGTCTTTACAAATTTTTTCTTGAGGTTGATTTCGAGTTCATAGTGTTGTGTTCTGAAAATATACAGGGTATGGTCTCGATCTTTTTGTCCTAGTTGAGGGCTGATTTGTGTTTTAGTATGTGATCTATTCTGGAGAACATATACACTGGAGAAGAATGTATATTCCATTGCTTTAGGATGTAATGTTCTGAACATATCTGTTAAATCCATCCAGTCCAGTGTGTCATTCAAAGGCATTGTTTCCTTGTCGATTTTCTGTTTAGATGATTGTCCATTGCTGTAAGTGGGGTGTTGAAATCCCCTTCTATTATGGTATTTTATCAATGAGTTTCTTTATGTTTGTGATTAACTGATTTACATATTTGAGTGTATCACATTTGGAGCATGAATGTTTACAATTGTTATGTCTTCTTTGTGGATAGACCTCTTAATTATGATATAATGACCTTCTTCATCTCATGTTACAGTCCTGATTTTAAGGTCTAGATTATCTAAGATTCTAATCTATTTTTGAGCCCAGTTAGTATTCTTATTATCATGATTCTAAATTCTGGTTCAGACATATTGCTTGTATATGTGTTAGTTAAGTCCCTGGCTGTCATTTTTTCCTGCTCTTCTTTGGGGGTGAATTCCTTAGTTTCATCATTTTTAAGGAAGAAAAGTAATTACTAAGGTAAAAAATTTTAAATTAAAAACAACACACACACACACATACACACACAATTAATGATGCTAGTCATAGGTGTGTTTTGGTCTGGTTATCAAAAGGCACTTGCTTGATTAGAGAAAAAAGGGGGAAAAGAAAAAGGATAGTGTTTGAAAATTGAGAAAATGAATACAATGAAACAGAATAACTTGAAATGATGGAAGCAAAATAGAATTTGAAAAATTTACAAAAACTAAATTGAAAAAATATTTTTAATAAAAATTGAAAATAAAAGTTAATTTTTTCTTTCCATATTCAAGTAAATGAAAAGAAACAAAAAAAGAAAGAAAATTGAATAGATTCACCAGCAAGAAGACTGAAGTATGATTGATATTACATTGTTTTTCCCTAGAAATCAAACTATGAAGCACTTTATAATCTATAATCTAAGCAGGCAGAGAGATTCATGGTGTTCCTGGAAAGCAAGGTTGGCCCAGTTGGGCAGGGCTTAGTGTAACCACTCCATTCTCCACTAGATGGCGCTGCTTAGTTTACTGGGGTGGATTGTTCTGATGCCTGTAGGTGTGTGCGCCATGCACTAGCAGGTTGAAAATGGCGTCGCCCAGCTCTGGTGGGCGTCACTCATCCAGTGTCTGGTATTGGAACTCTGCTTTCCTGGACCAGGAACATGCACCCATCCTTTGTCTCCAGCTTCCATCCACTCCCCGCTTTTACACTATCCATGACCATGCTGTTAGTTTGCCAGGTGGCACCTCCCTCCTGAGTTTTGTCTCAGATGGGCTGTTTTTCCCAACCCCTGGCTGCTGAGGGACTGTGGTTTTGACCCACTCAAATCCTCTAAGGGAGGGTCTCACTGAGCAATGGCTGGGTGCCAGCTGCACCCAGGAACATTTGAGGGACCGTGATGTCCAGTGACTGTGGCATGCTATCGGGTAGCAGCGTTTCAAGGATTACGGAAAATCCCATGTGGCCTGAAGACCTCCCAGACCTACTCAGCTCCTGGGGATTTGCCCTACCCACCAGAGCACCACCAGGTATGGAGCTACAGAGTTTCAGACTCTGCACTCCCCTGTTAATAGAGTCTTAATGGAATTTAAATCCTCTCTCCTGTCTCCCTTTTTAGTTCAGTCCCTGCTGCTGTTTCCAGTTTTCTACTTTCTCTGCAGCTGCTTTTGTGGGACGTGGCTTTCCTGTACTAACCCCCCCCCCCCACCTCTTCACCCATGTCTCAGTCCTCTCTCTGCAAGCAAAAACAGCTCCCTGCCCTCCATGTCTTCTCTTTCCCCAAGTTCATCTCTCCAGGCCACACACCTGCTGAGTTCTGTAGTTCAGATTGTGCAGATTGTTGTTTTAATCCTCAAATCAGTTTTCTAGGTGTGGAGAATGGTTCAGTGTTGATCTGGCTGTATTTCATGTACACAAGATGGAAAAAAAGACTTTCATGCTATTCTGCCATCTTGGTTCCATCCAACAAGCTCAACTTCTAACAATACTTCTAACAATAGATTCCCTCTCCCTCATATTTTTTGCTGGATACGGATGGAATAATACAGTACGTACTCTTTTGCATATGGCTTCTTTCACTAACTGGTTTCACTTGCGAGTGTCATCTATATTGTTGCCTATACTTTAGATTGTTTATTTTCATTGTCACATAGTGTTTCATTGTGCAAATATCCTATAATTTCTTCAATCTTTTCCACTATTGGTGGGTATTTGAGGAGTATCTTGTTTGGGGCAATTATGAAGTCTACTTCTGTGAATACTGTATTGCATTTTTTGGTGAACATATGGTACATTTCTGTTGAGTATATACCTGGGAGTAGAATTACTAAGCAATAGGGTATGTAGATATTGACAAGCCATTTTCCACAGTGGTTATGTATATTTATACACCAAGAGCAGTGCATGAGAGTTCTGGTTTGCTCTACATCTTTACTAGCCTCACCAATTTTGTAGGGTTTTTTTTTTTTCCATATTTTTCTTGTACCTCTTCTGGTAGGTAGCCATATAAATTCATATCATTTTTAAAATGACTTCTCAGTTGCCTCTATTATACGTGCCTAGATGTCTCCACTTTAGGTTAGGTTGATGCTCCAATTAAAAAAAACCAAAACCCAACTCCCTTTATTCTTTTATCTTACATCTAAATTCTTATTTCACATCATCTATTCATAAATAAAACAGTGGATTTTTGGTCTGGTTTCACTTTTGTTTTCTTGGCAAACACTTCAAAAGGCAACTGGTAGCATCAAGATTCCAATGTCCTGGTATGAATAAATTAACAGTTGTCTCTGCAGAGTTAAAAATCTAGCTTAATTCCTTTGAAATATTTTGACAACTGTTTTATTGATGTAAGTAATTTAGATAGCCTATCTTTATGGAGAAGAAAAATAAAAATAGTTTGAGATCTCAAATAGGGACAGTTACTGATATTGACTAGTAGAAGTTAATTATTTAGGAGTATCCAGGATATGTAGAAGAATTGGGCCTTTCACCTACCAACCAAATAGGAATGGCATTAAATCTTACTAACTCAGATTAATTGAGACATAGTCATAGAAATATTAAATCTGAGTTATGTATATTAAGGTATATTGATATAAAATATTAGCTTCAGGTGTACAACATAGTGATTCAACAATTAACATTATGAAATGCTAACCATGATAATTGTAGTCACAATCTCTCACTAATTAACAGTATTATTCACTATATTCCCTATGCTGTAGTTTTCATCTCCATGACTTACTTATTTTATAATTGCAAGTTTGTATCACTTAATCCCTCTAGTTGGTAACTAAAGTGTTTGTCAGAGGCCATTGAGGAATTTGCTGAATTCCTAAAAAGTGAATGGGTAAGAAGAATTTATAATATATGAGTTAAGGATTGATTTAAAATTAGGTACTCAAAATTTTTTCTAGTGTGTTAAACTTTGCAGTACCATATTCAATTATGATTTCAATAACATACCATTTTTCTTTTAGCCTTTTTCTGATCTATCAAAAATTCAAAATGAGTAAATTAGGAATTAACTAATAAAGCATTTTTGTAATACTTTGATCTTCAGGGATACCCAGGATTAAAATTACATCCAAACAAACAATTATTTTTATATCAACTTATTTATATAATTGCATAACCTGTGCATATAAGTTTCTAAAAATCAGTCATCATTACACATTGCTTTAACTGCAAAACAGTCATTATACTATTAATAATGTGTTTCTGGATATTCAATCATGTTACAAAATCCATTAATAGTTCTGTCAGTTTTGTGTCTATCTTCAGCTATCACTTAAGGGATAAGCAGTTTAAAAACTGAAGATACATTTTCATGTTTACACTAGTATTCAACCCCAAGGCCATACCACTCTAGGATGGTTGAATCTCTCTTATTTAAAACAAGAACGCATCATCATGGGTTTTCTTATTTATCTATCCTTGAGGGGCATATAAGGATGCCCTTGAGGTATTGAATTAGATGGATTTATCCCTATGCTAGGGTTATTGGGGGTTTGCCAAAGGAATATAATACTCAGTTGGTACTTCAAAAGGCTGTGTGCCAGTTGAAAAATTACACTTCATAGTTTTAAATAAGCAAGTAGAGTTCCAATGTTCTGTGCTATTCCATTGACCACAAAACTGCCAGAAGTGATCTTTAGTTGCCATTTTCATTGGTTAGTAAGGTCATTTTTGTCATTCTTTATTGTGAGTTTTTGGAAACTCCTTCTTATTCTTAACAAGATTCTAAGAGGCATGATCTTTATTTTTTATTTTATTCTTTGTAATTTTCTGACTTTCCTGTATACCTATTGGCTTATGTTATACTTGGAGAATGTCATTTCTCTTCCTAGAAGTTATGATATGTTAGAACATAATCTTCAAAGGGACAGGGACTTTTGTCTATTTTGTTTACTACTCTATCCCCAGTGTCTAAGGTAATGCTGGGCAAATGGTTGGTTCCCATAAAATGTATTGAGTGAATGAATGATAAATGACAATTTAAGCTTCAGGTAAATTGTAGCAATTAAAAAAATAGAATTGCAGTAGTAATTCATTCATTTATTTATTTTTAAGTTTATCATTTTAGAAGAGAGAGAATCCCAAGTAAGCTCCTCATTGCCAGCACAGAGCGCAGTGCAGGGCTTCATCCCATGAACCATGAGATTGTGACCCGAGCCAAAATCAAGTCAGATGCCTGAGTGAGCCACCCAGGCTTCCCTAGAATTGAAATAGTAATTTAAATACAGTTTTTCAGATATGATTGGTGAAGGAATACACTTTTATTACTTATAATTTCCAGATGATCCCAGAAGGCAATCCTCATGAACATCTCTCTTCTTATTTGTATTTATTTTTTTGTTTGTTTTGCATTAAATTGCCTTGTCCTCAAGCTGGGAGCCTACCTTTCATATCTTCTTTACTACCAAAGTCTTTTTGAGAGCAAACTGTCTCTACTCCTTTGCTGATGGATCAGCCTCCTTAACTCCTCCTCCCATTGCAGGCTGGCTTCTCTACTATTTTTCTAGAGTTATTTTCACTAATGTCATAAAGGTCTCCCACTTATAAGATTGGGTCATCTTTTCTAGTCTCTCTCTCACTTGACTCTTTTGGAGGATTGATCCTCTTACCCTGTTCCTTTTCCTTGGTTTTTATTTTTCCCTTTTTCCTGGCTCTCCTCCTAAATTATTGCTTATTTATGAGCTCCCTTTCTGACTCCTTTCTGTTTACAATGTTGCAAGAATTGGTCTCCCTCAGCCCCACTTCTCTTATTATACATCTTTCCTATCATGGCTCCAGTCATTTCCTTGACTGCAACCCTATCTCAATGCTGATGACTTTCTAGTCTATATCACCAGCTCTGGCCTCACCTCAAAGTCACACACTTTTATGCCCCCAATTTTTCCAAATTTCTCTGCTCGTATGTCTCTTGGATTGGACAAATTCAAATCCAACCTATTCAAAATTTAAGTCAATGCCAATTTTAAAAATTAGTACCATCATCTGTCTGCCAGTTGCAAGTTATAGCAGTATCGTCTTCTATGATACTCAAGCAAGATAATATTTTTCTTGACTTCTCCTTTATCCCCCACATCTAGGCCACAGTTGAATCTTGTAAATTCTAAAGTAAAGTTGATTTTTATCATTCACAGTGGTTATGTTCTGTAAAGTCACTTTGAACAATGAATTCGGAATACTGAACCATTGCTCCTAGAAGAAATACAAGGATGGGTTCCTGTGAGCCTTTGGTAACATCTTTGTCGACTAAATAATGGAAAACCTTGTTTATGAGTTTTTGTTTAAAGACATTTTAATTATGATGTATTGTTGATTTGTTAACATTGAACAAACAGCAAACAGCCTTGCAACAAACTCATGCCTAAATGAAGTCACCTAACACATGCCTTTTCTCCATAAGGCATATCACAGTCATCTAGCACTTAGGAATTCTAGACAGCACTATGCTTGGGAGCCATTTTAAACAGTGAAATAACCAACAAAAAGTACAAAGATGTAAAAACCATGGCACTAAATAAACTCGAGAAGGACATGTGTTTTCTACACTACATGTTAACTAGCTAGACTTTAAATAAAAATTTGAAACATTTATAAAAGGACGTGTTTTCAATACAAAAACTGAAATAGGAAAGCAAAGCATTGCCTTGTTTGATTTCAACTGGGAATATGCACATAGGGCAACTCAAAATTTTCACCACTCTGTGAATATCTCCACATGACTATGAAATGCTACATAAGTATTGCTTCGACAGCACATATACTAAAATTGGTTTGGGAGTTACAAAAAATTTAGTAAGTAGGAGTATTTTCAAGTAGTTAGGATCAACTGTGCATTTGAATCCCCTTCCTTCATCATACTCATAATTTCTTTCCCGGGTTATAATATTTGCCTAACTATTATCATTGACTCAAGTCTCTCTTCAATTCCTCCTCCTCCTATTTTTTAGAGCTCATCATTGTCACATTTCAGTGTTAACTCCATTGGTAAAGGGATATGTTTAAATATATCAGCATATCAGTTCAGCATATATATTAGCCCCAACCTACTTTTCCAGTCCTATCTTTCATACCTGCATATACTACTTTCTTTTTGAACTATTCAGTGTTCAACAAAAACTGTATGATTTTATGCCTCTAGGCCTTTTGATATTCTTCACACTCTTCAGTAGTAACCTCATTCCTCTTCATTGCCAGATAAAGATAGACCTCATGGGGCACTTGAGTGGCTCAGTTAGTTAAGTGTCCAACTCTCGATTTCAGCTCAGGTCATGATCCCAGTGTCATGGGATTGAGTGTCACATTGAGCTCCAAGCTTAGCATGGAGCCTGCTTGATATTCTTTCTCTCTCCCTCTGCCCCTCTTGTGCTCTTTCATTCTCTCTCTAAAATAATAAAATTTTTAAAAAGATAGGCTTCAAATGTGATCACCTCTGAGTAGCCATCTGAATCTTTATCAAGCAAGTAGTTGTCCTCTTTCCTTGCTTCCATAGATTATTGTTATATGCCTACACTCCACTATTTATTTAAGCCTCCCCAAACACTGTGCCATCCTTAAAGGTAGGAGCCATATTATAGTCATATAATTCTTTTTCTATTCATATTCAATTAGTTATTAAATTTTATGAATCAGCTTCTATACTTGATCTTAGCCAAAAGGCCAAGAAACGATGAATCAGCTTCTAAAATATTTGATAGTGCCAGGGTTAGCTTCTGACCTTTGTTAGCTTAACAAGACATATTTGCTGAGTAAATGGATGAATGAGTAATAAACTTTAGTCAATTTATGAGAGATTTTTGATTGCTCATATACTTTTATTAAAAGTTCATAAGAGATCATAAAATAATAGTCTTCAACTATCTATGTATCTATGTACTAAAATTAAACTATAGTATATAAGCATTTACCAACATTTATTCCTATCTGTCTTCATGGTTACATCATGTTTTCTTTGGCAGCCATTTTGAAATTCACTCTGAGCTGGTGCCACTTACATTCAGTTGGTGTGGATGAATTACTGATGAGTTTTTGCTAACAGGATTGTTTAGGGAAACAACGAAAGAAGAAATGTGTTAAGATTTGAAGAATATTGAGTCATACACATTATTTTTTAGTTGGTTTCTCTGAGGGAAAATCATAAAACAGAAAATGATAATATCAAGAACAGTTCAGTGAAATAGTTTGTAAATGATGGTGTGAAAACTTGACTTTATTTTTCCTTGATAAGTAATAATATTTGAAATCATGGATGTCTTTCATTGTGATCTATCTCTACATTCTAGAAAAGTCATTTATATGCTGATGAATTTAATACCTTTGCCCTCATTTTTAGATGAACATCATTGGGTTACTTGCATGTGAGCAAGAAAAATTAAACTTTTGAAATGTTCCATTCAGAAATAGAAATTGGGTGTTTTATTATATTTCCCTCTAATGGATGAAAAACTACAAAGGATGCATTTTTATCTATGGGAATCTTGTCTTTTATATCAAAAATGTATTTTACTATTGCTTGGAAGCTATAATAAAGCTTTTATCTCTCCCTGTGTTCATAAATGCTTGGTGTGTATAAATCTGCAGCAAGATAAACACTTCACAAGGCTTATGTATGTATGTCTATTAATTTCTTTTTCTTTCTGGGATTGGGATTCACAATCAAATACTGAGAAGGAGAACTGAAACCATGCAGTAAAATGGATTTGCTCTTGACCTTAGCTCTAGTCTTGCCTTTGTCTTTACCAATAAAATTATGTTGCTTGGAGAAAGTCACTTAGTATCTCATAGCCTTATTTTTCTTACCTGTATAAATGATTCAGTTGAACAACACAGATTCTAAGATCACTTTACTTTTAAAATTCCTTGATGAAAGGTGAAAATTCAGTTACTACAGGAATGTTGGTAGAAAGATTTATTCCAAGCATAGAGTAGGCATTTAATACATTGAGTATATATTTGTTACCTAAGGGAATATTGTGTGATGGGTAATTTTATGTGTCAACTTGACTGAGTCAAAGAGTGCCCAGACATTTGGCCAAATATTGTTCTGAGCTTGTCTATGAGGTATTTCTGGATGAGATTAACACTTGTATTGGTAGACTGAATAAAGCAGATTGCTGTCCCTAATATGGACAGACCTAATTGAATCAGTTGAAGACCTGAATAGAACCAAAGGCTGAGTAAGGGGGAGCTCCCCCTGGCTGACTCTTTGGACTGGACATAGGTCTTTTCCGACCTGAAACACTAGCTCTTCTTGGGTTTTCAGCCTGCCAACATTGGACTGGCACTTATATCGTTAGTTCTTCTATTTCTCAGGCCTTTGGACTCAGACTGGGGTTATGCATTGGCTCTCCAGGGTCCCTAGCTTGCCAACTGCAAAGCTTGGGACTTCTTAGTCTCCATAACTGCATGACCTAATTCCCCATAATATTCCTCAATCCATCCATCCATTCATCCATCCATCTGTTCTTTTCTAGTTCTCTGGAGAACACTAATACATCCTATATGTGTTTCCCTTAAGCCTTCCTTCTCCATGTATATCCAATTACAAATCAAGGCACATGGCCAAGCCCAAAGTCAAGAGATAAGAAAAGTATTCTGCCTTCTATGAGCATGGCACAAGTGAGAAGCAGATAAATACTTGTGAAAAAATAGAACAGTTTGCTACACAATGCAATTGATGTAAAGCATTTAACACAATATCTGGCACAGAGTATATGTATAATGTTTAGTAATTGCATAACAATAGCAATGATAATGCCAGTGGCTAAATTATACAGAAATAGAGTTAATGGAGTAATTTTATTCTTTCAAGGGATTGTAGGACAGCATTACAGAGGAGTTACTGGGCCATTTGCTCAGGAAAGAGAGAGGAAAGGCACTCCATATGGAAAGAACATAATGGACAAAGACACAATGATATAGAGAGGGATTAGGCTAGAGGCTAAGTAGGTATGCAGTTTATGACCATTTCTGGAGATAATGTTTAATGTCTAAACCATTATAACTTATGATAATTTCAGCTGCAAATAACAAAATATTTAATTAAAAGTTTAAAGAACAAAACAAAAATGTGCTTTATGTCATTACACAGGAAGTCTTAAGGTGGTTAATTTTGGAATTCATTTAATTTTAGAAAGATATGTGTACTGACCTAGGGTTTTACTTTTCCATCCTGTCACCCTTGGTGTGATGGTTTTGTTTTTAGGTCACTCCCTTTGGGTTCAGAAGACCCTTTCAGACTTGAATCTCTTTGGCCCATTGGCTGTTTGTTTTGTTTTTTTGTAGACTATCTGAACGTTTTGATAACATAGAGATACACTACTGGGTCCGGGGTTATGGTGTAAACACAATTTTTACCTTCAAAACCTCTATTCAGGTTTGAGAAGTGTATGATCTGGTTTATATAATAAACTAAAATAGACTTCATTGGGAAAATATCATGTTACCTGCTTCCAGTTTCTAATTATCACATAGAATAAATCCTTTACCCTATTATTTTTTTCTTTATTGACATACTGTGGCAAAATTTATCGATATTGACAACTGTCTTAATCAGCTAAGTCTGCTGCCACAAAAATCATAGACTGGGTAGCTTAAATAACAGATATTTCTCATAGTTCTGGAGGCTGGGAAGTCTAAGACCAAGACACCAGTCAATTTATTGTCTGGTGATGACTCACTTCCTGGTGCATAGATGGCTGTTTTCTCACTCTGCACTCTTTATGTACTCACGGGACATAAATCCCACCATGAGAATTCCACCTCCATGACCTTGTCCACACTTGATTATTTCCTAATGGCCCGACTTCCCAATACCGTTACATTGGGAATTAGGCTTCAACATATAAATCAGGGGAAGTGGCATAAACATTCAGTTTATAGCAACAAGTTAATAATTTCCTTTTAAAAACCCCTTATTTTATATAAACCTAACGGACAAGTGTTTGAAATGCATTCATCTTTGTGCCGTTACAGAGGCCAGTCTGAACATTAGGTCAGTTGTAGCTTTCTTGAATGTAATGCTGATTCCCAATGTGAGAGAATGTAAGAGTAACTTTGCAATGAACATTAAATGCTGACAAGATGACATGAGTCAACACACATACTCACACTCAGTATTAGAATTTTTAAAATGTTAAAACTTAATTTATTCACAATGGAAGAAAAAACTTCTGGAGCAAAAGGTGGAAATTCATCTATTTTCTCTCTCAATCCATACTCTCATATTCAGAAAGGATGGTTCTGTGACTCATTGGCTAATCCCCTGTTTATGACATATTTCAATGCCCACACATTTTTAGTTCTCATGACTTTCTTTTGTTCATATGCTTGAGTCAATTATGTTAGCTATTCATCAGTGTATTAGACAAGTCTCTACCACTTTATCCTTCAGTGTCTCTCATTATAAGCTTTTTGGCCCCCCACCCCTTCTGCCCAATAGAATTTAAATCACAAAATGGAGCAGAAAGGAAGAAATCAGGATTCATGGGCTTTATGGGAAAGGTTAATCATGAGAGAAGATGTGTAAAATATATGAAAACAATGAGGACAAAAAGACCAAAATGGCTGTTTTAATGGGCAGATTCCCTGAAGAAAAGGCTTTCATAACCACAGAGATGTAATGGAGAAAGGATTTCAAAGGTTTAGATACCACAGTTGGTATTTGCTGAATAGATCCTGCTTTTTTCCAGTTTGAACTGGTATTTTTAATTTTTAAAACATTGCACAAGTAAAACTTTCTCCTAAATACTTATGTCAGGACTTGTGGCCTACATTAAAAATCTTGGTTTGCGAGCATAATTCATTCTGGAAACATGCTTATAATCCAAAGCACTTGTATATCAAAGCGAATTTCAAGAACCATTGGTTAAGTTGTGATCATGTGATGTTTAGTGTCACATACTACTTGTAAGATATCGCTCATTTATTAAGTTAAATTTTATTAGAAATGTTTACTCATCTTATGGAATACTCACAGAGCAAGTAACTCACAATCCAAGGTTTTACTGTATCTCTTAATATTGCCTGCTGAAAGAAAACCATTTAACAAAAGAATGGGCACAAAAGTTTTTAGATTCATTTCAACAACTTCCCAGCATATTCCCATGGTATTTAAAAAAAAAAAATAATGTGAATGGAGCATGCTTAAAAGAGATAGAAGATTCTCTAGGAGTGAAGACATACTAAGAATCCCACTGTGCTGGGCAAATTCCATTCATCATCTCTTGCAATCTTCCCAACAACCAGAGAAGTTTGTTTACCCCCATTTTACATATGAAAGAATTTAACCTCACAGGGTTCCAGTAATCCACAGCATTCAAATGTAGAACTAGGACTTGAACCCACTTCTCTCTCACTGCAAAGCCTGTCCAAAGCATGTTATTTAAGGACTAGGTGAGATTTTTAAAACGTGTAGAGACATAGGAATGAATGCATAAAAATGCATCAATTTTATATACTCGCTAATTTAAGAAAAACTATGCTCACTCTACTTACAACTTTCTGTTCTTGACATCTTCTTGGTGGTAGCTAGAAGCAGATACTGTTATGTAGCTTTAACTTCAGGGTTTCTAGTTTATCTTTCAATCAATGTAGATGATTGTATGCTATTAGCAGAAAGGCAAATTGGTACACTTTAATGGTACAAGTTACAATATATATAACATGTCTTAAAAATGTTTATATTCTTCAACCAAATAATTCTCTTCCATGTACTTAGTATCAAGAAATAATCTGCTACATTCCCAAAATTATGTCAGGATGCTTACTGCAATACCACTATAATTGCAAACAACTGAAATAACCAACAATGAGTTCTTGATTGAATAATTTAGAATATAATTATATAAGAAAATTACATATAGTTATGAAAGATCACGATTTGGAGGAGTAATAATTTAGATAAGTGTTAATTAAGTGAAAGGTTGGCTTATAAAACAATATAATAAATATTTTCCAATTATAATATATATATTCCAATTTTATTTGTTTCTATAAATATATCTATGAAAAATATAAGCATACATGTTGAAAGGTTAACAATTATCTAGGCATAGTATGGAAGACTTTAAATTTGTCATTAATTTTGTCTTTGGATCCAAAGCTTATATAATAAATACATGTTGCTTTGTGGTTTAAATAAGTGATATAAAATATTAAGATTGCAAATTTTTAAAGAAATTTTTTTAAATTTAAAGTCCACAAATGAGTCACAGAAGGAACTAAGTCCTTGGGGATTTTTCTGCTTATCTTTCCCAACCTGTTTTTAGTTTAGACTAGATACTGTAATACACATATTCTCATGATTTTTTTTCTCAATTGTTTTGTCCATAACATGTTATCAGATTTCCAAATAAACCGTGGAAGAAACTATTTCATGTTTGAACAAAGCTGCCTGACCTAAAGGCAAGAGGAGAAATGAGCCAAGGATACCTTTTTTCTCTTAAGAAAATCCCAACTCCGATTTTTAAAAAGATTTTTAAAAAGGAAAAATTATAGGTACTGCTCTATTCATTGTTGAAGCTGTTTGAAGCTGTCTGCAAACGTTGTGCTTCTTGACTATACATTGGACTCTCCCCCCTCCCACCTCCCATGTGTTACTATTCTTGGAATTGTGAAATATCTTCTAATTGATGAGTGCATTTCATGTAATAGGGTTTTAGTCATTCTAAAACACTTTTATATTAGAAAATATCTTAAATATGTGAAAATATGCACCTACCACCTACCACCTCATCTACTCTATTCATACACTATCCACTAGAGACTGTGTGTGTGTGTGTGTGTGTGTGTGTGTGTGTTGTGTATACACGTATATATAGTCCTAAGGTGGGTGCAATTCTGGCTGCAATGCCAACGTTCCAAATAGAAAGTTGAATTTGTAGAGTTTAATGTCAGACTTCTGGAGTATGCAGTTGAGTCTTGTAACTTTCCTTCAAGTCAGTCTGATCTCCTGCTCACCTCATGTACACAATGGCATCAGGCGGGAGGGGGAATTGCCTCTTTCTTCTTTCCCAGCATTCTTCCCTCCTTGTTATTCCTTAAATCAGTTTTCAGCTGTAATATGTGAAAATTATATGTTTGTACTTTGTTACTCATATTTTACTCTTCCTTCCTTGCCATAGCCCCTCACACTCCCGATAAAGGTTACCCAGATTTTATCCACTGTCTCCTTTTCTACACTTTTTTTTCTTAGTTTTGTAAATATTTTGGAACTCTCCCTTTCTTTCCTCTCCCTGCATCAATTTAGGCATTGGCAAAACGTGGCAGCAATAAACTGGAGTAATTCATTCCATTTAAAAAGCCAGTGAATTCAAAGCCTTTGCATTTCTTCCCTGTAGTAATAGGATCAGGGAAGGCCCCCTTCCCCCCTCCTCAGCTCTATATTCTCTCTTGGAGGGATTATTATGTATGGAGGCCACTTGTAATATTATTCAGGTAGTTTGTCTAGAATATAGTTACAATCTTTTGAGGAGTTGTCCAGATTGAGTGTTCAATCTGATATGGTTTCTAAGTTTTGTTTCTGTTCCTTATTGGTGGTTGTTGATTTGATAAGCACTGGAAATGATCTCAGAAGGTTGCTGGGTGCTTTTGGATCCTGCCAGCCACTGTGTTTCACAAGTGGTGCTTTGAGGATACACCTTCCATCAGACTCTAGATGGGACAGAACCCACTTACTTGGGCTTTCTTAGTTCACATATGGGTACAGAATCACCAAAGTGGTCATGAAGCATATGGCAAGCACAAGCATTACATATTGCAGTAGGGATATGACAGAACATGTTTTTTTGCTTTGGATTTTCCGCCTTAGAAGTCCAGTTTATTTATAAACAAGGGTTACAAATGGGTATACATACTTCACCCCCCCCAAGGAACACCTTAAATTATGCATGCCTTCATAATTATAAGTAATCATATATGAGTTTACTCCTTGGTGAGTCACAGATGTATCAAGAGAAATTGTCGCACAAAGTAAACTCTATTTGCAGCAAATAAGGAGATCGTGGGGAAAAGCCATGACTCCCTGAGCAAGGGCGGATAGGTTTCTTTTATTTAGCATGAGGCTGAATAAATAGGGAAGCCTTGTCATTATATGTAAAGGTGGGCATAAGGCCACACATGCGCCTTGAGGAAACATGTCTTTACATACATTATATGTTATGTAAATGAGGTTTGTGCTCCTCCTTGGGTGGAGATTTTAGTATTATAATGAGGTAGAGTTGGTTTTCCATCATTTTAGAGGTCACTCTGTGTTCCATCTGGGCAGGTGTGAGTTAGGGGCAGGGGGTTACACTCAAACTGCTCTATGTGGTCTGGGCTGGCTGGAGGTCTTGTCAGGGAAGTCACTATCACTCAAGGGGTAGTTTCAGTTTCTATTTACATGATTTAAGAGATAAGCTGGAAAAATAGCTTAAGAAAAAATGTGGGGCAAACATTGGTGAGTACTTGCAGGTGGGCCATGAAGGTCAGGTCTTGGGGTCTAGTTGGTGACATAACAGGTATCACACAAGCAGCACTTATTCTGTGTTAGGTACTCTTGAGGTGCTTTCTTTATATATATGAGTTCATTTAATCCTTACAACTCTATGAGTTAAGGACCATTATTATGATTATGTCCATCCCCACCATCTCATCATAGATGAGAAAATAGGCTCAGAGTGCTTAACCCTGGGTTATACAGCCAGTGAATGGTGAAGCCAGATTTGGAGCCTCGGTAATGATGCTCCATCATCTTGTGCTTCCTTTGGCTAGCTAGCTGTATTTCTAGTAAGTCACAGCAGCACCATCCCAAATACCTTCTTGGACCACAAATGTCAGTCAAGGGGATTGTATTGAGTGGAGAGGCACCCAAGTTTGCTTTTGCTAAAGGCTGATGCCCTTTTAAGGCACCTATCACCTGAAGGGTAGCTCTAGGGTTCCATATGGCAAAGAGAAAGTTTATATAATTCAGGTTGTCAGCTAAGTCTTTGAGTTTGAACAAGAGGCATAAGAATCTGAATTGAGACCACCCATGCACAACCAGAAGTTCTCCTGATTCTCCTTTGTGTGCACGTCACTCTGTTTTCAGTCCAAAACCAGTGCCTAATTTCAGATTAGCTTTGGACTGAGATTACAAGCTTCCTGCGAACGGTAGGCATCAGACCCAGCATTTAATCTTTGGCTCTACCATTTATTAACTGAATGACTTTATTTATTTAGTTTTCCTGATTTTTGTTTTAAATGTTAGCCTTATGTACCTATGCTGCTTAAAAATCCTTCAATCTCTTCTAATTGCTTGGTGAGTAAAATCTAAACTCTTGAACACAGCCTACAAAGACCTGCAAAATCTTGTCCTGGCCTCCTTTTTCAGTTTTACGGAGTGCCTCTTTCCAGTTTGCTCCAACCCGTGCAAACTCACTGGCCTTTCATAAGCTCCTTACACTTTGAACAGACTCTTGCCTTTGCCTGACACATCACTCTTCCTCCTTTCACCTCGGTACTCATCGTTGAAGTCTTAGCTTAAGTGTTCCTACCTTAGAAAAGAAGCCTGCTTTCCTGAATTATCTTCCCCATCCTTCTACATTATGGCCCTTGTTCCAACTTGTTATTATACATTATTTACATAATTATATTTTTACTATTTGTCTCACAATTGTTAGCCCTTGTTAGGGGCAACCTAGAGGGTGTGTTTGATTCACAAATGCTTATTAACACTGAGCACAGTGCTCAGCAAATAATAGGTATTTATTTGATAAATATTAAGTAATGAATGGGCCTCAGTATCTTCATATATAAAAGAGACTTTCTAGGGTTGCTGTGAAGATTAAGTGATATTTATTCACAAGCACTCACCCATCTACAGACTAGCACAGTTCTAGCATATTAACAAATCCTAAATAAATATTAGTACTCTTCCTCCTTTACCCTTTGATGTTAGTGACCTCAGTTTGGGCTCTTTTTAGCTTCTTTTAGCCATGGGTAAGCATGATGAATGAAGGCTGGTGGAGATGCTGGATGTGGGGGAGGTGGAAACCCAAGGAAGAGAGAGCAGCATGAATAAAAGCAGAGAGGCAGAGTAGTGAATACAAAATTTGAAGAAAAGGGGTCATTTGGATTGGCTAAAAATCAGAGGCTGTGTAAAAGAGTTATGGTAGGAAAGTTTGGAGAAAATAGGCCTGATTCAGATCTACTTATTTAAGAATGAGAGCCTTCTTAAAGAGTTTAGAAGAGAGGTTGAGTCATTGATACAGATTTTGGAGTTATTTGCAAGGTTGTTTGCAACCTTGTTGTAGTAAGAAAGAAAACAGGGAATATGACTGCCATATAGGTAGGTTTATAGAAATGGCAATCATTTATTTTTCCTTTGCTGACTTTTCTTTTGCTTATCAATTAAATGCTGATACTTCCTAGCCTCTGGCTTGGTATTATTTTCTCCTTATTCTTTTCTTTCACCCTGACTGCCTCATCTATTTTCCTATTATAATCATATGATTGAGCTCTCTTGTACTTATGAATACCAATTTATCAGATTATATTCCAATTTAAAGCATAAACTCCAGACCCATCTAGCCAGCAGTCTCTGGATTTTCCTGAGATATCTCAGTCTCAGTGTTTCTCCCAACTCACTGTTTCTCCCACCAACATCCACTTCTCCCTATATTGTCTGTCTATAAGATATGACACCAGCAGCATCCGTTTAGAATCCCAGGGGTCATCTTGGTTTCCATTCTCTCTCTCCATTCTTTTTATATGGAATCAGGATCAAATCCTACAGACTTTCCCTCTTCTATCCTGACTCTTCTCCACTTCCTTTATACCTGTCCTCCATTTCACCTTTTCCATCCTCACTGATGCTGCATTAGGCGATGCCTGCACCGGTTCTCTCCTAGGCAACAGTTCCAATAAGTCTCCTCAACTCTAGCTGACTATTATCTTCCATTGTTTTCACTGCTTTCACCAATTTTTCTAAAGTGCAAATTGATGTTACTTTTTGGCTTACAAATCCTCAGTTTCTCTTTGTCATGGGATGAAGTCTAAGAAGTTTAATCTCTTTATTATGACTTAGGAGACTTGCTCCTTCCCAGCAGAGGTCATTTCAGACCTCTCTGCAAGCAGAATCTGCCATCTTCTCCTTTGTATGTACATTACTCCGTTTTCAGTCCAAAACCAATGCTTAATGCGATGTTACGTATGGAGCAAGTTTTTAATTAATGTTTGCTGAAAGAAAATGGGATGAAGACCGGAAACAGACTTGGAAAATGGCTTTCACATGAGGAGTGGAAGGAGAAAGCATAGCCAGGAAAAGAGTGAAAATGGGTGAAACAAAGAAGGAAAGAATCATCACTGAAATTAGAGAAGAAAAGAATAGGCATTGGAATTAGAGAAGAATGACAAGAATGTTGAGTAATAAAAATCAGTTTACCTTTGATTTCAGAAGGAGGAGAAAGTATAAAAGTGTCAAAGATAGTAGAAGGATCAAAGAAGAGAAAAAGTGAACAAAGCTAACATAATTGGGTAATTTGGAAATCGTTGGTAAGGTTTGGGAGAAGCATTTTAAGGGACTCTTGGGTGGGAAGTAGAAGCCACCTGGTAAACACAGATTTGTGTGGCAAAGGAGTTGAGGCAAGAAGTGCACCAGATAATTTTAATCAAGATTGGAAGAGTGATATTATGCAATTCATGTTAGGGGTAGAAATTCTCCCTCCCCCCAAATATGTATTAAAACCAACCTTCCATTTAATTTGAGAAGGTTAAGAACTGTGATGTAGTCACATTTTATGCCTTCCTCTGTACACCAACTACTTCTGAATTTTGAAGAGATTGTCAGGATAAAGCTTTTTTTTAATGTTTTTTATTTATTTCTTAGAGAGAGAGAGAGCGAGAGCGAGTGCATGAGCAGGGGAGGGTCAGAGAGAGAGAGGGAGATACAGAATCTGAAGCAAGCTTCAGGCTCTGAGCCAGCTGTCAGCACAGAGCCTGATGCGGGACACGACCCACAAACCATGAGATCATGACCTGAGCTGAAGCTGGATGCTTAACCGACTGAGCCACCCAGGCACCCCATGTCAGGATACATATTGAATGTGTAAGGAATTGGATTTGGTTTGGGAAAAGTGATAAACACACATACACACACAAGTGTTGGAGAGAGAGACCTTTGTATATAAGTTAGTTAGTTTTTCAATTTGTCAAGGCATTTGTACAGATTTGAAAAGTAATGCATATTCATTATCCTTTAGTATAATCATATGAGAAGAAAATAAAACCACATGTAATTCTTCTTCCCAGAGAAAACTCTGAGCATATCCATGTTATGTGCATGCATATGTATACCTATTGCTATGCCTATTGCATAACTTAACTCTAGCATCCTAACTCAAAATTTTAAAGATTAGATAGGAGTGTAGGGAGTTCTTTATTGTAGCATTTGTTGCTATTAAACTGGCCGGAACTACTTATAACTATTTTTTTTTTTCCAGTGGAAGCTCCCAGTATAATTTTATTTGAATGTAGTCTAACAACACTGAGGAATTTATGACAAAGGTTTGTGAGTAGCAAGCTAAAGGCAGAGTTTCTGAGCTTAGTGACCCAAAGAGGTATGGTCAATCGATAATATATTGTGAAAAGTCTATGGAATAAGTAATTCAGGTTTTCTTCTTCTACCAAAATAAACTTAACATCTCAGCAGTTTTTGTTGGGCTTTTCCTTCCCTGAACACTACCCTTCATGATGTCATAGCTCCTTTGTGACTAGGCCAGTGACTTTTGGTGATTATCCAGTGATCATAACCAGGAGTTCCCTGAAACCCCAAGGGAGAGGCTGCCTTACAGTTTTCTGAGCTAGGACAGTATAACAATACTGTTATATCATGTTGGTCCCTTAAGGAAACTCTCATTTCAAGTCTCTACTTTGCAGTGTTTGAAGCCTGCCCATCACAACATCTGTGCAGGAGATGAAGCCAGCTTGACTTCTCATTCCAGCCACACTTTGATTTTATTCTCTTCCCTTTTACAATGTTCTTTACATGTCATGCCAGAAAAATAATAATTCTGTGAACCTTTTTACCCCCAATAAGTACTCACACAATGAATTTAATTAAAACCCCCTTTATCTATTATGCTGAAAACAAGGAATTAACAATATCCATTAAAATGACTATTACATTCACATCAAATGGATTTCAACACCCGACTAAAATGATATGGAGGAAGCCATAATCCTGTGAGACCCAATATGGTGTATAATTTTTAAACCTTTCGAAACCCTAAATTATTTTAATCTTCAAATATAATTATCATAAATGTCAGTCAAACTTTCTCTGGGCCTCTTTCTTTTGAACAAAAAGACACAAATGAGACTGAAGGCTTTAAGCTTTACAAACTAATGATTAACTCCTCCATTGCCAGTGGAGTCTCAGACTCTGAAGAAACAAAACATTTTCAAGTGTGTCACAGGGCCTGAAATACAGCTGGCAGGAAGTATAATTGGGTCTATAGTCAGTGGGTTATGGTATTCCTTGAGTTAGTGATAATTCCTTGGTTGGCTGATAATGCCAATCACTTTTTAACAATATGTATAGATTCTGCTTTTTGCTACAAATTTGGAAATGTGACTATCATAATTACGATATGATAATACTCAACTTTATATAATAGGTGAAGTTGTTCGTCTCCTTGGCATCTTCAATGATGTCATTCCAGAGCCACAAATCAGGTTGAGACATTTAGTAAATATAGCGATTGCCTTTCTTATGGCATCAAAGAGTATCTTTATCAAAACCAAATGCTGTTGCTAGGGTAAAATTTGTCCAAGGAAAGAAGGCATATAACACGGGCAGAAAAAGCCTAGTTTTAATTGAAGAGGTGTATCAAAAGACGATGGCAACAGAAGAAACACAAACTTATTTTACTTCATTCTTTACTACCATTTCCAAAAATACATTTTATCAAAATTATACATTCTAAGGTACTGCCAGGAGAGAGGTTTTAGGTTACATTATCTGTTTGGCTCATAGGCATCTCCTTTTAGAGAGGACAAATTGCCAAGTTTTTGCTTCTGGCACCCGTCATTACACAGTCCAAATTCCAAATTTCAATTAGAAACAAAACAAGTAACTCACAAACACCAGTTCAATAACACACCGGTTGTCAAATTGTATGAAAATTGTTAACCTGTTAGATATTTAGAATAAACCTCATATGCTAGAAAAGTAGCCTTGTTAAAACCCTCCTCACATTTTGCCCACTTCATCAACCTAGGACTCCAACTTTATTCTTTTTTCCCCTGATTATTTTATTGCCTTATGTGGTACTTGTCCTTCTTTATTGTTGGTAAGGTCTGAAAGCCTGTCATATCCAGCCTGCTGCTACTCCATTATTTGCTTTGAACAAACGCTATTATGTCGCCCTAATAACCACAGCTGTGTAAGCATCTATCAGTCTTCTATTGTGTTATAATTTCTATATATGAAAGCAATTCACCCTCAGTGTCTGCTGATGATTTCCATTGTTTGTATTGACACATTACTCAACACTCAACCCTTGGCTCTTATCTGCCCTCTCTTGCTCTCCCTCCCACTGGAGCAATTTTAGCCTTTATCTTAAAACACTACTTTAAATTAATGAAAAGAAAGTGGCCTTAGCCCTTCAGTGACCGAAAGGGCAGGATAAAGAGACTGACTTGCCAAATCTTGAAAACATCTCAGTTTGACGGCTCCTTTCTGAGACATCATTATCATCTGTGTTTGTGGATTGCCATGCTGACAGTATTATTACCCTCAAGAGTGCCAAGGATTTTAATGGAAACTCGAGACTGGAAGCTGTCTTTGGACTCTGTTACAGAGACAGCAAGCGGTCCCGGTGATGTCACTGTAGACGGGAATTGTTCCAAACTAAAGGTCTTTAAAGCAGAGACAGATTCTGACCTTGGACATGGCTGTGAATGTGAATATGCCAGTGATGTCCCTGTTGGTGGTTTTACCAGTGTTACCTTGATGCCATTCTTTTCTGGGAAAGACTTTGAATGAGGTCCAGAAGCACAGGAAGCAGGATGGGAAAGATTCTTTGCATCTCTTCAAGTTTGTTAAACATCTGCATTTCACGAATGAGTAACCTAAGTATCAGAGAGGTTAAGTAAGTAATCCAAGTTTACTCAGCCAGCTAAGTGGCAGCGTCAAGATTTAAACTCCAGACCTCTCCTTTCTCTAGCATATCTCTGGAGCACATCTTGGGGGTAGCTCAGCCTCTCTGGGCTGATGCCAAATCAGGGTTTTGTGATAGCAGAGGGGTAGAAGTAACTCTCATGGGCACACTAACATTCAGACTCAAATAGGGCAGTGCATGTGTGAAGTGAATGCTGACAAATTACAGTTGTAGACCAACCAGCTGGGTAGAGGATCCAGAGGTGGCTCATTTGGAGCAATTGTTCAACAGTTATGAGATGAATCCCAAGTCACCCACGGCATCTGCAAATGGTACCTAAAACCTCAGATAAGACCAAACCCAGGGTTTCCTGTGTTCTGTGTCATTAGCTATATCGGTTTGGTGTGTGTATATTTATACGTGTGTGTGTGTGTGTGTGTGTGTGTTAATACTGTAATTAATCATAGGATTAGCCTGATCCTGTTTTACTCTGTAATAAACTTAAAACATAACTTCACAATACTAAGTGCCAAATCCTTTTCTCTATGCTTTCAAAATTGACCTGAAATCTGACTAATTCCCACCACCCCCACTGTGGTCACCTTAGCTCAAATGACCATCGTCACTTGTTCAGATTACTCTAAGAACTTCCTAATGATTTTCTGTGTGCTCTTATGTTCTAATTCCTACCTCACAGCCAGTGTGCTCCCTCTAAGACATATATCAGACCACATCATGTCCTTTATCAAAGTCTTCAAATGGGACCCCTTCGCAGTTGCATTGTATTCATCTCCTATAAAGTCTAAGAGACTGCATGGTCTGAGCTTTTTACATCTATATCTTTATAACCACCTTTATATCCAGCTCTCACCACTCTGCCCTCACTCTCTCTGCTGTAGCCACACTGGCTCCTTGTTCTCCATGCACATTGAATGTGCTTACATCTCGGAATCCAAGTACCTACTGTTCCCCTAACTGGAATGCTCTTCTCTCTACAGCTAGCTCTCATTCACTCACATTATTCAGGTCTAAAAGAGCTTCCTGGAGCTTCCCACCCTCAAGATACCCTACCCTGTCCCACGCATTCACTTTCTATCCCCGGATCTGAATGTTTTTTTCTTCATGGCACTTAACACTAATTGATATCATATTATAGATTTACTTGTTTCTTTGCTTTGGTTTGCTTAATTGTATGCCTCCCCAACTAGAATGCAAACTTAGGAGAGGAGGGATGAGTTTTCACTTGTTCATCCTCTGGTTTCTATATCTAAAGGGCCAGACTTCTAACAGCTTCTCAGTAAATACCTTTAAGGGATTAATGAATGAACACATTCTGTTAACAATTTTAAAAGATGCCCATTTGTTTTGTCCCTCTGGCAAGGAAGTGAAAAAGTAGTTTAGCAGGGCTTCATTATGCACCTTATTAACAAATATTTATTAAACTAGGTGCTGGGACTACAGGTACAAATAAGGAGTCTGGATTTAAGGAATTCTCCTTGGAAGGGGAGGCACACGGAGGTCTGTTTTGACAGAAAGAAGCAACAGGGACTGTGCAAGTGGGGAAAGGTTCCTAACCTAGTCAAAGGGGAGGAAAGACAATTAAGATTCTAGAGCTTTCTGGAAGAAGTGACAGTTCAGCTTGAGTGCTAAAGTATCCTTAGGGTTTAACTAAAAGAGAATGTAGGAGAGATCACCTAGACAGCAGGAGGAACTGCACATGAAAAGGCAGAGAGAGAGAGAGAGAGACAGACAGATACATACACACAGATACAGAGAGATATGGATAATTAAAAAATTTTAAATGTTTATTCATTTTTAAGAGGCAGAGAGAGACAGAGCGCAAGTGGGGGTGGGGCAGAGAGAGAGGGAGACTCAGACTCTGAAGCAGGCTCCAGGCTCTGAGCTGTCAGCACAGAGCCCGACGTGGGGTCCCAATCCATGAACCCTGAGGTCATTACCTGAGCCAAAGTCAGATGCTTAACTGACTAAGCCATCCAAGAGCCCTGAGACAGAGACTTTAGAGAAGCAGAGTTAATCTCATTCATGCCTCGTTCATTCTTGAATGAAAAAGGGATGAGAGGAACAAGAGATGGTTCTTTAAGATAAGCATAGATAGCTAGTAGTTTCTCAGTGAAATAGAAAAAAAATATATCTCTTTTATCAAAAAGCTTTAAAGAACTTTATATTTACTGACATTTTTGGAAATGCTTCATGGTTCTATACGAAGTTCAGAGGTGAAAACTTGGCCAGTATGGATTCTTCTAGTTCTATTGTAGGGAGACATTTTTGAAGGACTTTATTTACTCTAGATATCTAATACGTTTTGATATTTTAAATAAAGAAATATGTCTTTTATTATTAATCTGAGATTACATATATATAGCCAAGTTTTCAATGGCTCCAAATCTTCAGCTGAGGCCCAGAAATTTTGGCTGAGAACTCTAAGGCAAGCCTCTCCTGATATCAGAAATGCTCAGAATCTTTAAAACCAGAGTCCCATGTGCTCTGCATTAATATAAAAGTCTCATCCTAGAGCCCTCCTTAGCAGACAGTATTATACTCCATGGATGTACCTTGTAGCGAGGGCCAAGTGAGCTGGTGGGGATTTGAATTAGTGATTTCAGAGCCTCTAAGTATCTTACAGTTGATACTCAGACAACTAAATGATTCCCCCAGGACTCCTCTATTCTACCAGTGGAGGAGGTCAACATACATAATCTATGGACAAATGCCGGCTCTTTTGGGTGGATTTGTTAGAATCCTGTTGAAACTTATACACTTCCAGAGTTGAACTCAAGCCTGCTACACTGGCCTAAAATATTAGTGTTGACCCTTCCAAAAAGATCATATTATGTAGCAAAATCTCAGACATTTTTATTATATCCAGTTGGAAAAACAAAAAACAAAACCAAACTTACTGCAAAAAAAAATTCACTGGGTTGAGTATAGTTTTTTAAACTTCTGGGGAGAAAGCTCTTAGAGCCTTTCCAGCTGCTTATTTCCTCAGAGTTCATTGTGACCAAATTCACAACGCTGTGTTCTGGCATCAGTGATAACTACACAAGCAGATGTACCACTTAATGCTTTGATCTTAATGGTTGTGAATTAAACAGGGTTGAGCCTTGTCAATACTTTAAGGGGAGATCTACAAGGAATTTGAGAGGTCTGCGTCAATAAACCTTATTTTTTGATGAAGTGGTGCCCAAAAGCGACCTGGAGTGCAGTGGTTGTCCAAAAAACCTCTCTGGGCTATCCAGAAGTTTGTTCATGCAGCCATTATCCCTGATATCAATTTTTAAAAGACAACAGTAAAAAATTACAGAAATTTTTAATTTAAAATTTTTGGCAAAAAATGATACTTGGTGTTTAAAAAACAGAAATGTTTAAGAAACTATCATTTCCATGCAAGTAGCCCCCTTTATTATCAGCAAACAAAACAAAACAAAACACCTTTCATATCTGTATCTGGATCTGGTCTTAGTCCTATATTTCCACTTGCCTACTAGAAATACCAGATTCACTACATGGAGAGAAAACTCATTATTTTCTCTCTTCCTCTAGGCCAACTACTGTTTCCCAACTCTGGTTTCAAACCTAAGAAATAATGAAGCTGTCAGGGTATGACAGACATAAATGAGGCAGTATCTTTGACTCTACAATTTTCTTCATCTCTAAAATCCATGAAGTCATTTTGATGTGTCATTTTCTCCATAAGGTGGCTCTTGAGTCTACCTTTTCCTCTTCATTCCCGCTGCCTTGATTCAAGTTCTCATTACATTATATGAGATTTGGAGGGCAAGGACCCTCCCAAACAGTCTCATTTCCTTTTCTCTCTCCTGGGTATGGCTAAAATTATAGGCTCCCTTAAATCCTATTTTGTCATGATACCTTGTCATAAAATTCAAAGTCTGCACTAACTTTAGTTATCCCCCACTGTTCCTCTACATCTGTGACTGCTATTCCCCATTGTCCTTGTCACATACATTCATTTTCTCCTGACTCTCTTCTGCTCTTTCTACCGCATCATGCTCATTCTGTTGGGCCACTTAGCAAGAGTACCAGACTGGGAGGCAGGAAGTCTTGGTTCTAGTTCTACTTCTGTGAGCTATTTGTGTGAACTTGGGCCTGTCGTTCAACTTCTCTGGGTTTCAGATCAAAAGCTAACCAAAGAAGCAGCTATATCAATATCACTATCATTCAAAGTAAACACGAAGGAAAAAAGAATTACTTGTGATTTTGAGAAACACTAAAAATGGATAGGATAAGTTTAGGAAAAAGTAAAAACATTCTCAATTGTTATATACACAAGTACTTCAAAAGTTTGATTTAAAGAACTAACAGAACTGCAGGGAGAAATGTATGCAAAATCATCAACATTGATACTATACCTCTAAGTCTTTGATAGCACAAGCCAACTAATTTTATATCTATGTGTATAAGAGGATTAGAACAGCAAAATCAGCAAAATTGGTGAAATTCACCTATATGTAACATTGCAAACAGCAATTATATGACAATCATTCTTTTCAAGCACATATAAAACATTTATGAAAGCTTATCACATGCCACACCACAAAGTTAACCACAACAAATTTCAAAGGATCGATAGGATAAATACCACATTATCTAGTTGCAGTGCCATTAAGGCAGAGATCATTAATTCCCTAAAAATAGGTGGGAAAATGATTGGAATTTAAATTATATGTTAATAATATACTCATGGGCCAAAAATAAGTAGTAAATTTAGAATATAATTATAATTTAATAATAATGAAACTCTTACTGTCAAAACCTTGTTATGTATTTAAAGGTAACTATTAGCCTTAAAGAAAGGCTCAAAATTAATAAGAATCTTGAACATTGAACTTAAAAAATTAGAATAGCAAAATAATCCTAACAAAGTAGAAGAAGAAAATATTAAGAACAGAAAGTATAAAACAGAGAATGAGGAAAAATTCAACAAAAATCAACAAACTAGAATTTGGTGCTTTGAAAAATACTAGTAAGTTAAATGGAACATTGACAAGATAAATATAAAAATTTGGTGGAAATTACAGATAAACAATATTAGAAATGAAAAAGGAGATAGATGTTATGTAAATTAGGATATTATAAGTAACTTACGCCAAAATATTTGAAAACCTAGGTGATGTCAGTAGATTATAGAAAAATATAGTTTCTGAGACTGACCCAAGGGGAAAAAAATATGACTAATCATATAATCATTCAGAAAGCTAAACTGTAGTTTAAAAATGTTTCCATAGGGGCGCCTGGGTGGCTTAGTCGGTTAAGCGTCCGACTTTCGCTTAGGTCATGATCTCGCGGTTCGTGGGTTCGAGCCCCGCGGCGGGCTCTGTGCTGATTGCTAGCTCAGAGCCTGGAGCCTGTTTCAGTCTGTGACTCCCTCTCTCTCTGACCCTCCCCTGCTCACGCTGTCTCTCTCTCCTAGAAATAAATAAAAAACATTAAAAAAAAAATGTTTCCATAAAGAAAGCACCATGCTCAGATAGCTTTATGGGTAAGTTACACTAAATTGTCAGTGATAAGATAATTCTAAACTTACACAAACTCTTGAAGAAGACAAAAGAGATTATTTCCAGCTCATCTAATAAGGCTAATAATGCCTTGATACTGAATATCAGGCAAGACTATTGAATTCAAAAGTAGTAGGTCAATTTTCATATTAAACATAAATACAATAGAAAATCAAGTGATATATATAAAATATATATAATGCATATATAATATATTAACATAATTATTAATAATATAATATTATAATTTCTTTTATATATATAAAAGAGATAATCAGTCATGACTAAGTAGGCACATCTCAGTGATAGTCTAAGATCAATTAAATAAATTATCACCTTGACAGGGTAGAGGAAACCAAATGTCAAATTAATATATAGGTAAAAACAACCAAAAAGCATTTGATGGAACTGAATATCATTTTATTTTTTTTAATGTTTTATTTATTTCCAGGAGAGAGAGAGAGTGAGACCGCGTGAGCAGGGGAGGGTCAGAGAGAGAGGGAGTCACAGACTGAAACAGGCTCCAGGCTCTGAGCTGGCAGTCAGCACAGAGCCCGATGCGGGGCTCGAACCCACAAACCGCGAGATCATGACCTAAGTGAAAGTCGGACGCTTAACCGACTAAGCCACCCAGGTGCCCCCTGAATATCCATTTTAAATAAAAACTCCTAGCAAACTGGTAATAAAAGAACCTTTCCTTAATCTAATGTAAGGATCTATAAAAATCCTATAGTAAGCATTATATTTAACCATGAAATGCTGAAAAGCACCCCTTTTAATCCAGAATGAAGGATATGAAGTAAAAAGAATAAAATAAAATAAATTGTTTAGATAGAAAATTCTAAAGATTCTATAGGAGTTTTATTACAATTAACATGAATTTAGCAATGTTGTTAGATACAGAAGTTATACACTAAAGTTTATTGTTGGGTGTAATAACTTCATAATAGAGTCTGTGAGGATTAAAGTGGGTAATGTATATACAGCAGTTATCACTTGAAACTCAAATGGTAGAATTGTCATTGATGTTAAAAAAAAAAAAAAGCCAATTGCATCCCTGTAAATCAGCAACAACTAGATGATGCCATTTGAAATTACTGTCTTAGCTTAGATTTCCTTAACAGCAAGGTCTGATGCCTGTGTGGCTCAGGTGATTAAACATCCAAGTTGAGCTCAGGTTATGATCTCACAGTTTGTGAGTTTGAGCCCCACATGGAGCCCAGCAACGGGCTCTCCGGTGTCAGCACAGCCCATTTCAGATCCTCTGTCCCGCTCTGTCTGCCACTCCCCTGCTTGAGTGCCCACTCTCTCTCTCTCTCTCAAAAATAAATAAACATTGGGGCGCCTGGGTGGCTCCGCTGGTTAAGTGTCTGACTTCGGCTCAGGTCATGATCTCACGGTTGGTGGGATCGAGCATCGGATCGGGCTCTGTGCTGACAGCTCAGAGTCTGGAGCCAGTTTCGGATTCTTTATCTCCCTCTCTCTCTGACCCTCCCCTGTTCATGCTGTCTCTCTCTCTCTCTCTCTCTCTCTCTCTCTCAGAAATAAATAAAAAACACAAAAAACAAAAATAAATAAATAAATAAATAAACATTTAAAAATAAAAAAAAAAGCAGAGCCCCAAACAAAAGTTTTTGTATAATTAGGTAAGTGGAAAATGTGATGTCCTGTAGCAGTTGTGAGAGCTGAGGGAATTAAAAAGAAAAGAAAACCAAGATAAGGCTGTGTTAGTAATCTGGCCACAAGAACTTTTTTTTTTTTTAAATTATTTTTAAATGTTTATTCGTTTTTTGAGAGAGGCAGAGTGTGAGCAGGGGAGGAGCAGAGAATGAGACTGGAGACACACGATCTGAAGCAGGCTGGCGGCAGGCTCAGTCCCACCAACTTTGAGATTAGGAACCTCTGGCCACAAGAACTACTGAAGAATTTACGCAGTGAAAGTGAATAAATGTAACAGAAAGTATTTAAAATTTCTATGAAACAATTTTTTAAGTTATAGAAAAGCTGTGAAACAAACAAACCTAAATAATGGTCTTGGATAGGAAGTCTCGATGGTATAAGTTTTCACTTCTCTCCAAGGAGATTTATAGGTTAAAAGGAATTCTCTACAAAACCTCAGTAAGATTTCTTATATTGTACTGTCTTGTTTTTATGGCTTTAGATAAGGTTCTAAAATACATATTATAAAGCAAATGTCCAAGAAACTAAGGCCCCATGCTCCTGAAGAAGAAAGCCATTGTGTGTCTGTGTGTGTACATCTTTCCCTGCCACATGTCAACCTTGAAAAAGGTTATAATAATTAAGAAAATATATATATGAATGATTTCATATATATCAAATGAAACAGAAAAGAGAGTCTTCACACTCATGCATACATAAAAACAATTTATTAAATGGTGACCTTTTCTATCAGTGATTATCATATGAAAATGATAAAATAAGTTGAATCCCTACCATATATCATTAACAATGATCAATTCTAGATTCAATAAAGGCTCAAATGCCAAAACCAAAATTAGAGAAAACTTTAAGATTCAAAAAGGAGAAAATATTAATTCAGAAAAGAAAAGGAATTATTTAAAAAGTTAAATAAAGGCATACCATAAAGAAAAAGACAGATAAATGGTACTAAATTAACATTTAAAGTTGTTAAATTAATATATAAAAATTCCATAACAAATCCAAAACAGCAAGACACATTCCAGGAGAAGATTTACAAAACAATCGAAAAAGGATTAGTACCTAGGTATCAGAAAGAAAAAGGGAAGAACTCAGCAGAGAAATAGGAAACAAACAAACAAACAAGCAAACAAAAAAACCATAAAGAGGTTTATACATAATATGAAACACAAATGGTTCATAAACATCTGAAAGCAACTGAACCTCATTTGCATTAAGGGAATAACAGATTAAAATCCCAATTAGATACGTTTCGCACACCAGATGGGCCACTTTAAAAGTCTGAAAATATCAAGGATGGTGATTACTTGAAGCCATAGAAACTCTTAATCCGATGCTGCAGGATAGAAAATTGGCACAGCTACATTGGAACTGTCTGGGGTTACCAAGTGAAGGTGAACTTGTGTGTATCTTCTTTGCTCCAGCACCCCCAAGAAAATCCTTACTGTGCATCAGGAAACATATACAAAACAAACATGTTCTTGGCAGGGTCGTGCCTAAGAGTGGCTGGAACATCTGAAATGCACATCAGTGGATGAATACATTGTGAGATACCCATCCAGATGGAGTGCTATTTGGTAGTGAAAACAAACCGTCAACTATGCATCACCATCAGCATGGATGCTGTTGTGTGAAATGTATCTAATTGGGATTTTAATCTGTTATTCCCTTAATACAAATGAGGTTGAATTGTTTTCATAGGCTTATGAACCATTTGTTTCATATTTTGTATAAACCTCTTTATGGTTTTTGTTTGCTTGTTTGTTTTCTATTTCTCTGCTGAGTCCTTTTTTGTTTCTGATACCTAGATACTAACCTTTTTTGCTGTTAAGGGAAAAAGTATGAAGAGTAATATATACAGCATGATTAATTCCTATGCAGTGTAATGCTATCAATATATTACTTAGGAAAACTTACATAGGTGGCAAAACTCTAAAGATAACACAGGATAGATATGAATTCAAGATAGAAATATCTACTAAAACACTGTATTTTTTGCTCATCTTAGTGCAAAATAGATGGGTTTTTTATATTAATATTTTTTAAACTGTTGAAATTTGTTTAAGGTACCACTTTATGAAATGTTTCAACGTAGTAAAAGAAAAAGTTTCAGTGACAGAGCGATCTCATGAATAACCCATCCTGGTTTTGGGCATGTCTACCTTATAATCTCTTTCTTTACATTAAGCTGAAGTATTCAGCAGTTATTCTTTATTTTGTCTGTAAAGTTTCATAGAAAATCAAATCCTTTTCACACATGACAGCTTTTTAAGTACTCAGAGACAGCTGCCTTGTCCCCTTTTAAGTTTCTTCTTTTTCAAAAATCAACCATCCTTAAAGCAGGTTTCCAGATACCTCACCATGTTGGCTACCTTCCTCTGGACATGAAGCCAGAGCTGAGTGCAACATTCCAGTTTGTTCTGGCCAGCAAAATGTCTGATGGGACTATTAACTTTCTTGTTTGGGACACTACATTTATTGATATAGCCTAAAACTGACCTAGGTTTTTGTAGCCTTGTACACCTCATGAATTTATCTTGGGCTCTGTGTCATTTAAAACCTTAAGTCTTTTCACACTAAAGTCTATGTAATATGACTTTTTTTTCTCATCCCATGCTTGTGAGGTGAATCTTTTAAAGCTATATTTGGAACTTCACAGTTATTCCTATTGTTTAATCTTGAAATTTGTTTAATTTTTAAAAAATTTTTTCTATGTTTTTTATTTTATTTTGAGAGACAGAGACAGAGAGCTAGCAGGGGAGGGGCAGAGAGAGAGGGAGACAGAGCATCTGAAGCAGGCTTCAGGCTCTGAACTGTCAGCACAGAGCCCTACACAGGGCTCCAACCCATCGACTGTGCGATCATGACCTGAGCTGAATTCGGACACTTAACCGACTGAGCCACTCAGGTGCCCTGAAGTGTGTTTAATCTTTGAAATTGTTCTAGCCTATTAAGATCTTTTCAGTCCTGATTCTGACACCTGTGTATTTACTTTTCTTCCTAGATTTGAATTATCAGCAAATTTGGTAAACATTTATTTCATTAATCAAACATTCATTTAAAAACTACCATGTCTGAGGTAATGTGCTACGTAATGCAATATTCATCCCAGTAGTAAATAAAAATATTAAAATGGATATATCCAAGAGTAAAGACTTCTCTCCAAATAGATAATCAATACATTCATAATCAAAAACTTTTGATATTTGATTTAAAAAATGGCACACAGATTTACAATTCACATTTCTCTTTAAAATTTCACTCATTTTCGCCATGAAATGTCACATCTTTGTTGACAAGACCTAAATCTATGACTTCATCCTTGACTCAATTTTTATCTGTGATTGACCTCTCCATTTTGCTACTTCAGTCTCCACAAAGCTAAGCTATCTGCAGGATTTTCTTTTTGCCAAACTTGCTCTTTTCCCTTTTTTGTTAGCCATATTGGTGAATGCCTTTAACATCTTCTCAGACATTCAGTCCTGACAAACTTGAAGTAACTGTTTTTTAATTTAAAAATCATATTGTTTTTTTCTTAGTATAAAAGAATGTAGGATCCTGTTATTTATTTTAAAAGTTTATTTATTTATTTTGAGGGGTGGAGGGAAGGAGAGGGCTCAGTCTCATGAACCCTGAGATCATGACCTGAGCCAACATCAAGAGTTGGACACTTTGGTTAAAGTGAGCCACCCAGGTACCCCTGATCCTTTATATTTTAAAAAGGAAAATTAGTAGTATAAAGATCCAAATAAGAATTAAAATAAGTATACATAGCTCCTTCTAGAAATGAGCATTTAATAGTGATGTTTTCCTTCTGGTCATTGTTCCATGCATTAGGAAAAATAATCCTTATTCATTTACTTGGGTGAGCAAATGTTGTAACGTAATGGGAATGCATATAATTAGGGGAATAATTAAAAAGTATGTAATTATTATCTGTGTTAAGAAATAGATATAGCAAATCCCCAGATAACCCTAATATGTTCTCTCTGTGACTACTTTCTCCTCCTCTCCCAAGGTTTTTACTGTGACATAGAATATATTTCATTTTGCTTATTTTTAAACATTTATTTAAATAAAAATATGTCTGGCAAATTATTTTCTATATTATGTTGGTGAGATCTATCCACATTATGCGTGGGACAGGCTATTCATTTTTATTATTGTGTAATATTACATTGACTGACTATTCCACAAAATATTTATCCACTCTAGTATTGATTAATATCTGGGTTGTTTCCAGTGTGAGATTATCATGAATAGTTCTGCCATGAACATTCTTATTTATGCATACATCTGTTTCTCTTTGAAATATGCTCAAAAATGAAATTGTTAATAGGACATATATATATTTAATGTTAGCATAGAATTTATATTTCTGGAGTGATTCTACTAGTTAGAATCCATCCACTCTCTACAAGAATTTTAGATGTCCCATATTATCATCAACACTTAGGATTACTAGTCATATTTTAGCCGTTCCAGCTAGGGTGTGTTGATACCTTTTTTTGTTTTTTAAAAAATGCTTATTTATTTATTTATTTTTTGAGAGAGAGCGTGAGCAGAGGAGGGGCAAAGAGGAAAAGAGAAGGAGACAAAGAATCCTAGCAGACTCTGTGCAGTCAGTGCAGAGACTGACATGGGGTTTGATCCAATAAAGCATGAGATCATGACCTGAGCTGAAATCAAGAGTCAGTCCCTTAACCAACTGAGACACTCAGATGCTCCTCTTCTTTTGGTTTTGATTTACATTTTTCCTAAAGTGTCATAATGTTGAGCATCTTTTCATGAGATCTTCTTTTATGTACTGAGTCTCTATAAATATCTTCTCTTAGTTAAGAGCTTATCTCTTTGGTCTCTTGAAATGTCCTTTGATAAATGGAAGTTCTAGTCTTTAATGTCTTTTCCTTTAGCGTTAGTACTTTATGTGTCCTGGGTTAAGACATATTTGCTTATTTCAAAGTACCGATGTTCAATAGTTTCTTCTGAAGTCTTCATTGTTTTATTTTTCATATTAAGATCTATGATATACCTATAATTGATTTTTATACAGAATATGAAAAATATTTTCTTTTATGATATGCCTTTCTAGATGACCTAGAATAATTTATTAGAATGACCGTTCTTTCTCCATGGCTTTGGAGAGTGTCACCTTTGTCATGAATCTGTTGTATGTAAATATAAATACATTGATGGACTGTCTATTAGGTTCTGCTGATCTTGGTATGTTTTCTGCTGGCAATACTATGCTCTTTTAATTACTGAAGTTTAAAATAAGTCTCAACATCTGTTAAAGTCTTTTAGCTCTGCTCCTCAAGATTGGCAAACTTTTGCCATTTGTAAATTTACTTCATTTTAGAATTGGCTTGTCAATGCCTATAAAGCAGCAATGACAAAAACCCACTTCTTGAATTTTGACTGCAAGTAATTTGAATGGAAAGGTCAATTTGGGGAGAATAGATATGTTTATTATACCTTCATTATATCTTGATATATTTTATTCCTCTGACTATTTAAATCAGGGTCTGGTAAACTATAGTCCATTGGCTAAATATGGTCCTTTGTTTTTGAAAATATAGTTTTGCTGGAACACATTGGCATTACAGTGCAGAGTTGGGTGTTGGTGGTGACAGAGACCATCTAGCATGAAAAGTTAAAAATATTTATCATCTAACTGTTTACAGAAAATATTGGCTCACTTCTCATTTGGATTTTGCTTATATGTTCTCATAATATTTTATATTTTATATTTTTCTGTGTGGAACTTTTTACATATTTCCATAGATTAGTTCCTAAAAATGTAATGTATTTGGATGCTATTATAGATGATAAAATTATAATTTTCATTTTCTATTTATTGATGTTTTAAAAAACTATTAATTTTTGTTTACTTTGTACCCAATCTGTAGATTCATTTCACTTTTCTGTGTATTAAATCTTATCCTTTTTATTTCTTCTTTGCTACTTCTCATATGTCTTTATTAAATTGATGATAATGGAAATCCTTGTGTTATTGCTGATAGTAGAGGGAGAGCTTTCAAAATATCATTATGTAGGGCCTTTGCTATAATCTTACTGAAATAATTTTTGTCAGATTAAAGAGATTGTCCTCTACTCCTGGTTTTCAATGACCTTCTATTATGAACTGTTGTTGAATTTTATCAACTAATTTCTCTGAAAGTATTGAGATATTCAATGTGATTTTAATTCTTTGTTAATATGGGAAGTTATGTTAGGTTTTCAAATAATAAACCTAACATTACTGAAGTAATGCCAACTGATTGTGATGAATTATTCTTTTGGTGTTTGTTTGTAAATAAATTTAGATTAGATTTATATCTTGCAATTTTGTTTTGTTTTTGCAATTATACTCATGCAAGAGATTTGACTATGATTTCCCTTTCTTATAAGGTTTGATATCAAGGTTATGCTGCCTCAAAATATAAGTTAGAGAGTGTTTCCTCTTCTGTTCTCTTGAGGAGCTTATGTGAGATTGGTATTATTGCTTCCTTAAAGTTTTGGTATAATTTATCTGTGAAGTCATGCAGGCATGGAGTTTTCTGAATGGGAAGATTTTAATTGAATTAAATTATTTTATAGTTACAGGAACTTCTACATTCCTTTAGAGTATATAAAATAGTGGCAGAACATTGCTTCTTCTGTAAAAACTTGAAAAACCTGGATGAGTTTAGAAATTATATTACATTTTATTTCTACCTCTATATCTATGTCGATAAAAGTCATCAGAAAATTGTGAATGTACAGAGGTCTAGAGGAATTAATTTCCAGAAACTGAAGAGAAGTTCTCTATGGACAGAGTTTGGCAACCATGTCTTTCTGGGGGCTTTTACCAAGTCCAGTCATAGGCTGTGGTTTTGATACAGCCAGGCAGACATTGCTGATGGAGAGATCAGAGAAGTTTTTAATGGAGGGATGACACAGCCACTTGGAAACTGGATAAGTCCTAAAAGCAATGCTGTTTCCCCTATCATATTTCTCCACAAGACTCTTGTCTAGGGTTCTGCAGGAGAGATACTGGACTGAAACACTCAATAAAAACTACTTCTAGATTCTCATGCTTAGAAGGCAAAGTTCTGTGTGCTGGAACATTTATAATAAACAGAACAGCTCACACCTTTGTGGCTTTGTCTAACTAAGGTGGCAACCCAACACTTGCCCAGCTCAAATTCTCATTAGTTCAAAAGAGCTCAGTCACCTTGTCTGCCTGACAGAGGAAAGGCATGCCCTCTGAGGGAAAATAACATTGAGTTCAGTCTCTTTTGTCCTTTTTGGCAGACATAAAACAATTGTGCAACATGAAGAAGGAGAAAAATGTGATCCACAAAGAGAAATACATATCCCAGGCCGTCAGATGATCTAGATGTTGGAATTAGTAGACAGGGACTTTGAAGTGAATATTAAAATTTGAAATGGAAAATAGAAAAAAATGGGTGAATTTGATAAAAAGATGGAGAATTTCTACAAATAAATATAATTAAAAAATTTTTCCAGGCAGATACTGTGGATCTGAAAATTAAAACAGTATCTCAAATTAAGATTTCATGAGAATGGCTTAGTATTAGATTGTACATGATAGATGAGATTAGTGAACTCAAAGGCAAGACAATAGAAATTGAATGAATAAGAATTTAAAAGGCTTGCAGGACACTGTCCAACATGTAAGTAGGGTCTAAAATAAAAAACAAAAGAATGATACTTAAACAATATTTGAAGATATAATGGGCAAAATTTTTAAAGAACATATGAAAGTTACCACTCCAGAGATTTAAGAAGCTCAGCACTCTCAAGTTAAGATAATATGAGAAAAATTATGAACTCAATAAACTATGCCATTTTCATCATTTTTGGAATGTTCTCAGCTCTTTGTTTCTCTTCTTCTTCTAGTAGTCCTGAAGGTGTATTTAGACCTTCTGAATGGTCTGAATCTCTTAGTCTCTTATTTTCTGCGTGTTTTTTGTATTTTTCATGCTCTTATTAAAAATATGTGCTTTATTCTGAACCCTTTCCTTCCACCGAATTGTCTTTGAATTCACTAATTCTCTCTTCAACTGCAGTTTAGTTCTTCTTATATTTATCTATCAAGTTCTTAATTTTGATTATTGTATTTTTGCTTTCTGAAATTTTGATTTGAGTCAAAATTTCTAGGTTTTTAAAAAAATCCTTTCAATTTTGAATTGTTTTCTCACACATATTCACAAATGTTTAATGTCTATTGTTGATACTTGATTCAACTTTTATTTTTGATAACTCCTATATCTAGATAGTTGACTGATTTGTTTCTTTGACTATCATTCTAGCCCCCATCACAGTTTTTGGTGTGTGTGTGTGTGTGTGTGTGTGTGTGTGTGTGTGTGTGTGTGTGTGTGTATTTATTTTTTATTGAGTGTAGGGCATTATATATAAATAATTTGTAAGGTAGTATAATGTTACTTTTCCTTAACAAGGCTTTACATTTGTTTGACAAATGGCTCAGGGTTCAGACAATCTAGAACAACTTTAATCTAATTTCAGAGTTTTGGATTATTGTCTATTCCCTGTGAGGGTTGATATATTTTGGATTTATTCTTTCTGTTATGATGCAGCTTTTTGAGGTCTTAATGTAAAGCATTAGAATCTTGGACTTTAATTTTTGTCTCTCTATCCTAAAAGTTTTTCAAAAGCTCTGCTTAGGTTTTTTAGCCTCTCAGCTACTTTTCTAGAATCTACAAACACTCTTACAATTAAAGTGTCCCCAAATGCCAGATACACCTCTCTGGGACTTTTTCTTTTAACTCTTTGACCTATAATTTTTTACTATCTCCTTAGGTCTCATAGCTTCAAGAAATCTTTAAAAAAAATTTGTTTGTCTAACTTTTCTATTTGTTTTCAGTGGGGGCTTTTGCTTGAATTACCTATTTTGGCAGTATAGTCAAACACAATTTAAAAATACTGTGTTAGTTAAGTTTGGATGTTTATAACACTAAAAACACCAGTGCCTTAAATGCCAGAGGGGTTTATATCTCTCTCACATTAAAGAACAGAAATAATCTATCCAGTGCTTGTTTGACATTTCTATGGTCATTAGGGACACAGGACATTTTTATATTTCTGTTCTACTAGACTTAGCATGTGGTTTCTTTCCATCTTCAAGTTTGTCACAGAATCTGAGATGGCTGCCAGGACTGTAGTCACCATGTCCTCATTAAAGCATAAATGGAAGAATGTGAAAAAGAAAACCTACCAGTTGTCTAACCTATAAGGGAGTATTTTCAGAAGTTCCACCCAATCAATTTTGCTTTTATCTCACTGGATAGGATGTAGTGTCATGATTACCTGGCAGTAAAGGAAGCTGGTAAATAAGGAATTTTATCTGGTAGGCAGTCTCAAATAAAATGGGGCTATGTTACTAAGAAATAAGAGTAGAGTAGAATAGGTATTAGGCAAGCAATCTGTAGTCCCTGGTATACCTCCACAATATCCTATCATGTAATGGACTATAATTAATTTATTGTTGCACATTCATGTTTTCCCCATATTTTCCATCACTATAAGTATCCTGTGATGAATCTGATTCTGTAAAACTTTTCGTACATATACATTCTTTTTTTTTTAATTAAAAAAAATTATTCAGGTTTGAGAGACAGAGAGTAAGTGGGGGAGGCCCAGAGGGAGAGGGAGACATAGAATCTGAAGCAGGCTCCAGGCCTCTGAACTGTCAGCACAGAGCCAGACACAGGGCTCAAACCCACGAAACTCGAGATCATGACCTGAGCTAAGTCAGCCGCTTAACTGACTGAGCCACTTGGGCACCCCTACCTCCTTATGACCTACTTTAAAATATCTTCATATTGTGCCTCTGGCATAGTTTTAATATTAAATATTCCTAAACAAATCCATGATTGTAAAATATTTATTTATATACATACATCATAATTTACCTTCTTATCCCCTATTAGTGGGCATGTAATTTTTACCTACTATTTTGCCATTAGAAGTAATACTACTATGGATAGCATTTCTCCATTTAAAAATATTTTTAATCATTTCTTAGAATGGTTTTAAAAGTCGAAGTATTTGTTCATTTTTTACCTAGTTATCTTTGGGGGCCATTATTCAATCTACCACAATATTTTTACTAAGACACTCTTTTAATAATATGTTAAAGTTGCGATCACAATATATGCTCATCAGGGTTAATTTCTGACTTTAAAACAATATATTTTTAGTTTTATAAATGAAAAATATATCATGAATTGCTTAATGTATCTTTAAGTACTTTTTGTTGTAAATATTATTCATATATTGTTTTTGTATTTTTTCCTATATTACCTATTCATGTCTCTTGTGTATTTTTCTATTGGGTTGATCTTTTCTCAAGTAATTTAAATAACTTTTTATAGAGAAATTATATTTACCTTCCATTTGCAATAAATACATTGAGCTTTTCTCCAGTTTATTCTTTGCCCTTTAATTTGGTTGATAATAGTTTGTAAGTAGGATTGTATTTTAATGTAATATCTATAGATTTGCCTTTGTGATATATTCCATTATATACATTAATTATCCATCCTCCAAAAGAGATGAGTTAAATATTTACCTATCTTTTGTCATAGTTTGTTTTCATGATCTTATGTTTTTATAAAAGTACATATTTCACAATGTGAATTTGATTATATACATTATCTTTAAAATGAGAACCTCTTACGGGGCAAGGTCCAGATTGCAGTCATATTTATATCTCTAACACTAAGTACAGCACTTAATATACTATGCAGGTACATAATACCTGTAGCTTAATGAACGTGTACAAGGTGAAGTTGACTTCACATATTTTTATTTCTTCAACTACACCATCTCTATGTCTTTGCTTTTCCTTGTTCCTGAGATCCTATGTGTTTGATGAATGTGTGCATAAATCTTCATGACCATCTTCTTTTTATAGTTAATATAATCATTCTAGTATTAGAAATTTCCCTAATGAAAGCTACATAACTAAGGGTTTTTTTTTTTGCCAGTTACCTTGTGGGACAAAGAGTTGTGAAGTATGTGAGGAAAAATAAGGGAGGGATGGGAATGTGTGGACAGAGGGTAAAGCCTTCACAGTTTTCCCCAGGGCAGTTTGTGGTTTGCTAATGAAGCTAAGCCTCACTTGCAATGTATTCATATAGTCATATATTTTTGCAACCTTTACATAAGTGAGGCATTTTAACCAAACCTGGTTAAATCAACTACCTCTTTACATCCTGACTTTTATTCTTTCACACCTTTATGTTCAGTGATATTGGAGAGCAGCAGTCATTTTTAGTTGAAATGCATTTAGTTCAGATTTAATAGGATGTATTTATGTTATTTTCAGTCACTTGCACATAGTTTAGCTACTGCTAGCTGTCCTGGTGTGGGATTGTTTCCAGGAATACTGCCCTCTGTAACAAATCAACTGATATTGTGATAGCAAAGTACAGGACCAAAGGTATAAAGATGTGATTGTGGAGGAAAAATAAGGTTGGAAATGTATAAAATCAGAAATTCATTGCTGGAAAGTCCAGCCATACAACTCTCACATGAAAGAACAGTTGACATACCCCCTAAAATTTTATGTTAACTTTAGTGAGTTGTAAAATTGTTATCTTTTTATTCTATAAAAAATTATATGACAATATTAATTATTGTATCATGAAGAGGTGATCAAAGAATATACAGTCACAAAATTTAAGAAATGTGGCTTGTAGTTAATTAATAAAAAATGCTGTGCTATTGTAGTAGATTTTTTGATGTCGGTGGTATCTCTCAGCCTTTTAAAATTGGTAATTTGTTGTGATATCTTTTCAACATTCCAAATAGCTATTCACTTTTGTATCTAATTTTTGTATTTAGAACTACATGTTCTTTTTCTTAAAGAGGGACCTCCCAAACTATAGAAACTTCAGGCTTCATAAAACCTGCGTTTACTCCCTTGTTCTGTCCTATGCTACCTTATTCACTACAAGAAGTGGGAGGGTAGTCTCTCAATTTGCAAGCCAAAGTCCGTGGGTCTGCAAAGTCAACAAAACTCAAATCACATGAGACTTCTCTTTTCAATAACAGTACTGCTCCTCTTCCTTTTGGGGTAGAGTAGGACAAGGTAGAGGTAGACCAGAATTTTGGTAGGTGAAACTCCTTACCTGATCCTGACAATGACAAAGATTGCCAGCCTCTCAGGCTGGGACAGTCTCATCAATCAACCTGAGCTTGAACTATTAGCACTGTCAGCTTCCCCTTAAGAGATGACAATTCAAGGGTAGCTTTCCTCACCCACTGAAACTCCTTCACTCAAAAGAGCAAAACACTTAATCAGAAGGAGGGGCAGAAATGCATATCTCTGGCAACAGAACTGGCCCCATCTACTTTCAGTCTACAGAGCTTCTTATACTAATTTTTGCATGACTGTGAGAGTGATCCTGAGAAGAAGCCTTTGACTTGCTGGTACAAGAGCTGGGGCAGGGCTTGCGTCCTCAGCCTTGGGAGGGAGTGGTTGTGATGCCAGGAATAGGAGAGTTACAACAACTTTGCCCATATTCGTTCACAAATGATGTCTGATTAAAAATAACAATAAACACTTGCCTATATTTGTTTATACATGCATTATCTTTGCAAGATGAGTGGAAATGAATTGCTGGCTGAAGGTATTAGAAATGAAAGCCAGCTATTAAGCTTTGCCCTCACTTGGTAATAGGAGGAAGACTGTCATGGACTATCTTTGGGGTTGTGAGGATTATTTAGATCTGAAAACAGAGTTGTAATTTTTTGACCCTAATGCAAATAAAGCGGATATCTGGAGAGTATCATATAACCCCTGGTATTATTAAAAATATCAAGTGTTTACATGATTCAAAGGGGAATCACAGTGCAAGTTGAAAGTTTTAAAAGTTCTAGTAGCTTAGTAATTGTTATTTCTATAAACATTCACAACAATCATTCCATTTATGGATTTAAAACATTTTGGTTCTTATACATTTTTTCTATTATTTTGAAAATTAAGGATTGAAAATCTGCCGCACAAGTTTCTATTTCTCTTAAGGGTCATGATGGCTTGTCACTATGGGAGCTCCATTACCTGTGTCCCTTAGTTTTATTTTTATCTGCTATAGAAAGAACAAAGATCCCATTTTCAGGTGAAACAAGGAAAAAGCATCTCAGATGGCCTTCTCCTAAGTCCTTTACTCCTTACCTCCACTTCTAAATCACTGAGAGAATTAAAAATATGCCTGCTGGCCACTTAAATTAATGAAACTGCTAATGTCTAATGCAGGAACATCACCTCCATATGCTCTAGATACATATATGAATAGATGAACACCTGTCCTGAATGTCAGTGTAATCCATGTAAATCAAGGATTGGCTTTAAAAATCCTCATTCCCAGAAACCTGAGTTAAGAAGTATTGAAGAGATGGAACATGAACAATCTGTCCTTTGGCCTCAAAATCAGTCACAAAATTATCTGATTAAAAGTAAACTCTCAATTGTTCTTCCAAAGAAGTCTGTCTTTTACTGTGAAAGGGGGTCCTTGTTGGCCTGCCTGTATACAGCTTTATTAATTTCCTTAAAACAAGATTAGTGTAAAAGAGACATATTAGTTCCATTTTTGTTTCTTAACTTATTTCATTTCAGTTAACTGGTTATATTTACTAGCATTTATGATTGCTCTAAAATAGCAACCGGGTATGATTTTGTTCCCTGGGGACATTTGACAATATCTGGAAACACTTTTGATTGGGGGATTGGGTGAGGTGTTGCAACTAGCGAGCAGCAGGTAAAGACTAGGGATGCTGCTAAATATCCTATAGTGCACAGGACTGCCCCTAAAATAAAGAATTATCTGGCCCAAATTGTGTATAGTGCTGAGTTTGAGAAACTCTTGTCTAAAACAGTGAAAATAAGTAGAAAATGTGAATTCTTTTTGAAGATGATATGTTGAAAAAGTTTTACAGGCATCCTGAAAATGCATCCCTTCTACCATGAGCTCCCAAGTCTCTATGTCATTGTTAATTATGGCTACATCAACTGGCTTGAGTCAAACAGGTTATGATTGCTGAACCCTATTTTCATTTTCACTGAGAAAGAGAAATGGGTTGGGGTGGACATCTTCACCTCTGCTTGCTATTCTATGATGGAGTAATCTTGCTCTTGTTTTAGAGTAGTCAGTCAAGTGGGTGTAAAATCTGCTGGAGCTTAGGCCAAGTAAGTGTATCTATAATTGTTATAATTTTCATAGATAAACTAGAGGTCTTGATCACCCCTGAATTTGTTGTTATGTAAAAATGCTTGTCTGCCACTATTAAGTAAATATTTGTTGTTTCAATTAGTAATACTACCTTATAGATTAAACTTTTAATATAGAAGTAACAGATGATATTACTTAATGAATTTTTACAGTCTACATGGATGACTAAAAGCAACCTTGTAGAATTTATAGGAATGTTTATGGAATAAATAATCGTTGTTAATGTTGGAGGGATTTCAATTGAATTCATCCAGTGTTTTTAAGCTAATGATCCATTATCAATTTGGAAAATCATGCAACCAAATTCATCCCATTCTGTATGTCTTGCCATTAGGCTTAGGCTTTGAAAAAAATCTATTGAATTCTGGAATCATTTCTGAGTTTCACAATTACAGTGGAATATCAGAGGAAAACTAAAGAGATAATCATAACACTGGAAATTGGTCCTATAATAAAGAATGAATGAGTATTATTCATCCTATGGAATATAGCAGTGATATATGAAGTTACTTAGAGTATGGGAGACTATCATAAAGGACAGAAATAAACTGTTTCTTTAGAAGGCAAAGCAAAAGGAAGTGAATGATTTATAAATTAGAAGGGATTATTTTCTGAGAGTAAGAGGGTCAAATGTTGTTGCATGTTACTGAAGGAAAACTTTTAAGTCTCTTCTTTAGAGTTTTTGAAAACAGGAACTTTTAATTTAGTTTCAAAAGTTTACATATTCTTTTAATTGTAGCCTGTGTTAGATTCCAACGGCTGCTGTAACAGATTAGCACAAACTGGTTGGCTTTGGCCAATAGAAATTAATCTTTCACAGTTCAGGAGTCCAAAGCCTAGAATCAGTATCACTGGGTCACAAATCAAGGTGTTGGTCAGGTCAGGTCAGGTCAGAGGTGGTAGAAAACAATTCTTTTTTTTTTTTTTTTTTTTTGCTTCTTTCAGCCAACATTCTTTGGTTTGTGACCACATCAGTGTAGTCTTCAGGGCCAGAATCTTCAGATCTCTTTTTGCTGTCTTCTCATTGTCGTGTGTGTGTGTGTGTGTGTGTGTGTGTGTGTGTGTGTGTGTGTGTGTGTGTGTGCACGTGCGCATGCGCACTCATATTTGAATCTCCCTCTGCCTTTCTTTTACAAGAATGTGTGAGATGGCATTTAGGGCCCACATGAGTAATCCAGGATAATTTCCCCATCTCAAGGTCTTTGACATAATCACATCTGCAAAAAATAGAGTAACATTTATAGATTCCAGGGATTATGGTTTAAAATTCTTTTTTCAGGAGGGAATTTTTTTTTTTAAGCCTACCACACAAATTGAGGGATAAACTGGTTGACTGCTTCATGGGCACCTTCCAGCATTAGAATTTGTGATCCAAAGATTGTGCCCTTTGGAAATTTGCTTTAACCCTCCCTGAGCCTTGGTTTTCTCACTCATGCAATAAGTCTAATAATTGTATTTAGGCCAATAAGATTGTTATGAAGATTAACTGACTTAACAATTAAAACATTTAGAAGAGTTACTGTTATATAAGAAGTCTCAGTGTCAGCTATTATTACTTGTTGGTACTGTTTGTGTTGATATTATCAATATTATATAAAAAAAAGATTATGTGAGAAGATAATTGTATACTTGCTTGGTGGCCTATGATATAATACACATTTCTTTACTGTTAATTTTATTTTGCTTTGACAAATTTAATGAAGGTGAGTCACAAGTAAAGTGTTGACTTAGTGTCTAAAGAATATGTTTAATCTGCTTTGTAGAGTTTATTTAACTTTTTCTACAATAGGAACAGACTAAGTTAACCCCCAAATTGAGAAGGCAACTCAGAAACCAAGTTCCCATTAAGAGCAATAGCTTTAGGAATAGCAAAGATGTAGTATTTGCTCAGAGAAGGAATTATTCTATACTCTGAAAATGTTTGAGTCACTTTTTAAACTTTTTATGGACATAAGTAAAGCTGAAATTTTTAGATTGTAACAGAAATCCTTTCCTGCTAAATTGAATACCATCCTTACATTACTTGGCTTAATATCAGTCTCCTTTCAAGTCAGCCTTTCTACCTCTAACAGTCCTTTTTTCCCCTCCCATCATTATTGCAGTATAAGCACATCTAATGTGTTAGTAACTAAGCAACATATTGTCTACAAAATGTTTTCTAGTTAAAGGTTCTACTGGCTTTTCTGGTGATATTCTATGTTCTCACACACATTAGGTGTCATCATTTTGAAGGAACTAATGGGCATATTGCACTATTTGGTAAGAGATATAATTTCTTTTGGGGTCTACATTAGGCCACTGGACAGAGACAATGACAGGCCAAACTAAAAAATAATACAAATTTATTTTCCACTTATTAATATGATTTAAAAAAGCATAAAATCTCAAGTCACGTGTGCACCAATGGAAATACTTCCATTTTTCTCTGGGAATTTCGCCAAGAAATAACCACATATATGCTCAAGTTTAATGTCAGTCAGTAGACCTTTTGACATTTGAAATGTTATTAGGTTAAATAATATGAAATTGCTGTTTTAGTAGGTCAAAAAAGGTTGAATGTGGTGTTTCATATAGTAAAAAGTAAACAGACAGTACCCCTGTGAAGAAGGAGCTCAATTTTCCAGAGCTATTAAATGGAAGTAGCTAGATGAAACATTCAAGTATATAAGGAAATTTTTGCATTTTTAAGTTACTGATATTTCTCCCAGTAAATATAAACTGAGTCCTGTTTCACATCCTTTACTTTAATGTCAACGATTATGGGAACATGTATTATTAAAAGAATGGATATGAACAAGTGAAATTCATAGTACAGAAAGCTAGGTAAACAGAAAACAATGAAAACTGCAGATTGTTACAAACTTTGTAATCATTTCTGTTTGACAATGTTTATGTCTTTAAATGTTTATCTTCTTACCCATTTTTATTTCATTTTTATGTGTCTCATAAAGTTGGATATCACTCAGTGTTTAGCTCTTTGGTGTCTGAACATGGAAAGCAGATTGCCCTGGCATTTTTATATACTGTAGGAAAAGAAAGTCATTTTCATTTATTGAGATTTATTATTTGAATATGTTTTACAATATAGCAAAGCACACCTACAAAATTTAATGTACATGCATATGCAAGTACACTATTTTGGCATAGCATCAGGTAAAATTTTATTTTCTGTTGGAGAAGATGCAGACTCAAATAGATGCACACGCTTCTGCCCTCCCACCCTCCACACACTCTCTTAGTGATCAGTGATATGGGGAAAGGTATTATTTATTCTATAAAACCCTCCAAACATCCATTCATCACTTTTTAGGCTGAGAGTTGTTCTGGAATGGTACATGGTTGGGAAGATGGAATAATCTCTAATGGAAGAGGTTATTATTGGGGAATGTTTGATAACTTAGGAAAGGAGAATGACTTTAGGGAAGAGGCACATAGACCTATGGGTTTCACTAAGAAGCTGTTTTATATTCATATGATTTTTGTTTTTTTATGGTAAATATCATGATTTTATTGAATAATGAAGATTTCCTATGAGAAATTTCACATTAAGAAATACATCAGCTTGTCATTGCTCACTTTCATGAATTCTTATCAGCTTTTGTTCTATCACAGTCGTCACATTCTTATGACCCAGTTGGCAATTTTGTGTTGTACCTTGTAGTACATTGCATTTGAAGATGGATGTAAATGAGTAAACTAAGATTACCTCATAATTTAAAAAGCAATCTCACTCTGAGTCAACACGTGTACTGCATACCATTAAAAAATGGGGAAAAAGAGGAAATGACTGTGGTTCAATAATTTATGAAAAATTTTACAGTTTTAGTATTTGTGCATTTTTTATAACACCTATCACTGTAGCACAGGGGTACTCAGATGAAGAATTGGATTCAAGCTAAAAAATGATGGAGAGGAATGTCTGTTTTCCATTTCTTTCTTAGCAGCTTGACAAATAAATATCACTGTGAGTAAAAAGGTAGATATAAGAGAATAAATGAATTAGCTAGCTAATTTATATGATGCTTTCTGTAGACAAAGAAACATCATAGATGTTTGGGGAGAATCAAAAAACTTGACCTGAACTTCCTTCAAAATTACACGGAAAGCAGGGTAGTGGGTGAGGATGGTAGAGATGAAACAAGATGGACATGAGTTTATATCTGTTTAAGCTAGATGATGGATACATGGGATTCTTCATTCTCATCACTCTACTTTTGCATTTTTGCATTTTTGTTTGAATTTTTCCATAATGTGTTTTTTTGAAATCCTAGGATTTAGCTATTTCCCACCAGAAATTTATACTCGAAATATGGAAACAAAAATGTTTGTTGTGCATGTATACTGCAGACTCTATATTTCATAAACATACCCTATTCCATAAAAACCTTGATTTTCACATCTTTCTTGCACTAACTCATAAAATTCTCCAACAAGTAAAAATATTCAGTGTTTCTGACCCCACGTCATCCTATACACTATCAGGATGATTTGTCATGAGAAGACAAAAGTAATAGAAATCATAAAGAAGCAAAGAAAGACACCCTAAGCTATAGACTGAAGAGAATCAGAATGATGAAAACTTGGATTCTAAGTTACTCAACCCATTTTTATCCTGTAACAGTGTAAAGTTTTCAAACTTTATTGAATATTACATAGACACTAATTTGAAATCTCAATGTGCTTTGTGAACTTGCCTTCGTGATATACCTAGTGAATCTAAAGACGAAATGAATGTCTTGAAATCATACAAATGTGGTAGTAGAAGACTAGAATTGACCTAGTTACTGCTATGCCCATCACTGATTACTCTTTAATGGGAAGTGAATAGCATTACCTAGAAGTGCTTCCTAACTTCCATGATATATCCATAACATTCAGATATTAAGATTGGATATACCAACTTTCTGTCAATTATAAAAGGAGAAAAAAAGATGTATTTAGAACCCTGTTTCTTGCTCTTACTGGTAGAATCTATTGGATCAAAGCTTTAATCAAACTTTTTCATTTTGTGTAACAATAATAACTTTCCTGTTTATCAAAAAGAAGATTATCTATACCTAAATAACTTATGTTCCAAGGTAAAAAAAAAACTACCTAAGTTACTCTAATAGAGATTATTAATAAATTTTTATTGATAAAATAATCTCTATTAGAGGTATATATAAACATTGTTTAGAACTTTTTCTGTTATCAAATATCACATTTCTGAATTTGATTTTGCAGTACTATACTTAGCAGGGCTTGTGTATTTTTGTCATTAACACTTTCTTGATTCTTGTCCCACATCAAATTGGCTAATTCTTCTTTTATACCATACTGTATGCTGCAGTTTTTTATTATAACACCTATACTGTGCAGTGCCTTCTTTAGTTTACATGTTTGTTTCCCCCTACTGGACTCCAAATTTGTGTGAGACCACTAATCGTTTTCAGTGCCCATGACAATGACAAGTTCTTTGTAGGTTTCAATAACTGCTTGTTCTAAATGGATTAGTGAACTGAGTAAATGTCTTCTGGTGGCTGATCTTTTGAGTGAACTTGGGCTTATTTTATTATGGTAGCAGATGTCTTTGGCTTTTTCCTATCTTTTTTCTCATATTTCCCATATCTTTTCACTGGAGCTATATATAGAAGAGGAAAATATTTTACCCACTAATTTCCAATGTCACATCCTTTCATTGAACTAACCTCATAATTCTTTACATTTCTCTATTTTTCCAATATTTAATATGTTAATCAATAGATCCAATATCTACTGTGATCAAGGAACCAAATGTTATTAAATGTGTATTGCTCCATCAGGCACTTGTTATGTTCATTATTCCTAAACCAGCCTTATTTTTCTGCTTTATCCTTTGCCTCCCTCCCGCCATTGCCTGCTAACCCCTTCTAGGAGAGTTATTTTGTTACATAAAAAATCAAATAGCTTTTAGGGATGCCTGGGTGGCTCAGCTGGTTGAGCATTCAACTCTTGATCTCAGCTCTGGTCATGATCTCATGGTTTGTGAGTTTGAGCTCTGTGTGGAGCTCTGTGCTGACAGTGTGGAGCCTGCTTGGGATTCTCTCTCCCTCTCTCTCTCTGCCCCTTCCCCATTTGTGTGTGTGTACATGCACTCACACCCTTTCTCAAAAATCAATAAATAAACTTAAAAAAATAGCTTCGATAGCTCTTTTGAGACCCATAGTTCTGAGGCCCCAGGGTAAGAGACAAATATTTCTGTGTGAGATGAATAAAACAGTCTCTCTCTCTTTTTTAAAAAATATTTATTTTTTTAACATTTATTTTTTGAGAGAGAGAACATGCATACATGAGCCCTTGTGAGAGGTGGGGAGGGGGAGAGGGGTAGAGAGAAAGGAGAGAGAGAAAATCCCAAGCAGGCTCAGCTCTGTTAGCAAGGAACCCCCATCCCAAGAATGATGAAATTGTGATCTGAGCTGAAATCAAGAGTTCGATGCTTGACAGACAGAGCCACCCAGGCACTGCAATAAAATAGTCTCTTTAAGAAGATACAAGGTAGTGCCATACATAGTGACAGGCTTTGGATTTTGTTGACGCTTTTGTTTGACAAGAACACTGTCCATTAAAATGTCAGTGGTTTTTTTCTCCTTTGTTATTGAATGTTTTCCTACCCCTTTCCAGTTCTACCCCTTTCTGGAAACTTACGAGAACAAGTGTTCTTTAGGATTAGGGATATTTGGGTAGATTTTCTTTCTAGTCTCCTTAGACTCATGGAAGATGCAGAAGTGTTTCAAGGTGAATAATTTAGAGTTAAGGAACATGCTTCCCAAAATGGTATTCAAACAGGCTCAGTCCAGGGTTGGGTTTGGGTAAAGATTCAGGATCAGCCATGATTGCTTTTTATTTTGAGTATTTTCAGAAAAGCACTGTTTCTTAAAAAGATGAATACATTAACCAACAACATGAGATAAGTATGGGAAGACATTTTTAGCTCCATTTTACAGATAGAATATCAATTCAGAGGTTTGCTTCTGATCCTGTGGGCCCCAGAAACAGATTCTGTGTCTGATGACTGAAGTCTGTCAGAACAGGACTTTTCTTGATAAGAGGTGAATGCCAATTTTCTGAATCAGCTGGTATTATTTAACATTTATCAAGAAGAAATAGAAATATTTGTGCTGAGGAGTTTAGCATCTCAGATTTGTGTATCATTTAATTCATTACTGATAGAAAAATCATAAAGTGTATTGTTTTTATTTTGGGAAAGCAGATTTTGAGTCCTTAAATCATGATAGAAAATTCTCCTGAGAAACAGAATAAGAGTATTTAGGAATTTGTACACAGTTATTTTTAAAATAATCATTTATCTAACTGGTTGTGTCTTGATAAAAGACTACCAGTGTCCATCTACTAAGTGAAGCTAGATTTTAAAAATAGATATGAATTTCATCCCTTATATTTTGTCCTGGGAAGACAAACAGATGCTTTCCTGTCTAACTTTTAGAAAAGCGTTAAGGATTTACTTAATTGGACCAAAAATTGAAACGGAAACAGAGCAAATTGTCTTTGAAATTGAAATGGAAACAGAGCAATAACTTATGATTATGGTATTCTGCCATGAGCCCCATTGGATGGTTTTGGGTATGTGTTACATATTAACTTATTTTAAACTATTATTTTAATAGCATCATGGACTTAGAAAAACAGTTTTGAGAGATTGTCTTATTAGCCTTCCTCCTACCTTGAAAACAAGTCCCCTGATAGCATTTTCACAACTTCCCTGGGTAATATAGCTCATTGCACAGTCATCCTCATTGCAGGTATTTTATCCCCATATCAAATGTGGATTTTTTAGGCTACAGTAATTCTATTAGTTTCACCATCTCCAGTGAGATTGGGACACCTAGCTTATTTTCTCTGTGCATTAGTGTCGACCAATTTTTGAGAGAGGAGGTGTGGCATCCCTTGCTCTCAGTGGGAAGAAACTGCACTATTGCCTCTGGAATGGCATGAACCAGCATGAATCTTAATATATTTTGTCATGCTCTGTTCATGTACTCAGTATATGAGTAAGGCAATGTAAAGTGATTTAAAAAACAACAACTGTAAAACCATTTATAAAGAATGACTTTTTATTTTAACACTTAATGTCCACTGGGGGTTTCCTGTAAGCTATAGAGTAAAACTAGAAGCAAAGCTGTTCCAAAGATGATGACTTTTTTACCGTTTTCCTTTGGTCTATTGCATTGGGTCAAAGATTTAGGGAGAATGAAGACATTGAGTCAAATTTTAGGATGAGAGGGTGAGTTTCAGTGTATTCATTCCGATGCCTTCTTGTCCTAAAAGAATTCATCTCGTATAACTGCACAGAGTGTTCTTTTCTATTTCCCTGCCCTCCCCCACCATTCTGGGGTGTCTCTATAAGTTAATATACTATTCTCAAAACTAACACTCAGAAAGCCACAAAGCACCAGAGGCTTTTGGGTTGCTAAGAGTGGGGAACGGCCATCAATTTAGATCTAGATCAGGTCAATAGCAAATGAAGGCTGTTGTCTCATAACAGCTGTTCAGTGGCCTCTGTGAAATGAGGTGGTGGCTTCCCTCCAGTTTCGGGACAGCTGTCTTCCTCACAGAAAGCATTGCCACAATTGGCAATAATTGGCTCTCTCGCTTACAGCCTCTGCAGGCAGTTCGTTGAATCTTCTCTTTTCTCCCTGCCTCTTTCTCCTCTTCACCCTTCTCATCTTCCTTCTCTTCATTTCTTCTTTCCTCTTCTTCCTGTCCTTTCCCTTTTCTTTTCCTTCTCTGTCCAACCAGTAGGTGGCCTGGAAGCAAAAGAGTATCAGCCCTTCCTGAGGGAAGAATGCATTAACACCTCAGCCTGTGCTTTCTGCCAGGGCTTGCTAAGGGACCTAAGGGGAGCTGTTGGGTAGAATGCTCCTACCTCCCACAGCGTCTGCCTTCTCTGCCCCAGCCCTAAGTTGCTTTGCTCAAGGTGTGTCAGAGTTTACTCTGGGGTTGTCTGTTTTATCCACTGAGGTGCTTTCATCACAAGGCAGGGAACACGGTTCTGTTTGTAGAATGGATGGGCCCACAGGGAATTTTGAATGATTCAGTAGTTGTGATATAAACCTTTCATTATAACTCCCTCTTGGGCACAACCAGGAGTTACCAGAGACAGAAGGTTGCACAGTTTTTGATTCCCTTCTCTGATAAGAAGGGGGTGGTGTGTCTGGCAAACATATTCCCAAACCTCAAATCAACATACCTGTCCTGAGTAGACATTTTTTTTTATTTATAATATATTTATTTGACAAGTTTTTAATAAAGGAATAATTAAACTCCATTTTAAACTATATTTAACAAATTGTTTGAATTAAAAGAAACAAAATTCTAAAGGAATAATTAAAGGAATAGTTAAACTAGATTTTAAACTATAACAAATTGTTTGAATTAGAAGAAATAAAATTCTATGAAATAAGCCTTCTTAAAAATCCACAGCATCAATTATTAACTTGACAGAATTCTTCAGATGCATTGAAAAATAATGTGATAGCAGTGATAGTTTCTATCCCTGAAATTTCCAAGTCTGCTCTCAAGTTATCCAACTTCATGCTCTCAGTCTCAATTTGAGTCAAAAAGTGGACCAAAGGAACATTTACCACTCATATTCTTGTTTTTTCCAACCAGAAGGAAGCAATGGTAGACATGATGCTCTCTTACTCTGGAAAGAGAAAAAATTAAGCAATTTTATAGTGGTTCTACACTTATTAAAAAACCCAAAGCCTTTTGCTCCAGGCTGCCTCTGTTTAGAATTTAAAACCTGTACACACCATTGTATGGAGAAATTCAACCAACATGTCACACATTGGTTTGCAATTAGCTCATTACAATGTTGATTGCTAAGAAAGCTTACATGGCCAAGAAGATATCCAAACCTTTGAAATGACCATAGGAAATCCAAACCTGGAGCTTGAATTGGGGAAATATTAAACAGATGTGAAGAGGCGCCTGGGTGTCTCTGTCGGTTA
>JAESUZ010000517.1:0-80000 GCA_017311185.1 Proteles cristata cristata | reverse complement strand
AAAGGTTAGTTGACAAACGATGTACAGGTGTACAGCATGGTGACTCGACAATTATGTACATTAAGAAATGTTCACCATGATAAATACGGTCACCTTCTGTCACCATACAAGGTTATTACAAACTTATTGAATGTATTCCCTGTGCTATACTTTTCATCCCCATGACTTACTTGATTTGAACCCTTTTGGAGTAGTTATCAGGCACTGAGTCCTGGGTCACCAGATACCAATTTGCAAAAGAAAGAGCTGTGAACTAGCTGTCAGAAATCCAGACTTTGTAAGGGAAACCACATTTGCTTTCTCAAAAGTAAAGTAAGTTGTCCTAGAAAGAACAGATAAGTCTATGGTTCATTACAGTCTCAAAACCGTGATAACACGTCTTGAGCACTGGAGCAGTGGCCTCACTTAGCTGCAGAACGCGTGTCCCAGGGCTGCTCCGCAAACCTGGAGCTGGTGATCTGATCTTTGTTTCTGAGACTTGCTGACATTCCAGACTTTTGGCTGCTTGGAGATGTTGGTAGGACATCCTCAACTCCAATCCCAAGGGCCAAAGAGGAGCATTTCGTCATGGTCCTTTGTCAGTTGGCCCCACCACCGCTGCCCATGTGACTCCTAAAGATCTCTGGGCTTGAGAAGAATGGACTCACTTGGCAGTAGTTGCTGTCAAAGTAGACAGTCTTGGTTTTCCCCAGCTGTACTGGGGGACCTTGTTCAAGATGGTAGGGAAGGGGGTGTGAGAGGCATATGGAAGCCAATGAAGTGGTACACTGTAGACAAACAGCACACAGAAACAGGAGGAAAACTCAGAATCAAAGAGGAAGAAAGGAATGAGTCCCCCACAAATAAACCCTAGAAAAATAAATCTATGTACCAGGAAAGGAAAAGGAGTAGCTTCTAGTCACAAAGAATCCGGAGTAGGTTTGTTCCACTGGAAATTAAACAAGTATTCAAGAAGGAAATATTCATTGTGAATTCGGGAAGGTTTGCTATAACACATGTCTCTGTTATCAAAAGTAACTTGCATGAGTCCTAAAGGCCAGAGAATAGTAAGAGCTCTTGTTAGTAAGTGAAAATCCCTTTATTATAATATGAAACAATGCTTAAAGTTCTAACCATATAATCTCCATTATATTATCTATGTTGGGCAAAGGGGGGATGATGGAGAGAGATACTCAGATGACCATTTCATTCCCACAAATGTATTACTGCATGTGAAATTTTCATGTTTTGATATGGGAGTAAAGAGTTTGAAAGAAGGTGGAGAATGCACAAGTATATCAGGCACATCATGAATTGGAAGTTCCCTCAACTACATCTGTATTTTGTAGGTGTTAGGAAGACAACATGGCGATGCCAATGGCTTGAACTCAGCATACTCAACTCTTAATTTTTTGAAAGAGAATTGACATTTGCCTATAAAAGAAAAGTCACTGCTTAGGAGAATTTTACTTACATGCACATGCTTACACAAATATCTCACATAAAATGTGGGGCCTGTGCTGTTACCCACAAATATTGAGTGAGATTGTTTTTCCTATCAAGCAGCTTATTGAAATAAAAAGGGAAAAACAAGCAAATGCCTCTTCAATACACTTTATTATTTATTTTTTCCACTACTGTATAGGGTTCCATTCTGCAGCAATATTTTGTTACTTGTAGTCCAAGAAATTGGCGAGGAGAAGTGATTTTTCTCCCCCCCCCCTTTTTTTGCATATGGTTTATGTATTCTTCTCCTCTATTTTTTCTATCGATTTGATTAGTGACCAAGTTCATAGCTGACATCATTATGTTTGCTTTTTATGATTTATGCAATAGATACCATGAGAAGAGGCAAACCAGGAACCTATATATCTAGAGAAAAGACTAGACTGGATATTCAATGAATAGAAATATTGCGAACACAGCTTGCACTGAATTTAGGTCCTCTTCTGTCTCTCAAATATGACAAGGGTGGTGGTGGCTGTGATGGCATTTGAAGGTCACTCAGAATCTCTAAAACAGGTTGAATGACTTCCCTGACTGCTGTTTTCATCTGTGACACTGTTTTGGGTGTGGCCATTTCCAGAACCACACTGGAGGAAGTTCTGTGTGAGATGGCACCATGGTGTTTCACAATGCTGACTTACATTACCTCAAGGCCTCCACCCTCAGAAGCAGAGATTTCCAGAATGAAGGGTTTGCACGCCTGCCATACACAAGGCACATAATTTCTAATTCTCCTCATTGAAGGTCAGATATTTGGGGAGATAGAGCAAGTGCAGTAAAAGTGTTATCCCTGTATTTGTCTCCTTTAGGAGGTGACAAAGAAATTAAAATAGAACAAAATAAAACAACCCTTCTTCATTAAAATGTTGAATGGGATTTAAAATTAATTCCAGAGAGAAACCTTTAAAGATAATTTTCACGTGGTTATAGGGACTTCCATGCATGGGTTTTGATGGAAAAAAAGTCTGAAGAAACTTGTGACAGACAGAAGTGAATAACAGATGTTATTTAGGTTTTCCTGATCTGTGTCATTGCATCTAACACTGCATCCTTGTACTCATGCTCCAAGACTTGAAAACCCAACCAATAAGCAAACTCTGCTGACTGGGAGCCAGGCTCCTACCTAAATGAAGTGTAAAAGTAAACACACAGTATAGATGCTGACAAGCAGTTTAGTTTCTATGCAGTTAATATTGCAGTAGCACAGAAAACATATTCATTTGAACATGTAATTTTGGTTTTGAAAAGGTCTCTAACATCCTCCTCCTCCTCTTCATTCACCTCAAGTCTTTTGACACTAGTTTCTACAATAGAAAATAGCCCTTTTAAGAGAGAAACCTTCCCAAAAGTACACAAGGGAGGCTTGTCCATCACTTGGATAAAACACTAGGAAATGATAAAGCTTAGAGCTAGTTTTCAGGGCATGAATTGAAAAGAGAACTTGGAGGAAAGAGTTGGTAGTTCATTCTTCAACTCTGGTTTATTTGGCCAGTTGGAATGTACCTGGGTAAATCACTATTTAATCATTGTCTGCCCATGTTTATAAGGACACTGATGTAGCCAGGCCATTATGGCAAAGAATTTGAAATTTCTTGATGGTTAATAAAGCCATTCTAGGGCTTTGGGTAGCAAGAAGGATGTGTGAATATTGTTCTGTCACACACCCAGCCCCCATTTTTATCACTTGCCTTACTTCCTATCATGAGATGAGGTAATGTTTTGTCCAGAAGCCTTCCTCAGGCTGTGGAAAAGAGAAAGGAAAGAAACAAAAACAAACAAACAACCCCCCTCCAAAAAAAACAAGGTTAGTAGTATATGCTCTATTTCTAGCTTCTGCTTGATGAAAGTTTCTTTTTTTCTCTTGCCCTGCATTTCACAGTCCACCTGCTAAAGCAGTATTATCCTTTCCCCCATGCACTGAACACTGTCAGTAAAATGAATCCTATCATCAAAGGAATCAAATTTATATGCCATATATTTACACTCTTGTTCATATTTATAAATATGGCTATCACAACATTTGCATTCTGCCTAGAGAGGTCATGTGTTAAAACTGCAGCCTTTTATTTACTTCCTTGTTGGTGTTGTGATGATGTTGATTACACAAACATAGGAAAGAACAACTGTAATAGCGCAGATGAGAGAGATAAAGTCAGTGATGACGATATTTCATTTTACGTATGTCCTTTCTGATCCTTGCAAAATAAAGGGACCCTTTGGGAACATCGGAACTTCAAGACCAATTAGTGGAAATGATGCTTCTTGTGTTTGGGCATTAAATACTGGGCAGGGTTCTCTTTAGAGCAGCTAATGCTGGCAGGGAAAGAGGTACCGACCTAATTACTCTTCCGCAAGAGTAAAAAATGCCTTTTGAATGCCTCTTTGGCAAATATGTCTCATTAAGGACAAAAACCAAACACAAACCCTCTAAGAAGGAGAAATTAAGATGATAGGTAACTTGTGGCCAGGAGACTTTCTGTGCCACTGTGGGAAATTAAAACAAAGTTTGGGAGTACCAGGGGATAACTTGTTTTTGTTGAGCTTCTTTCCTGCAGCCTAAATGTTATTATGGGACCAACTTTATTTTCTTCATCATTTTGGCTCTTTGTCAAGGAATGCTTTGCTCCTGGGGAAAGCAAAGAATCTTCCATCATTGAAGACAATGGTGATTCTCCCATTCCATCTCAGCAGGGCATATAACTGAGCACACCAAGACATTCTCCATTTGAAACTCTGGTCATAATAGGAATTTAATTTTCACGGAGATCAAATGGGAAGATGAGAAATGAGATTGGTCTCAAATGGCAATTGAGAAAGGACAATAACATCCTTTTAAAATTTTATTTTTTTTGTTTAAAGTGAACTTTCATTTTTTAAAATTTGTAACTTTTCTTTATTGTTGCTAAAGTGTCATCAGCAGGTTTTAGCAAAGATGAACAAGTTTTATGATTAGTATATGCTGTTTATAAAAGTAGACTACTGGTCTACTCACACTGGGGCTCACAAATAATGGTTGTGTTTTTTCCCCTCATAGTTTTATTAATATCATTGGTCTTACCTATGAATTTTCTCTAACCTACTCACCCTCATGAACAGGATATCTGTTTATGACATTCCAATCTACAGTAGGGCCCCGTGGCTGCAGAGCAAAATAAAAAGAATTGGCTACTTTCATTTCATACATTAGCCAGCCAAGATAATCAAGAACAGATCAACAGTGTTTGGTGTTGATTATGGCAGAAGTCTACAATAGGGCCCCAGGATTCACATTTCTGAATTATCAGACTCAGTGAGCATATCCATCACTCAAACATAATTATTTTCATTGCAGGTCTAGGTTGTTATTAAGTGCAATACTCTTTACTGACCCCTACCTCTAGGATTATAATAGCTATCACTCATTCAGTAAGTCATTCAACAAAATTCCTGCTTAATAAAATGCCAGTGCTGCCCTTGGCACTACACACACACACAAACACAGGAATTATGTATTTGGTAACTTTTCTAATTTTTAATTTTAGAGTGACAGTATCATACTTGTTTGAAATTTCCTAAGGTAGACTGGTCTGTATTTTGAAAAGAATTACATGGCTGAACTATAGACATTGTCACTAAAAGGAAGGAGAAGGTGCTTTCGTCTTCTTAGAAAATTAACTACAGGTAATATGAGAGCCACCTGTGACTGAAGCATCAGATGAGATTATTCAGTTGAATAATCAGGAATAATGCAAAATCAGCTCTTCTGTTTGGGTAAGAGTCAGAGCCATCAGAGGTCTTTAACATGACTCCAAAATGCAGATGGTTGTTTCCACCTACCAAGAACCTACAAGTCTGTAGTCCAGAGATGACTTTTCTTCTGTGAATGGGTTGTTCACAGGAAGTCCCTACAACATTTAATGGATTTAAGTGAATGCATTCAGATCTTTTATATCAGTATATTGAGGAACACAACACAATATCATTGAAAACAACCCTTCTAGAGCTGTTACTGATAATTTAAGTGGGAAAAATCTTACGAGATGGTGGTGGTAATGCTATCTATTCCCCAGGTCTACAAAGGAGTAGAATAAGAACCCATAGATTAAAAGGTACATAATACCTATGAAGTGTATATCTTTAAATTTTAAGTATATTTTCATACCTCAGAGAAGAGTGAGGTGTTATTTTACCTCATATAAAATAACCCAGCTGAAGGTGGTTTATAAGATTTCTCTATCTAGGGTAACTTGTAAATTAACCAAGAAAATCAGTATAAACAAAGTAACTTTCTCCCTGATAGTAACTAAAGACAAATGTACTTATTTAAATCATACCAACAGCTTCCTTTTCTAAGAAAGAAGATTGTTATTTTAAGATTTTTTAGAAAACAAATAGTATTGTTTCAAATCTGCATTGCTAGTGTTTTTCAGAAGGGAGAGAAAGAACTTCTTTACTTCTTTTCTACAGTTAAAATAAGTTATGCATTCACATTAGATAGAAGCTTCTGAATAAAAGCCCTTGAGTATTTTACATCAGTTTGGATTGTTGAGTCTTTAACAATTTACTTCTAAGTGACTTCAATTACTAGCAGTGTTATATGTGGCTGTATTTATATGAGGGAAATAAGTTGATCCAGTTGGAAGTGTTTTGTAATATTAAGTATAGCCTATAAAAATCAATTGGGCTGTCGTAAGTTGTCCCTAATGTTATTGGTTTTGATTAAACCATTCTAGGGGAAGATCTGATTTTGTTAATTCAAACTGAAGTAATTGGTTCTTTTATGTTGCCAGCTTTTTATTATCAGTTATAGATCCAAAGGCCAGCAAACTTTCCTTCATTCTGTGTTCAGCTATTTAAACCACTTGCAAAGGGGCACGTGGAACATTTTTCTTCTATACCTTCTTCCATACCTGCCTGAGTATTGTATAAGTCAGAGAAGCTTGTTAATAGAAGGTATGATGGAAAAGTAAATGGTTTGGGATTTCCTAGATAAAAACAGGAAAACAAAACAAAAACACATGAAAAATGAGAAAAGAATTCTGGAATAATTGTATGTTTTTGTCATTTCATTTGTTTAATGGAAAGGAACCTGTTTCCATTGCTTTTGGGTTATGGGAACTCAAAAGTAAGCAGCAGCTTGAGATATCTCTAGGAAGGACATTGTCCTAGGAAGATCTCAAATTACTTCTAAGGATAATCTCTTTTATTTTAACACAGAATTTTTCAGAAAGATGATATGCTGTTTCACATGTCTGGGTGGCATTGAATAATGGAACCTATATCCACACAATGACTTATAGTGTACAAGGCTCCTTTCCTTATAGTGTAGACCTTATAACTGTCTGAGGAACACAGGCATTATTATCATCAGCATTTTACAGATGGGAAAACTAGAGCACTGAAGAGGTGAAGTGGGAGTAGCCTGTCTAGTGAATGGCAGACCTCAGGTTTTCTAGCTCTGGCCAAGAATTGAGCCCATTGGTATTATTGTCCATTGGTGGAGATAAAGTAAATTAACATGCAAGAATATAAAGGTCTTTCCTGAGTATTTTGGAACTCAGAAGTGGGAATACAAAAAAGAGGTATCTAACCCCCATTGCTCTGACAATTTCACTTAAAGTAGACCATTCACTTTTAACTTTTAAAATGAAGTCAATTAATCATTTGTTGTATAATGTGTGCTAAGCATTGACAGCAAAGTAGGCGCGTAAAGAATACCAGCCTCAATGTAATTATGAAGAGAGTTAACTGGTGCCTTCAAGGATGAAAGTAATTACCTTCAGTGACTATACAGAATGAAAAAGACTTTTACTCTTTAGGGCCTTTCTTTACATTACCAGCCATGATGCCTCTTTACTCAGATCAATATATGTTTATCATATCCTATGGAGGAAATACCACGTTGCATTAGAGCCAATTGTTTTTGTATGGAGTGAATTGGAGTGACAATGCATTTCATATGGTATTCCTTCCCTTTTTCTTTTTTTCACCACCAGGTAAAATTGGGTGAAGATGCCCCCAATTCCAGTGTGGTGCATGTCTCTAATTCTGAAGGAGGAGACAATAGTAGAAATGGTGCCCAGGTGAAGATAGTGGATGGAGCCGAGTGCCACCTTCTTGACTTTGCCAGCCCTGAGCGCCCACTAGTGGTCAATTTCGGCTCAGCCACTTGACCTCCTTTTACTAGCCAGCTTCCAGCCTTCAGCAAACTGGTGGAAGAGTTCTCATCAGTGGCTGACTTCCTGTTGGTCTACATTGATGAGGCTCATCCTTCAGATGGTTGGGCAGTGCCTGGTGATTCTTCTTTGTCTTTTGAAGTGAAGAAGCACCGGAACCAAGAAGACCGATGTGCAGCAGCCCACCAGCTTCTGGAGCATTTCTCCTTGCCGCCCCAGTGCCGTGTTGTGGCTGATCGCATGGACAATAATGCCAATGTAGCTTATGGGGTAGCCTTTGAACGTGTGTGTATTGTGCAGAGACAGAAAATTGCTTACCTGGGAGGAAAGGGGCCCTTCTACTACAACCTTCAAGAAGTCCGGCGTTGGCTGGAGAAGAATTTCAGCAAAAGATGAAATCTAGATTAGCTGGTTAAAGGTATGATTGTAAAAGAGGTTTGTGGTGTTTTTTTTTTTTTTTTTTTAATCATGTAAAGGAAAGGAAACTAAGAACTGAATCCACTATTTCAACTGAGTCTCATTGTCTCCCTGAAGACAGGAATTGATGTGTCAGAAGAACATAAGCCTCTAACATCTCCATACTTCTTTTACCACTCAAATGGCATTTGGCTAAATAGTAGTCCCATCACATCTCTTCGTAGTGTAAAGCTCTGAGTAAAAAGATCCCAAGATGGAAAGGAAGAAACTCTGTTTCAACATGTGTTCATCTGCCTTGGGAAGGAAATAATACAGCTGATGGAAGCTTTGGGACCTGAAGAACACACTTGTCTGAATAACTACTATGTTAGGGAACTATTGTCCTTGTTAGTATAAGGGGTATTGCCTAGGCTTTACTCAACATGGATAGAGCCCAACTGGAAAATTCCCCAATATTTACTCATAATGTATCCTTGAGCCCAGTCAATGTGCTTAGGGCTTTCATGTTTAACAATGTTTGAATACTTTCTGCCGTTCTAGTTTCTAGCCATGTGGTGCTCTATGCCCGTCAAAATATTCCAGAACTCAAAGGTGTATTGGTAGATATCAGGAATGATCCCTGGAGGGTTAGGATGATTATCTTAAATCTGAGGGTTTCTTTCTTGACAGGTGGGAAAACACAAGAAGAAAATCAAATTGACAAGCTAGGAAAGGAGGCAGAAAGATGAGGAGGCTTCACAAAGTTTCACTTTGAAGCTATAGAGAGTGGGACTAATTGGTTAGCCATAGAAACATGGAAACATAAAACATACATAGAAACATAAAACATACATGGGCCAGAAAAAGAAGCAGCTCAACTAAAATTAGCATTGAGAATATACATATGAAATCAATGTATTTATCATATACTCCTGGACTAAGGGAGAAAGGGGGATTGAAAGGGGGAAAAACCCACACTTTGTTATTTGTAATTATGAGAATTTTTTTGGTAGAAATAATTACTTTTTGAAACATGTTTGTGGTATGTATATTTTCAGTTGATTAATTATACCCCATGATACTGATTAAATGTAAAACCAATAGGTTCAGTGGTACTGGGTCTGTCCCTCGCCATTCATACAAGTATGATGTAGCCCCATTCATTCTTGGTCTTAGTCTCCATAATGGTGTTCTCTGAATGCTGAGCTGGACTCAGCTCTCTCTATTTATATATAAATAAAATATATTTTAGCTGCTATGGGAGGTAGGAGCCCTGGCTCTTCAGCTGTGGCACTGTTCTCCCAAAGTAAGTGAACTATAATAAATAATAGGTGCGAACAAACAACATTTCTTCAGTTGCAAAATAGAGGAAAGCAAAGTTAGTTTGAGGCCATTCTCATTAGTAATTTGGAGGCTTTGATATAAGGGAATCCTCAGTGACATGGAATTTGGTGAAATATAATTCCCATTTACATTTGAATTTGGATTGGGGTCTTCATTTGCCCCAATTAGCTGAGGTCTAGTAATCTAAGGCCTTGACTGTACATTATTATAATGATATATATGTGTATATATACACACATATATATTCACACACACATATATGTGTGTATATATATATACACACAAACCATATTTATCTTTAAAATAAAGATACTATAGTTTTACCTGTAATATAAGTAATAGCTAAATATCATAACCCCCAAATAATATACCAACTAATTTCATAGCATAAATTTTTTACTGTAAATTTGAGGATGCTGTCAAATCACAGTATATGGTTGTATTGATATGTACAATCAAAGGGTCTTATGACCATTCCATTAATAATTGAATCATAAAATAAAAGTAATAGAAAAAAAATCTCAAGGTGAAAATATCTTCTGGAACTAGTTGCCTGAAATAAGTAAAAGGTGGGGGCTGAGTGTGTAAGAACCAAAAGCACATTTAAAAAAAAAAAGCTGGAGCGATTTATCAGTCATATCACTAGTTTATAATTTAGATATTAATGCACTATTTTAAGTGACTATTGTTTTTTATAGCAACATTTAAGCTTTCCAGTGTCTTAAAGCCTATAAAACACATCCACAAAGAAACAAAGCAAATTCTGAAAATGTGGCATCATCTAATAGATTTCTGGAAAATCACATGGAGAATAGATCATTTCACATCTCAATCGTTAAACCCTATACTCAAGAATAATCCGTTGGCCCCATTGTATTTTATCTTTTAAATGGTGTTAAGATTATGTGGTCTCCTAGAAAAGTAAAATGAAAACTTGGTTGCAGCACACTCACCCTGTTGTCCTTAAACTTCCCCTTTGTTCTACATGTACAATAATGGAACAGGATGTTAGAGAAGCTGGTGGGGGGATGAGATTTGGCTAAGGCAGTGCTAGTTGTCTGGGTAAAAGGATGATGGAAAAAGCACCCAGTCGTGATATATTTTTTAAGGAAAGAGAAGGTTGTGTGTGTGCAATTCCTCTCCATGAGGATACTCCAATGGAGAAATGAAGCAGTGGAAGTCAATATACAAAGGCATAGGCTGAATATCAGGGAAAAAGATATGTTCAATAGAAGAACATAGAAGACTTTCTGGAAGAAAGGCAGTTAGGGGCCAATGAAGAAAGTGAATTGACAAAGCTCAGGAATCCTACAGTATGTAGAATGGCTTGGTTTTATCAGAGTTATGTAACCTATTTCCTATTTATCTCAACATGATTTTTTATGATTTCCTAAGATGTATCTTTTATGACATAGCAAGAACTTATTATTTGAGGTAGAGGAGAATCACTGCTTAGCTGGTATGCTCAGAGAAACTGTTCGATTGTCAATACCCATACTACCTATCTTATCGTTTTTAAAGTATGTTCCTTTGAACAATTGTAGTTTATACACATACATGCATACATACATACATATATGTATGTATATGTATAAACTTGGAATTCTTCTTAGTACCTAAACATTCCCGCCGCCGCCCCCCCACCCCCCATAGGCTGTGTTTACATGGAGCTATCAGTTTAGCCTTTTAAACTGAATTAGCTTCTCTATTATTGAAATAGTTTCCAAGCAATTTTAGATACTATCATAGCATCTGGATTCGCTCAAACATTTAGTGTTTGAAAGACTTATGTCTTGGAACTATTCAAACTTACTTTATTGCTTGGAGAAAATATTAGTGGAATCAACGAAGACTTTCTCAAATGGGCATGAATGAGATGCCTGCACAATAATGTAGAAATGTTTGATATAGATATTAAAATGTAACTGACCTCCTTAGAGGAATACTAGTAACTGCTCTTTGTATAGCTAAAGTGAAGCCATTTAACTTATATGATGTTTTATATTCATGTTTTGGATCTCTGGTACTATGTCTTCACCTTGTTTATAGAATTTACTGTTGATTTTTGGTAATATCAAGTTCTAATTTATTAAGTTTTCCTGCCATTAAGCAGAAAATGCCTATTCTATGACCAAGAAAAGAAGAAAATCCTGCTCTCTTTGATTTTGCCTGAAGTGTATTTCACTATTTGGGCTCTTGAATAAAAAAAATATGAAATATGTTGAGGTCATGTGTGGGTACTGCCTTGCTGCATAAAATACCAGAGGGACATACTAAAGACAATATCTATGCCTTTGGAAGAATTCCCAGCTGGACACAGGGTGCTCTTAGCATGTCCTATGGGTTATGTCCACAGTAAAAAGAGTGCATTGATGTACAGGACTTCCCATTCTGTAAATCTGACTGATGGTTTGGAAAATAAGCTTAATTAGAATCATATGGCCCCTGCAAAGGGAAAATGTAGACACCAATTTCTGTCCCATTGGAGGGTTCATGAAAACCTCTGCAACATTTAGAGCTTTTCAGAACATGTCCAATGGCATGTCTCTCAGCAGTGGAGATTAACAGTGAGAATTCTAATTCCAGGAACTTAAAACGATATTGCCAAAAATCAGATTAAAAAAATTGTTAGTTATATCCCAACTTTTTCCCTACTTTCTCATTTATCTTAAAATATATAATCCAAACTTAGTCTTCATATGTACATCCAGAATGAGGCATAAGTAGCAATCTCTGCTTAGTGATCTGCAGTCTCTTGGTAGTACCTTGAGGTCCTCTGTGAAAAAAGGTAGTAGGGCCTGGGAAAGCCAGGACATTGCTAGCCTGGAAGAACGAGGCCCTGCAAATTTGGTCTACTGATTTGGGAAGGTTTGTAAAGAAAATTCTCAACATTGGAAGAAGGCTGCTAGGTGTCAGTGAATGACTTTAGGATGAGCCAAACATTGGGTCTCTTTTTAATGCCTTATGTTCTGGATAGCACCAGAAGCAAGGTCTCAGACTTAAGAGACCCAGCTCGGTTCTAAAGTGACTCTGAACCAATAGAAAGCAAAAATGTACAGATATCCAAACAAGACTGCACATGCAAGTCAGGGCGCTTGCTACCCATCTTGGGCAGCAGTACTAGAGCTCTAGGGAGTTTATTTAATATTTACTGGGGAGATCTCAAGGACCCAGGAGATGTTCAAAGAAGTCACTATTTGGGCTTGCCCCTCTCACTCAAAAGCGAACAGGTAAACACATAAATGAAATACCCCATAGAAGGGGGTGGGAAATAAATTTAAAAAATTCTCTCAAGCCTTCTCCAGACTATGTCACTGGCCCATGTACTTTTTATGTGTGTTAGGATGAGAGAATGTGAAGACATAAGTATCAAGTACTTTATAACCAAAGCAATTAAAAGAAATTGGGTAGGGAATGTTGGCCAGTTTTATTTAGTTTTGCATCACATTATCACCAGACTCTATCACTACCCAAGCAGTTGGGCACCCAGAGAGGAAGACTGGGATGTGCAGAGGTGACCAGTGTGCAAATGATAACTACTGATGAAAGAGTCGCTGACTCAGTTAGTGGTTGGATGTCGTCACATTAGTTTTCCTCTGCCCATCTTTGTCTCCCTGGCAAGGAGGATATTTGGGGCACGATGCTATGGGTACTGGGTAAATGTGGTAAGAATGCATGTGTGTATTTCTCTGCTGCTCAGTTGCAGAAACAGAAATGCTTTGGAGATTATCAGTAGAAAGAGTGTTGTTATTTTGGTGCTGAGTGGTACGTGTGCTTTTAAATTTTGTTCTTGTATTTTAATAAACTTTGAATAAAAGAATAAAGTTACCCTTTGGTTCTGTTTGTTTATTTTTAAATTACTCTCTAGACCTTGCCCCTGGCTGGAACACATTTGGTTGACAAGGGAAAGAGAATCCATCATTCTAATATTTATTTCCTGGTATTTGTGGGTAAAGACGCCGGCAATGCCAGGTTATTTTAATCTCATGATGTGTGCCAGAGTCTTCAAGGAAATCAAGACAAGTTAGGAGAAAATCTTCAGATACTTTCCACATTTGTGAACAAGTCACACAGAATTCATGGGAAGGGCCTTACTGAGCCTATGGAGCTAACTTTTACTTTGTTAAATTCATGCCCCAGCTTTCTTAAGTGCAATAAATAAACTTTCCAGGAGTTGGTTAAAGACACACACACACACACACACACACGCACACGTGTGTGTGTATTATATAAAATATGCTTGACAATGTATTAATGTGTAATGAAAAGCATTTTGAACACGCTTCTATCAAGTACTTTGCACTATTCATTTATATTTGTAGCATCTTACATAATATTCCAGAATTTTAATGGAAATTTGAAGAATCATGACTTTGACAACTATTGATTGAAATTCTATTCTTTGAGGGTGTGCCCTGTGCTGGGTGCAATAGGATGTGTAAAAGCCATGAAACAAATTCATAAAGGTATGACTCCCTTTAGGAACTTGTCATGGGTTTCTCAAGGCTCTGCAAGTGACAAAGGAAAATTAGTCTTAAAAAAAAATTAAAAAATAGAGAATTCATTCGCCAATATAACTAAACCCTAGAAATGATTGATATGGAACTTACTTCAGGGTAACTTACCTCAGCGACAGTTGGATGGATCCAAGGACTCGGAAACCTTCAGTGCTTGCTAACTAAGTCTTCTGTCTATGCTCTTTTTGGGGTGTCAGCTTTTTCTCTCAGATCAGCTTCTCATGTCGGGTGATCTGGTTGGGGAAGCTCCTCACTTACATTCTTTTTAAAATTTTATTGAGATATAATTGGCATACAACATATTAGTTTCAGATGTACAACATAACAATTTGATGTTTGTATATATTGTGAGATGATCACCACAGTGGGTTAGTTAACATTCATTACCATACATAGTGTTAAAGAACGTCAACATAAAATGGAACTGGAAGATAGAATATGGGAAAATTCAGGCATGAGCCCTCAAAAAATAAAACTTAAGGAATGAGAGACAATTTCTCATAAATGTCTAATTTATGGAGAACTGATAATATTGGGATTTTCTTAAATGATAGGCCATTGTTCAGGAGTTGCCTCAAAGCAATGTTGGGAAGTTTCAATGACGGTTTCTAGAAGCCAGAGCAAGAAATGACCCAGGTCAGGCTGGTCTTGCAAGATAAGCTGAATTGAGCTTTGTTTGTATGACTGGGCTGGTTTTGTCTGCTTAGGGAATTTTGAAAATTGGTCTTCATTTGTTTTTGATTTTAACAGACCTAATGGAGTTCTCCCCAATTTGCACTTCCTGCCCATGAACACAGCTATGCCAAACCCTCAACAGACTTGCCAGTAACTTGCTACATTTAATTGCAATTCCTTTGCTATATTACTGAATATAGCAGGAATTTTGAACTTGCCTCAGTTTACCTCTTCATTTTGGTCAACAATAATTTTAAAAATATTTTTTCTTATTAGGACTTTAGGATTTACTATCTTAGCAGCTTTTCAATATGTAATACAGTGTCACTAATGATAGTTACTGTGCTGTACATTACTCACATTCTAACTATAAGATGCTTCAAATAGAGTTTGACCCTATCCCCAGAGAAGGACTTGAATTGGACCAGCTGTGTTACATGCCTTCTCTGTTACCAAAAAGGGAGCAAGAAATACTGAGAATGTCCAAGGTATCAGAAGTTAACTCAGTGGCCATTTCTTTAACTTCCCTTATACTAAGGGTTAAATACGTGATGGGATGTGTACAATCAATAAGAACAAGTTTGGAGGAAGGAAGGAAAGAACTCCAGGTAGCGCTCTCAGAGGAAGTTCTGTGGGGTTTAAAAGAAGTTGACTTAGGAGAAAGGGTAAGATTTAGAGAGGAAGGTAGACTGTCTTTCATTTAGTAAAATCAGTCTGTATTTACGAAGTGTCCATTACATGTAGCTAAGAAAGCCAAATCAGTCAAAAAAGAAGACACTAAAATGGCCATCATTTTTAGAAGGGAGAATTCAGTCCAATTCAGTGAAAGTTGAGAGAACTGAGGATAGGAAGCTATGTTTTTTCTTCGTATTTCTCCCTCTTGGGTAAGAAGGCATTTACATATCTAAAATACAACTAGCGATGGATGTTTGAGGTACCTACTAAGTGATAAACAAGCACAAGCCACCAAAATACTACATTTGGTGGGTATATATACAAATGGTATGAAATATGGTTTCCCACAATGTACGTGTTTACAGTCTCGCTGGTAAATGAAAAATCGAAACATGATATCTAATGTACCAGATACAGACTCCAAATGTACTGAGTCTTAGAACCTTGAGGTGATGCCATCTAATTCCATCTAGAAAGACCTTCAGAAGAAATCAGAGGGGAAAGAACAGAAAAGGGCACTTAAAAAATAAGAAAGTCTTTCAGCCAGCATTGAGCTCTGAAAGACATTCCAGGGAACTTGGTAATAAAATTCCTTAGTATAATGTCTTTTATTGGGGCATTTTGCAAAGGTATTCACAGTCCTTTTCCAATTTTCACATGGGTGAGGATTCACTGTGGCTTAGCATCTATTCCACTGCTGTGGGCCAGTTTTGTCTAATAGACAAAAGATACACAAGGGTAAGAAGCATAGAACAAACCCCCAACATATGCTAGTGACAAAACTTGGTAACTTTTAATCAGGAAAGTGCAAGGTCTGTTGTTGCAAAGTTCGTGAAGTGTCCTGGATAAGCTTGCACACCTAGCTACCGAGAATTCAAGGGATCTACCTCCAGGAGCCAAGACTGGCTGGAGCCCTGCTGTAGTTTGGCAACTCAGAGAACACATGCTGACATTTGTAGCTTAAATATCCAGGGGGAGGTGGAGAGAGTAATTCTGGGTCTTGCAGTTACCTACGGCTACTAGAGTAGAGGCAAAGAGTCCAGGTATCCTTTGATAAATTATGGCTATTTCAACTGGTCTAAAGCAGGGAGAGTAGACTGAGAGAATACTGGGGATCCAGGAAACCATCCATTCCCACTCCTGCTTGAGAAAAGGGAGGTTAATATCCATTTCCTTCCTGACTTTGCCACCTCCTTTATCTTTTCCCTTAGCTTCCAAAACAGATAAGAACTCTAGCCTGACTGCAGTATGAGATGGGATAGGATGACGTGGATTGTATAGTTGATATAGTCTATGTAATTCAAGCAAAAATCACATATGAGGCAATTTAAACAATCTATTAATGTATTTACACATCACAGGCCTAGATATCCTCATAGGCCACTCCCATAAGAAGTGGAAGATGCTCTTAATGCTGCAGGACAGTTATTCATCGGGTGACCCTACTCAGTCACCAAAATTGTATTGCCTTTTGTGTCACTATTCATCTATACCTTGGTCACCTATATTATGTTAATTGTTTAAGGTCAGGTGCTTTTCCAATTCTAATAGGAGAAAGATTGCATTGTAAATGTTTGATTCAGTAATGCTTCTTTATTTATGTACTTATATTTTATTTTATTTTTAAAAAGAGAGAAAGCATGAGTGGGGGAGTGGCAGGGCTCTAGAGAGAGAATCTTAAGCAGGCTGCGTGCTCAGCATGGAGCTTGATGTGGGGCTTGATCCCATGAACTGGGATGATGACCTGAGCCAAAATCAAGATTTGGACACTCAACCAACTGAGCCACCCAGGCATCCCTGTAAAGTTTCTTTAAAGTGAAAAAAAAAAGGGGCGCCTGGGTGGCTTAGTTGGTTAAGCGTCCGACTTTCGCTTAGGTCATGATCTAGCGGTTTGTGGGTTCGAGCCCCGCATTGGGGCAGTCAGCACTGCCACCTCAGAGCCTGGAGCCTGTTTCACTCTGTGACTCCCTCTCTCTCTGACCCTCCCCTGCTCACGCTGTCTCTCTCTCTCTCTCCTAGAAATAAATAAAAATATTTAAAAAAAAAATAAAGTGAAAGAAAAAAAAAAAAACCCTAAGGGCAATTTTGGGAATTCTTACCCTTTGTTGGTAGTAAGGGAATCTAATCCATTTCCAACCATCATTATCCGGTGGAGACAAACCTCCTCTGCTTTTGTAACAGCTATGGTCTCCTTTGCCAAACCCAACATTCAACTGACTTCACTACTGACTCCACCTATTTAAGTGTGTTCCCTATTACATTTTAAGGCTGTGTAACTATAGGCTCTTTATGTGTTGTAATAACTGAAACCCCCTGAATTCATTCTTTACCACCATTTCTTATGGAAAAATTTCTTTTGGGATATGTGTTCTTAGTTATTGCAGACGTTTTGAAAGTATCTCCTTTGGGTACATCAAGGAATGCCTACCAATATTTTGCAAAGTTCAAAGTTCTGGGCTGTATTCACAGCTTCCCTTGTTCTGGTGCTCAGAGCTTCTATGAGGAGATTGGTAAATGATAATCAGGTCAATATTTTAGTTATATCCTTAGAAAGTTTGTCATTTTCTATAATAGGTAAGTACTTACGAACACATTTATAAATATATTTTTAATAGTAATCTGTTTATTTTATCCCAAGGCAAAAAGACAGTTACCTTCTAAACCCTAGAGAAAAAGAATCTCCTCATATACTTAATGAAAGAGATATGTTGATTCCCAATTAAATTATCAGTCATCATTCTGTGACCAGAGGAGAGTAGGCCAATCGTACTTAATGGGTATGTCATGATTCTGAGAAAAGACACTCAGAAATTATCCAGGGTAAGGGCTATTTCTGTTTCTTGATGATTCAGGTACATCTAGTTACACCCGTAGCCCAGAAACACCAAACGTGTTTGTATGCTGGTTTTGTGTGGAACTGGAAGGCCTCCAAATAACGTGCAAGTGGCAATAATCCTTTGAGTGCTATGTTGCTTCACTGGCTTCTTAGTCAGTCTTTGGAAAGAGTCCTCTAAAGCCACTAGTTACCTCTTTCTAATCTAGACAAGTCCAGAGGTAATTTTTTTTTCAATACTCAAGTTTAGTACTTGACAGCATTTGACACTTCTTTTATAGCTTCTTTCTCTTTTACTGTTCCTTATTCTCATTTAGTCCATTGCAAGTGGATGTTCCCACATGATTATTTCTATTCTTTTTTTCTCTCATGTGGTCTTTCTGTAACAAGAAGAGAGAAAATGTCATCGCAAGTTGCACTAGTTAGTGTTAGGTCTGCCTGTGAGGAGCAGACACCTAAAATAATAATTACGTAAGACACAAAGCTTATTTTTCTCCCTTACATAAAAGTTCTGAGGTAGGCAATCTGCAGCTGGTATGGAAGTTCTGTTCCATAAAGTCCTTAGAGATCCAGGCTCTCCTTCTAGCTTTCTACTCTGCCCTCGATGATGCCTTGCAGTTCTTACATACCCCTCTCCCAGGCAGAAGGATAGGAAAAGGAAAAGAAAAAAATGGGCAAAGTATGTGTTTACCAGCTTTTTAAAAGAAAAGTCTTAGAAACTGCTTTATGCACATTCCCACTTATATACCTTTGGCCAGAACTTTTGTCATAAGACAATCTGACCTGTAAAGAAGATTGGGAAACATAGTCTTTATTCTAGGCAGCTATGTGCCTATCAGAATATTCTATTTTGTAGAAGGGGAAAATATATTTGTAAAGACATTCACCTATATTCTCTTCTAGCAGTTTTAATATTTGCCTTTCCTTTTTTTAAAAAAAAAATATCATTTATTGTCAAGTTAGCTAACAAACAGTATATACAGTATGCCCTTGATTTTGGGGGTAGATTCTCATGATTCATCACTTATATATAATACCCAGTGCCCATCCCAACAAGTGCTCTTCTCGATGCCCATCACCCATTTACTCCCCTCACCCCCCATCAACCCTCATTTTGTTCTCTGTATTTAAGAGTCTCTTATTGTCTCCCTCTCTGTTTGAAACTATTTTTTCCCTTCCCTTTCCCCATGGTCTTCCGTCAAATTTCTCAAGTTTCATATGTTAGTGAAAACATATGATATCTTTCTCTGACTGACCTATTTCACTTAGCATAATACCCTCCAGTTCCATCCATGTTACTGCAAATTGCAGGAGTTCATTCTTTCTCATTGCCAAGTAGTATTCCATTATCTATTCATCCGTTGATGGACATTTAGGCTCTTTCCATGATTTGGCTATTGTTGAAAGTGCTGCTATAAACATTGGGGTACATGTGCCCCTATGAATCAGCATTCTGTATCCTTTGGATAAATTCCTAGTAATGCTATTGCCAGGTTGTAGAGTAGGTAATTCTATTTTTAATTTTTTGAAGAACCACCATACTCTTTTCCAGAATGGCTACATCAGTTTGCATTCCCACCAACAGTGTAAGAGGGTTCTTATTTCTCCACATTCTCACCAGTGTAAGTATGTGTTTTATCCACCTGGAGCTAATTTTGTTTATGGCATTAGGTAAGTAATATAATATGACTGTACTCTCCTATAAGGTAATTAATTATTGCAGCATCCTTTATTCTTTTTCTCCCAATGGCATCTATGATGCCAGTTATGAAAAGTTTCTATACCTGCATGGGGCTGTCCCTATGCTCTTTGTTCTGGATTTCCCTTGTCTCTTTGTCTTTCTTTAAGCCCATAATACATTACCTCTTTACTATTAGGTTGGTCCATGAGAAGTTACCAATATTTGTTTTTGACCTTTAAAAAATGTCAGTTTCATATGAATTAAAACTAACCCTTAAGTTTCATAATAACCTTTGTTATTACAAATGCCTCTCCCTACTTTCCTTATACATACTTTTCTTTCTAAGGAGCACCTTTGTTATTTTTGGCACTTTGTTCTTTCAGGTGAATTTTAGAATCAGTTTTCCAAGTTCCAAGAAAGAACATTTTTATTTTTTTAAACTCTTTTATTAATTTTTTTAATTTACATCCAAGTTATTTAGCATATATAGTGCAACAATGATTTCAAGAGTAGATTCCTTAATTCCCCTTACCCATTTAGCCCATCCCCCTCTCACCACCCCTCCAGTAACCCTCTGTTTGTTCTCCATATTTAAAAGTCTCTTATGTTTTTGTCCCCCTCCCTGTTTGTATATTATTCTTGCTTCTCTTCCCTTATGTTCATCTGTTTTGTATCTTAAAGTCCTCATATGAGTGAAGTCATATGATATTTGTCTTTCTCTGACTAATTTCACTTAGCATGATACTCTCTAGTTCCATCCACATAGTGGCAAATGGTAAGATTTTATTCTTTGTGATTGCTGAGTAATACTCTATTATATATATATTATATATACATATATATTATACATGATCTATTTATTATATATCTATATATAATATATATCTATATATCTATATTTATGTCTATCTATCATCTATCTATGTATCTACCACATCTTCTTTATCCATTCATCTGTTGATGGACATTTGGGATCTTTCCATACTTTGGCTGTTGTTGATAGCGCTGTTATAAACAATGGGGTGCATGTGTCCCTTTGAAACAGCACATTTATATCCCTTGGATCAACATCTAGTAGTGCAGTTGCTGGGTTGTAGGGCAGTTCTATTTTTAATTTTTTGAGGAATCTCCATACTGTTTTCCAGAGTGGCTGCACCAGTTTGCATTCCCACCAGCAGTGCAAAAGAGATCCTCTTCCTCCACATCCTCACCAACATCTGTTGTTGCCTAACTTACTGATTTTCGCCATTCTGACAGGTGTGAGGTGGAATCCCGTTGTGGTTTTGATTGGTATTTCCCTGATGATGAAAATTTTAGGAATTTTGTTGAATTTATAGATTATTTTATGGAATAATTATCATCTATCTGGTATGCATCTTTCTATGAACATGACATATCTTTCCATCTATTTAGATATTCTTTAATGTTTTGCTATGAAGTTATGTAATTTTCTCAATAAATTTCTCACACATATTCTGACATGTTATTTTGGTGCAATAATTTAGTTTTCTTCAAATTTCTATCTTTCATACAAGAGCTTGTTCATTTGTATTTAATTATATTTTTACCAATTTATTTTCTTAACAGTCCTTCTTTAACATTAGCCCTACCTCATGAGATGAGTGGGTTTTTTTCCTAAAGTACCTTTTTAGATTTTTTTTGAGTGAGGGTTTGTTGATGTTAAATATTTTCTTTTATTTTTTTCCTATGGATATTTTTCACTCTTATTTTTGAATAAAATTTTAGGCAGGGTTATATATAATTATAGAAAACCTTTTGGAGATGTTATTCCTTTGGTGTTTCCAATGTTGCTGTTGAGAATCTGCTGACCATCTATTATCCATTTGTTCTAATTTTTTTCTCTGGCTGCATTTTAGCTTTTCCCTTTGTCATCTGGTGTTTTAAAATTTCACCACCGTGTACTTAAATGGGAATATCCTTTTATTTACTTTTAACTGGTCTTGAATTGAAGATACATTACTTTAAGGGAATCTGAAGAATTCAAATGTCAATTTTGAATGTCAGTTCTCCTCCATTTCTTTACGTTTTTCCTTTGTTAACTCCAAACAGATGTATGTCTTTCCTTATTCTGTCCTCCAAGTCTCCTACTTTTTTTTTTTTAATTTCAAAGGTGCTGCATTGTAGCCGGTTTTCTCAAATCTCCCTTATGAGTGCTCCAATTCTCTCCTCAGCTGTGTGTAATCTGTGCTTAACCAATTCACTGAATTCTGAAGTTCAAAGTTTATGTTATTAATCTATGAAAATTCTTTTGAGCTCTTTTTCAAATATTCCAGGTTATTTCTTAAAAGTACCATGTTCTATGTCCTTATTTTTAATTCTCTCTGCCAAAACCTCTGAAGTGTATTTTAAGATAATCTGTATCTGATTATTCTAGCATCTGAAGACCTTAAACTGTTTTACTCTGATTCTTGTTAATGCATTGTTTACTTGTGTTTTTGATTGTTTTATATTATATTCTTCCTCTTGGCTGATATTAATTTATGGAGATTTTGAGGAACCTGGTTAAGGGAATTGTTTCTGAACAAGATCCACGTTTTCTTCTGCCATGTGTCCTGGGCCACTAAAAACCTGGATGCCCTTAAAAAAATTAATTTTACTTGCAGTTTACTAGCATTTAAAGATACTGAGTGTTCAAGTCCTTAACCTTTGTGAGGGCAGGCTTGTCATTATATATGTCCAGGGGAGACTCATTTTTCTTATCTACCAAGACCCAAGGCAAACTGGTTCCTCTGTTGTTCTTTATCCCAGTGGATGCATTTTTTTTCTGGCCTACATTCTTACTGAGGGACTATCCTTCCAAGTAAGCCATCTTCCTGTAGGACTCTCAGATTTGACTTCTTACTGTGATCCAGACTGAGGTCTTTCTCACCCTTTCAGGTCTTGATCATTAAAACCTGAGCGTCTAGATTCCTGCTTGTCAGGAAATGCCCCTGGCAGGTTGTGACTTTAGCACTTGCTTACACTCAGTTACGGGCTCTTTTAGGTGGTGCCTGTTGCTGCTTCTCCTCCTTCTCCTTCTCCTCCTCCTCCTTCTTCCTTTTTAACCTGTGAATTTCTCTTACCTTTTTGTTACTCATCTATGTATTTTAAAGTCTATTTGTTTATTTTATCCATAATTTTCTCAGGGTTTGTAGTAAAAGGATTTTCTGGAATACATAACCGATTTATTTTATTTTATTTTATTTTTTAATGCTTCATTTATTTCTGAGAGAGAGAGAGAGAGAGAGAGACAGAGACAGAGCGAGCACGCACGCAGGGGAGGGCCAGAGAAAGAGGGAGACACAGAATCAGAAACAGGCTCCAGGCTCTGAGCTGTCAGCACAGAGCCTGACACAGGGCTCAAACCCAGGAACCGTGAGATCATGACCCCAGCCGAAGTGGGACGCTTAACCAACTGAGGCACCCAGGCGCCCCGGATTTCTATTGTTTAAAGCAGAACTTGCTGCTATTCATTCCCATGGAATGTTATCCTTTATCTAATGATCATTATCATCAATTCTATGCTAATGACAGTGAATCCTAAACCTAGATCTTCAGACCTAAACTCTCATCTGCTTGCTATTTCCCATAGGCATTTGTTAATATGAACTAATAACCTGAATATTTTATTAGCTGTTAAAGCTCAAGGTGTCTGAAGTAGAATTTATCTTCTTCCACAAACTGGTTCTCCTATCAAACATTGCTGTCTTGTCATTTTAAGAAGTCAACATTATTCCTAGATTTTAGCCTGTAAACTTTGAAAATACTAGAAATGACCATAGCACCCTCATATCCTTTATGCTGCGATCTGTCACTGTCTCCTCTCCTTGCCCCAATATCTGTGTTATAAATTATCATTCCTAATTCCTACCCAGAATACAAGATCCTAATCACTTCATTTGAGAATAATCTGATGGGGTGACTGGGTGGCTCAGTTGGTTAAGCGTCGGACTTCAGCTCAGGTCATGATCTCACAGTTCGTAGGTTCAAGCCCCGCTTTGGGCTATGTGCTGACAGCTCAGAGCCTGGAGCCTGCTTCGGATTCTATGTCTCCCTCTCTTACTTTCCCCTGCTGATGCTGTCTCTCTCTTTCTCTCTCAGAAATAAATAAAATGTTACAAATAAATTTTAAGAATAATCTGGTAGAATTTCAATATGTCTAGTGTATGTTGATCATCTTTGTGAAAGGTAATATGCAAGCTGCTACAGTTGAGATAAAAGACGTGTTATTTGGCTCTTTTCTCAAGAGTATTGGTTTCAAATGGCTAATAAAAAAAGAATTTATTTACTAAATTCATACATATTATTCTTCAATTAAGTGTTGGCTAAATAAAATCGATTCCCTAATTGTCTGCATCAGAGAACACGTGTGAGTAGGATCAAGAAAGAAGAGACTGCAATGTTTGCTGGAATTTGGAAATGACAGTGAAGACAAAGTGAAGCAAAGCTGAAGGAGCTGCTTTACTGATGACAGATAACATCATTTCAGTGCCTGCACCTAGTCATACTTAAATATCAGCTGGCTAAATAAGTCAATAAATACCCATCCTTCTTTTTTTATTTTTCTTTAGCTTCTTTTAAAAAAAAAGCTAAACTTCTTTTTCACCATTAAAAAACAAATCTATATTTTTCTAGCCATCCTTCATTCCCCTTTTGGGGTCTAGTTGGGGCTTAATTTCTATAATAAAAAGAATCCTATTTATCCACACTTAGTGAGGGTTTTATCTTGTAGTACTCTAAGATTCCCTCTTTTTTCTTGATTATAGCTACTACTTATTCCTCAAGACTCATCGTCCCTTGCAGTGTGCCCTGGATCCTCTAACTCAGTGTTCTTTTTTTTTGGATACCTATTGCATGTATTTCCTTTTTTTTTTTTTTTTAATAAATAATAAAATAACATGTAGCTAAGCATTAACTATTTTCTATCTGCCTTAATCTCTTTCTCTAATGCACATTTAATCTAATAGGAAAGTAACTATTTTTGTCATCTTTTATCTTCCCAGTACTAAAATAATGTCTGATTCATAGTTAGTACTCAATACTTGTTTATTAGACTTTATCTTGTGGAGAGAGATCTGTTCCCTGAGAAATGAAAAAAAAAAGTTTATTCCTTTATTACATCTGCCACCAACTGTAGTGAAGTCTCTGATTCAACATGCATATTTAAAAAATAATTACCCTGTGACTTGATGGGTGGTCGGGAACTCTGCTCCAATATAAATATTCTTGCATCATGGCATGGCTTAAAATTCAGCTTCAAACAAAGAATCAAATTATTGGCTAGAAATGTAGATCATTATATGTTAATATTTTTACTGAGTTTCAGGGAATTTGTTCTATCACTTGATTCATTAATTTACTGCCTTTGTTTGAGACTCTGATTTTAATCTGCCACATTAATAATAATAAATTTAAAAGCTCATCATGGATTATGTGTGCTATATTTGCTATATCTGTGATCTGTAAAGACATTTGGATCTAGACAACACATATTTAGATAATGCACTGTTGGAGATTCTATTACAGATGGTAGTTAATTTATGGCTATAAAGACAGATATCTAATTTGTATTATTCATTCTTTTTATCCCAGGGAGTGCCCAATACAGTTTCTTGAACTTGGTAGATACTCAATAAATATTTTTTGAATAAAGGAACAAAATAATGCATACTTATAATAAGATGTATACAGGCCCAACACTTTTGTTTATATAATCTCAATCCTGTACAGTATCCTATTTTCAGAACTATTAGATATATAGCCACTCAAATAATTTGACATCGCTGTCTCAAAGGATTTGTTTGTCATCCTGTAAATTAACATGCTAGCTAATTCAAATAGAAAAGGGGGAGGTGCCAAGGGAACATAGGAACAACAGATAGGTGTTGATTGATACTTACTTGTTAAGTATCAAATAATGTAATTTAAAGAGAGGTACTTATTGCATTAAGAAGTTTTTCAAATAATAAACTGGTGGCCTGTTGTCAGATTACCTAGATTCTTATTGTTAACAAGCTATGTGACCTTGGTTGGTATGGCCTTCCTGGTCAAGTCTCCTTATTTAAAATGAGGAGGCTGGCTTAGTTTTGTGAAGGTTCCTTCCAGCTCTAACTTTCTATATTTTTTATTTACTGCACATGTGTTGTATATTGCAAACACTGTTCCACAGTTGGAGGCACCAGCCATCCCTCCTGCTATCCAACTAAGTATGTGGTTTTCATGCAGGAATGCAAGTCTGGTGTGATCAGATCTTCATATTTTTTAAAAAGAAACCAGAAATCTGGATTTCTATGTAAAATTTCAAACTTTTAAATATTAACCACAAAGTCAAATAGCCTTAAAACACTGTTTAATCCAAACAAAACACAATAGTGGGTTGGATTTAGCTCATGGGCTGCCTGTTTATGCTGTAAAGGTTTTTTTTTTTTTTCTGCTCTTACCATTTTCAGTTACTACTTTTCTAGTAGAGGGTATTGATGGGCTGCTAATTCAGAATGGCAGGCTTGGGGTAAGAAGCTACAAGAAACTAAATCCAGAAGATCAAAAATTTTATCCTAAAGAAATGGAGTAAGTTCCATCTCCTTGGGCTTCTTCTATTCTAGCAAAGGGAAGGTACAATCGAATTTTTTCTTCATCTATCAAAGGGTATAAATAGGGAATGTCACCAAACACATCAAAATGATAATGTATTCAAAAGGATAAGACCACCTTTCTTTAAGTGGATGAAGAAAAATTTAGCAATGTTCTTATTCCTATTACTAAGATAATTCAAGAAGTTGTCACAGCTATAAAAAATGAGCAAGAAGTTGTGAAAAGGAAATATTCTGAACTCATGAAAGATTTCATGAGAATTTTTAACAATGCTTAATTAACAAGAGTCAGTGAAAACTTGATTGAATACTTTGAGAACTGAATAATGGGGTTTTAAAATTTGAAAAATTCTCTAAGAACCTATAGAATTTTAAAAAATAGAATTCTTGAGAGAGCGAGAGAAAGAAATTGAACACATATTTAGGAAAAAAGCTACATATGATAGAATGTAATCAATAAGGCACAGATGAAAATAACAGAAGGAGTAAGTAAAGAAGTAAAGAAAGAATTTTTTTTCTGACTGGAGAAAGACCCAGGTTTTGATTGAGATGACTTACCAATTATCAGGCAAATTTAATGGAAATATACTAATACCTAGATGTAGCTTGCTGAAATTTTTAAAAATCAAAGATCAATTTAAAACATAGAATCTGAAACAAGGTGGCTAAAAAAAGAACGAAGATAAGGTTGACATCATATTTTTCCAAAGTACTAAAGACAGTAAGAATGGAGAATGAGCAAAAGAGTTTTGGACTCTGAAACATTGCTACACAAGAATTCTATATTTCACAATGTGTTTTGCAAATGGAACGTGTTTGGGCAAGTGAGAGGTATTTCCTATCTGCAGGAGCTAGGACAGTCATCAGTATAGCTTTCCTAAGCACACATCCTGGGGAGACTATTGAAATTGAAAGTTAAAACAAAATAATAAACTGAAGAATAAGAAAGTCATAGTTAAAAAGATTAATTTTAAGGGCGCCTGGGTGGCTCAGTCGGTTAAGCGTCCGACTTTCGCTCAGGTTATGATCTCGCGGTTCGTGGGTTCGAGCCCCGCGTCGGACTCTGTGCTGACTGCCAGCTCAGAGCCTGGAGCCTGTTTCAGAGTCTGTGTCTCCCTCTCTCTCTGACCCTCCCCTGCTCACGCTGTCTCTCTCTCTCTCCTAGAAATAAATTAAAAACAAAAAAGATTAATTTTAGGGTGCCTGGATGGCTCAGTCAGTTCAGCATCTGACTCTTGGTTTCAGCTCAGTTTGTGGGTTCAAGCTCTGCAACAGACTCTGTGCTGATAGCACAGCATCTGCTTGGGATTCTCTCTCTCCCTCTTTCTCTCTGCCCCTTCCCTGCTCATGTTCACTCTCTCTCTCTCAAAACAAATAAATAAACATAAGAAAAAGATTAATTTTGAGCAATAAAACCATTTGAATATCAATAATTATTTCTTGGTGATGAAATCATTTGAACATCAAAAATAATCTTTAAAATACAAAATTTATAATAAGCAAAAAATAACCAAATATTAATTCAGTCCAAAAGTTCAGACTGAATAAAAAAATAACTGGAAATTGATAAGAAAATCAAAGAATCATAAAGTAATATCATGTCTTATCATATACTTGGAAATAAATGAATGCTTTTCTTTTTGATATTAATAACTAGGGAAACTAAGTTCTAAAGTATTCTTAAAATAGATATTAAGATTTTTGTCAGTGTTATAAGGAAAATATGATGTAAACCTTCCAAATCACTAGAGAAAAGGAAAGAAAAGATAACTTCAGGTAAATGTCATTATATAATAATTAAAGAAAATAAGCAATAACTATATATGCTAAAATGACAATAATTATTAGTTTTATGTTATCTAAGTATAGAATAAATTTACTTGTTGGCTTATTTATGCTTTATAAATTTCATACAATTTTGCATAAGCACAGATTTGTTACATAATAAAAACAGATCATTTATATTTGAGTAAGTAGCAAATTGTATTAAAACAATTAAGAATTATTTTCAAATATGAAAAACTGCTACCAATATACTAGCAATAAAAGAAGGATGTTTCCACTTTTGTAAAGAAGAACATATGTAGATAGACCAAAATATCTTTGAATGGTAAAATAAGATTAAGTTTTATATCATTTTCCATGTTTTTTATACAACTTTTTACAATTACCTGGAGTAAGTTTTATAATAATAAAAATCACCCTAATAACTAAAACAAATGCTATCTAGAGTGTGGCTGGGCTGGGTTAAGAGGACTTGAATAACAGGTTAAGAGGTTGGGATGCATTCTTGGTCAATGGGAAGTCACTGAAGCCTTTTAAGAAGGGAAGTGATGTGAATAGATTTGTATCCTGAGATTAAGACAGAAGTATTGTTATTGTTTAGGTTGGATTCAAGTGGAAAATTGACTGGAATTTATTGTAATGGTCTAGACAGGAAGTAATAAGAGCCAGAACTACATCTCTGCAGCAAGGATAGGAAAGAAGAGAGGCATTTGATGTAAAAGAAAAGGAGCACTCAAGGCTTGGTGACAGCATGGGGCGCCTGGGTGGCTTAGTCTGTTAAGCGTCCGACTTTCGCTTAGGTCATGATCTCGCGGTTCGTGGGTTCGAGCCCTGCGTCGGGCTCTGTGCTGACTGCCAGCTCAGAGCCTGGAGCCTGTTCAGAGTCTGTGTCTCCCTCTCTCTCTGACCCTCTCCTGCTCACGCTGTCTCTCTCTCTCTCCTAGAAATAAATAAAACATTGAAAAGAAAAAAATCTTAAAAAAAAAAAAAAAAAGACTTGGTGACAGCATTCAATGTTAGAGAGTTGGGGAAAGAAAGAACCCAAAGAGATATTAAATCAAAGTTATTGAGAGAACAGTGATACTCTTAGCAGGGATAAGATAGTGAAGGGAAGCAGAAGGAGGAAAAAGTTTAAGAAACAGGATGATGAATTTGATTTCAAATATGTTAAATTTCTGGTGTTGAAGAGACATCACATCTTTGCGGTACTATATAATAATGGCTAAAATCCATCTAGAAAATACTCTTTTGAAGCTATATTGTTCTTGCTGAATGATCCTTTCCATTCTTGCTTGACAGCACATGAGCAGAATTCCAGAGACTCCCAGTCCCATAGGGCCAATGACCTCTATTGCAAGTGCTTGCTTCCTTCCCTGCCTTGAGTTTAGAAGCCCCAGTGCCAAAGATCCCGCCTGAGTCAGAGTCCTGTGAAAAGTGTGTGGAGTCCAGAAAGGTGCTCCTTCTACCAGACCTCCCCCCAATTTCTATACTGCTCTGGAACATGAGATGCTAGAGCCAGTTCTCAGGGCTTGCTCAGTCCTCTCCCCCAGTCTCAAGAGTGAGCTATGCTATGGCTCTGTTTCTCTTGATCCACAGGGTAGCCAAAGAGTAATTGTTTTGGGGAGAAATATGGATTGAGGTGAGTGTATTCTCCATGTGGCTAAGGCTCTTTGTGGTGAAATATGGGGGCAGGTGTGGGAAAAGAATGTGAGTGGACCATAGTACAGGGCAGGCTCATTTGTACTTTTGTCATGAATCATGCTATCTATTTGGCAGGGGGTAAACAGAAGCAATGCACAGGACAATTAAAGGGCATTTAAAATATAAGAGTAAATTAATATATTGGTTACTGGTGCTAAGTACTGAGTACAGCTGAGTATACCAGCAGGTAAAGGGAAAATCAGGTACAGATTTTTTATAAGAAGTTTTTCCTAAACCACAATTAGAGGTCCACTTGAAGAGTTTCCTTTCCCTTTGTGACTCATAGATGAGTGAAATCATCATTTCCCATTGAGGGGAGACGCAAGAAAAGGGAGGAGATGTATCACATTTTGGTTAATTTTGGTTTTCTGTTTTATTGGACTTGTTCCTAAATAACCATTTTCCTCATGTTTCTCCTCAGTCCATGCCTCCTTCCAAATCCTCAGCACTGTTCATAAGCGCAAAACAGCTCTTAAAGACTAGATGTGGCAACTAAAATGACTTGTACGTCTGCCTCCATCCTCTTTAAAAACTCTGCCTGTACATCAAACCCTACTACCCTCTTATACCTTCTAGCCCCAGGGGTGCCTGGGTGGCTCAGTTGGTTAAGTGTCTGACTCTTGATTTTGGCACAGGTCATGATTTTCTAGTCTTGAGATAAAGCCCCACATTGGGCTCCCACACTGGGTGTGGAGCCTGATTAAGATTCTCCCTCTTCTTCTGCCCCTCCCACACTTACACTTTCTCTCAAAAAAATGAAATAAAATAAAAAATACCATGAGATCCTGTATTTAATGACATGACTGATTGGACCAAAGAGGCGGCATCTGAGCCAATGTTCCTGAGTGTTAGAAAGTAGTGATGGTAGATTACCTAAGATGTCATGTTGAACCAGGTGAAAGCAAAAGAGACTGATAAAAATACATACAAAGAGAGGTCAAGATACAGATACCCCTGTTGCCCAAGAGAAACAAAAATGTTGCCCCATTCTTGGACTTCCCAGTTCCATTCTTGTCCTCATATAATTCTGCTCTTCCTTGTCTTTTCTCAGCTGCACATAATTATATTGTGCCTCTTTATAGTACAAATCTTTTGTATAATCTATTCCCTGTAACAGATAATCACAAAGACACTTATGTCAACTACACGAACTTGAGAGAACTTAGTCCCTTATCCTTAAGATCCAATGGTTGATTCTTCTGGATTTGTTTATGTTGAACTTTCAGCTCTCATATAAAGATGCTGGGACACAAGATGTTTAAATAACTTGCCAGAGTCATGCACACAACTAAGCAGATTTGGGTGAGGAATCTTGGCTTGGTTTTCTTTCTTTGGCTGTCTTCATACTAAGCTCTGTTCTACAACTCAGTTCTACTTCATAACTACTGATAATTGAAATGTGATCAACAACTTATAAAAAGTATCCATCCACAAGCTGCTTGGTGAAACATGCAAATTCAATTTTTCCTGGTTAACTAATTTTCCCTCTCCTTTTCTTCAATCAGTTCTCCTTCTTAGCTTATTCTATATGCTATGCTGAATGAAGAGGCCAGTGAGCATGATTTCTGTATGCATCTGTTTCATTCTTCTGACTTTGCTAGAAACTACTTCTTGAGCACACCAGATGATACACTTAACTTCATACTCTACTGAATCATTTGGCAAAACTGTCAACACATTGGACATTTGAACAGTATTCAGGGTTCCCTTACTGAACACAGGTCTCAAAACTTAGTCAATACTCACTCTGGACAGTCACAGGTCATGAGAGGCATAAAACCACCTTCTTTATCCAACTCCTGCTGCTCTGTTTCTCTTATTTCTAAGACTTCTGGGCTGGGATGCCTGGATTTTCCAAAAGGAATTTTCTTCATATTAGCCATGGATTATGTGCAGTCCACTGTGGAACTGCATTTAGCAGAGAATATGATTGGCAGGCTCTTCAACCTCCTCCAGATCATTTTGGCTCACGTGCCAAGATGTTGAATTATATTTAAGGCCTCATAGCAATATGTAGGTAAAAGGAAGAAGGAAGTTAGAGCTTCAAATTATATAAGACATTGCCATTTACAAAAGGCTTTCCCACACATGAACTTACTTGCTCTCAGAAAGGTTTATGAAACAGATACCATTATCTCTTTGTTTTACAGATGACCACACAAGTCTCAGAAAAGTTAATGGTGTTGATAAATGGCAGAACTAAAATTTATCTCCAGGTCAAGTATTTTTTTGTACATCTTGCTACCACTCATTCCTTCACTCAACAAACATTTTCTTGAATGCCCATGTGGCACTGTGCTCAGAACTAGACATACCTCTTTCTCCATCTTGGGAGATCAGAGAAGACTTTTCCATAGGAGTGGCATCCAAGCTGAGAAAGGAAAAGTGGTAGATGTTCTTCAGGCAAAGTGGGAGGGCTGGGAGTCCTCCAGACAGACCAAATTTTTATCTCTTAAACTATCCCAGTGGACCTTAGAAATAGAAATTAGGCAAGGAAACTAGGAACTAAATTTCCACAGTTGTGCAATCTCATTTTTAAAACATGAAGACATGCCTTAATTAGATTCTCTTCCCCCTTTGAGAGTCAAATTAAGTGTCTTGTCATTACCTTCTCAAGACCAAAGAAAGTTGAACATTTCAAAACTGGCCTTTCATTTGTTTTTTGTTTGTTTGGTTTGTTTTTTGTTTTTTGTTTTTGTTTTTTTTTGCTAACTTAATGATAATTGCTTCACAATCAAATTTCTTTTTACTACCTCAATAATAATTGAAGATAGAGTTTTGACTGTGTACCTTTCACAAGAATTCTGAAACTGCTTCCTTTGAGGCAACCTTTACAAAGACTGGAACCTACTTTTTCAAAAGCCAAGTGATATAGGTTACTTATGCAGCAAACTTTAGAAAAAGGGACGCTGGCTGCAGAAGCATGATCTGTTCTTTGGTATTCCATGGCATGTTTATGCAGAAGGGAAATACTGCCAATTAGTTAAGAAGTCATGACTTCTTTTCCAATACACAGGACACCACTCCATGTGATAGTTACTTAAAAAGTCATGGGCAAGACCAGATTGACAATCTGGTCTGGATGTTTTAGAAGGCTAACTTATCAATCCTCTGATTGGCAGTAGTAGGAAAAGAGGAAAAGATATAATCGTTGAGTCTTTGGAGCTAAATCATTAAGTCTTTGTAGCATGGTTTCATAATCTTCTTAATGAATACCATATTTCATTGGCTTTGAGGAGAGTCAACACCCAAACAATGTAATAAACAAAACAGAACAGGAGAGTATTGACAGGACTGAGGTAAGGAAATAGTTTACAATAGAACTTTGAGAATCAAAGAATCGCTAGAAAGAAAGAGAGCACAAAACAGTGCAGGAACAGGGGACAAAGTTGGCCTAGGTGAGATTTTGTGGAACTTGTAGAAGGAGATAAACCCAGGACACTTACATAGGCAGTCAAGGGACATGGCTCAGACTCTGTGTTCAGTTACCATAAATATAGTTATTTCTATGTAAATTCATTGAAAGTAGTTGGGATGGCAATTCATCAGAGGAAAATTCACTCCAAGGTCTATAATTATGGGCTATTTGAAAAACAAAGTGTCTAGGCAGATTCCTGCTGCTGATTAAATGACCCAGAAGCCTTGATTTTAAAATGAATGAATAAATTTATAAATGAATAAGTTAAGGTATCAGAAAACACTTTTAGTATGACTACTATGGCATTATTATTTTCAAATCCTTACTTTGAAGGAGTTCACAGCTTAGAAGGGAAGATATGCAAATTAAGGTAAGTCATGGTATGATTTAGAGGGCTCTTACAAAGATTTGCCTGGAGGCTGAAACAACACAGAAGGGACTATTTCTGCTTGGGAGAGTTAGGGAAAGCTTCCTGGTGGAGGAGACATTTGATCTGGGTCATGATAGATGAATAAGAGTTTCCAGAATGAGGAAGAAGGAAGCACATTCCAGGACAAGGCGATTACCTTTTAACCCACATACCTGTCTGCATTAACTCTTTTAAAATCAAGTGTACTATTTGAGAAAACTCACCCTTGTCGTTGTCATGGGTAAATTTACTATATTAGACATAGAAGTCATGAGGATAGAAAACCGTGTGGTCAGAAGGAAATATAATGTGAGCCACAAATGGAAGCTACAAATATAATCTTAAAATTTATGGTAACCACATTTTTAAAAAGAATAAATGGAAACAGTTTAATTTTAATAATATATTTTGTTTAACCTAATATATCCAAAGGAGTTTCAACATGTAATCAATATAAAAACATTTAGATGGTATTTTATATTGCTTTTTGTACCGAGTCTTTGAAATCTGTTATATATTTTGTATTTCATAGCATATTTCAACTCCAGCAAACTACATTTCAAATGCTCAGTAGACACATGTGGCTAGTGGCTACTGTTTGGACAGCTTAGAAAACCAACTTGTAAATTTTGCAGGATGGGTTACCCTCCGGGAGGGCAAACCTAGAATGGGTCCCAGCGGAAGCCGAGGGAATGCCGACTGAGGGTGCTTAGCAAGAGCCCAGATGACTAGCTCTGCTTGTTTCCAGACTTTATCCAAAGACGGCCAGCAAGGTCAGTGCTGGTGTCTGCTTCTCCACCCACAGAAAGTATGCCAAGTCAAGTTTTCCTGGGAAAATTCTCATTTTGCCTTCCCTTTTCAATTTTATTTAAAAAGCCCACAGGCTATTCTTCTCAGTATCTAGTGATGTATTTTCCAGCTCTCTGAGGAAACAGGGCCCTACAATTTCCCTCACATATTAGCCCCAGTGGACCCTGCCTCTGTTCCATGGAAAACTTGCCCAGAAGTGAGCTCACAGACCTTCTCATTATGGCCAGAGCTGAGTAGTACTATCTGGGGCACCAGGAGCAGAGGTCAGAGGTGAGCTCAACTTCCCTGAAATAATGCACTATTCCCTGAAATAATGCACTATTCCCTGAAATAATGCACTACCTATAGAGACTAGACATAGATGGTGCCCAAAACTGACTCAGCTCTGGCCAAGGCATAAGAGAGAATAGGCCCTTAAAGCTCCTTGATCTCATTGTCTAGGACTGCCATGAGATCAGGTCATTGTAGATTTTCTTTCTTATGTCCTGGCCTCCTGCTCCTGAGTGATCCTCCTGATTGCATCTAGACTTCTTGTCCTCAGAAACCACCAATACTTAAAATGAAACAGTAGATAGGATGTCATTGTGTCGTTATCTCTAAGGAAAGTTCCCATTCATACATTTATCCCTGCAAGATCAGCGGAAGCCATTCAGGATGTGACTGTAGCTTTAGGATCTGTAATTGAGACAACAGAGACCAGGAGAAATTAATCAGTAGAAGAGATGTCATTTGGTATGAATCCTGTGCAAGTCCTTACCACTTGTGGGGGTTGGCTCTGTTGGGTATGGATGCCAAAGGGCTCTTTGAAGGAAATAAGCCATTTCTATTCATCATTTTTGGCAGTAGATAGCTCAGGATCCCTATGAAACTTGCTGGGAGTGGTTAAAAGACTTATACTCTAGAAAGGTGACATATATCTTTTAATATATAAAAGTGAAGGCAAGTGAGAATGGAAGTACTAAGTTGTTTTTGTTTAGATTGTATTATCATCACCATCATATTCAATTACTACTACTACTACTACTACTACTACTGCTACTACTACTACTACTACTACTACTACTACTACTACTATTACATTCCCGGTTTTGCACATTTCTTGAGTTTTAAATACTTTAATTACTTAATTATATTTACATTTTCTCTACTAAATGGCTTTTAGACAGCCTAGTCCCTGAGAAGGCAATGTGTGTGAATGTATTTGTATTGTATTTGTGCATAGTTCAGCCTTTGTTTGAGTGCAGGTAAATAGATAAGACACGTCATTACTAAAATCATTATAGCCTGGGTCATTACCCACAATACCATCTGCTGGTATTTTATCAAGCCTCCTTCTATTAAAGAGTCATTAAATTACTTCTTGTAGGAAGCTTATAAATCAGTCCCTATGACAGATAAGTAGGACACCAAGTAACTTTGTTTTAATTGTTTCTGCTACCATCCGGTGTCACTCAGTCTATTTATTTATTGATAGCACTTTAATTAAAGATACTCTAAATCTGATCTTGTCAATGATGGGGGGGTAGGACTGCAATACTGTAATAAGAGGCTGAATTCCATGTGGTTTTATTTACACAGGGCAATTGATAGTCTGGTTTTAAATATTGTACTTCCCTGTGGTGGAAAATGATTTGTTTGTTAATAATTTGAGGAAGTAAACAGAAGTAGAGAGAACTTTGCATTTATATTTGCTTATGATGTTAAGCATAGAATCTCACTCAAAACCCATCTAACCACATTATTGTCCCTGGGTAAGACAACTATATTGTCTTTGTTATGTATCAATGTACATGATATACATGGAGTTTAATTCTCTTTGCTGTCCAGGCCTTCCCCTCTGCCCCACCATTTGATCTAAGTCCTGCTCTAGTCCTTATTGCCTATGGAGTTGCGTGAAGTGTGTGTGCAGATGCCTTGGGGATAGTTAGGGCTGGTCCAGTCAATTGCAAATCTAAGGGCTGTGATCTATATTGCTGGAGCTAGAAAATGGTTCTGATCCAAGACAACAAAAGATGCTGAAATGGCAGGAATTGACTCAGTCAAAAACAGTAAGAATAGAGCCAAGGACCAAATTTCAAGTGAGAATGAAAATAAACACTAACTCTGAAGAGGTCAAAGTTAGGGACCAAAGTTGAAAGTGTCGAGTCAAGAATTTGGAACTAGGTGGATGACATCAAACCAGCCAGCTAGTAAATGCTGGATTTGAACAACAAGCTCTTGTTTACCATGACTCCAAAGTTCTTTGTATTACACCATATTTCCTCCTCTTCTATTAATAACTAGATGTTAGACTTTGGTCAAGTCATGAACCTCCTATTTCATGAGTACCAACACAACCTCACAAGATGGTTATTCTTGTAAAGTTCTGAAGACATATTGCAGATGTAAACCATTATCATCAGATAATTAGCCACTGCCCAGGGATACTCAGAACTGTATCTGAAAAAAAAAAAAAACCAGGAAAAGAAAAAACTTGTGTCTTTGCATGGTCTACACAGCCATCTGAACAGATAAGAATCTAGGATATGAGTGGGCTCTTTCATTTTCGTATTACTGAATTTTGATGGAATGTTTTTCATGGAATCATATTGCTAATTGATTGAATTGACTGGTTGTTAATTAAATCAAAGCAGCTGAACCAAGTTTGTATAGACACATCAGAAACATTCCTTTCTGATGATCCTGGTTCCTCCAGAGTTTTAGGGCCTTGCATTAGGGAAAATCTTGTGAAAATAAAGTTTGCTTTGGCTCACCATGGGTGAGCAATTGATGTGTCATGAAGTTCACTAAGGAGCCTGAAATGGTTCTACTCACTGGGCAACTTCTGAGATTTGCTTATCTTCTGTGGTTCCACTAAAGAGCACACATAAAACTCCACTGGTGTGTACGTTGTTCAATATCTAAAACACAGTTGACATAGTTCTTCTGCTAGTCAGAGGCTAAATTTTCCTTCCCATGAAAGATTAGTACAACTTCTTGGATGTTTTCATGGATATTGAGAATTATGTAAATGATCATGTTTCTCTTTTTGCTTTCATTTCCAGGAAGTTCTGAGACATAATTTTGGCTGACATAAATCAATTATGTTAAATATACATATGCTTACATGCTTATCCATTTGTGTTCAATCTCTCCCTTTCTTTAATGCCTCTTTTTGTTTGTATTTTTTCCTTATTTCAGTTTTTTTAGTTTATTGTCATGTTGGTTTCCATATAACACCCAGTGCTCATTCCAACAAGTGCCCTCCTCCATGCCCATCACCTCCCTTCCCCTACCCCCCATACCCATCAGTCCTCAGTTTGTTCTCAGCATTCAAGAGTCTCTCATGGTTCGCCTCCCTCCCTCCCCCCCACTATTTCTCCCCTTCTTCTCCCCCATGATCCTCTGTTAAGTTCCTCCTAATCTTCCTATATGTGAAAACATATGGTTTCTGTCCTTCTATGCCTGACTTATGTCTCCCAGCATAACATGTTGCTACACATGGCCAGATTTCATTCTTTCTCATTGCTATGTATAATTCCATCCTATAGATAAGCCACATCTTCTTAATCCATTCGTCCACTGATGGACACTTAGGCTCTTTCCATGTTTTGGCTATTGTTGAGAGTGCTGCTATGAACATTGAGGTACATGTACCCCTATGCATCAGCACTCCTGTGTCCCTTGGGTAAATTCCTAGCAGTGCTATTGCTGGGTCATAAGGGAGTTCTATTGTTAATGTTTTCAGGAACCTCCACACTGTTTTCCAGAGGGGCTGCACCAGTTTACATTCCCACCAACAGTGTAGGAGGGGGGCCCATTTCTCCACATCCTCACCAGCATCTAGAGTCCTCTGATTTGCTCGTTTTAGCCACTCTGACTGGCATGAGGTGGAATCTCAGTGTGGTTTTGATTTGTATTTTCTTGATGAGGAGGGATGCTGAGCGTCGTTTCATGTGCCTGTTGGCCATCTGGATGTCCTCTTTGGAGAAGTGTCTATTCATGTCTTCTGCCCATTTCTTCACTGGATTATTTGTTTTTCGGGTGTGAAGTTTGGTGGGTTTCTTAAACATTTTGGATACTAGCCCTTTCTCTGATATGTAATTTGCAAATCTCTTTTCCCATTCCGTCAGTTGCCTATTAGTTTTCTTGATTGTTTCTTTTGCCATGCAGAAGCTTTTTTATCTTGATAAGGTCCCAATAGTTCATTTTTGTTTTTGACTCCCTTGAGTTTGGAGATGTGTCCAGTAAGAAATTGCTGTAGTTGAGGTCAAGGAGGTTGTTTCCTGCTTTCTCCTCTAGGGTTTTGATGGTTTCCTGTCTCATGTTCCAGTCCTTTATCCATTTTGAGTTTATTTTTGTGTATGGTGTGAGAAAATGACCTAGTTTCATTCTTCTGTATGTTGCTGTCCAGTTCTCCCAGCACCATCTGTTAAAGAGGCTGTCTTTTTTCCATTGGATACTCTTTTCTGCTTTGTCAAAGATTAGTTGGCTGTATACTTTTGGGACCAATTCTGAGTTCTCAATTCTATTCCATTGGTCTATGTGTCTGTTTTTGTGCCAATGCCATACTGTCTTGATGATGACAGCTTTGTAGTAGAGGCTAAAGTCTGGGATGGTGATGCCTCCCATTCTGGTTTTCTTCTTCAATATTACTTTGACTATTTGGGGTCTTTTGTGGTTCCATACAAATTTTAGGATAGTTTGTTCTAGTTTTGAGAAGTATGCTGGTGCAATTTTGCTTGGGATTGCATTGAATGTGTAGATTGCTTTGGGTAGTAATGACATTTTAACTATATTTATTCTTCCTATCCATGAGCATGGAATGTTTTCCATTTCTTTGTGCCTGTTTCAATTTCCTTCGTAAGTTTTCTATAGTTTTCATCATACAAATCTCTTGTATCCTTGGTTAGGTTTATTCTGAGGTATTTTATGGTTTTTTGTGCAATCGTGAATGGGATCAGTTTCTTGATTTCAGTTTTTAAAAATAGATTCTCAGGTGTCTCCCATCCCACCTAGCCTTATTGAGGCCCATAGGGCTTTCCAAATTCCTGCCATATTGCACTTTTTTATAACATTTGTTTCTTAAAAGCCAATTCAAGCCCTATGTGGTACACCAACATTTAAACAATTAATAAACATTTACAAGTATGTTAACTGTATACATAAGACCCTAGAATATCTGTACAAAAAATACTCAGTCATATAGTATTTCATTTTGCCTGCTAGGTATTAGAAACATCAAAATAAAAATGATTTCCCCCCTTTTTCTCTCTGGTTGACAGAGTCCTACTTGTCTTTCATGACCTAGCTCAAGTTCTGCATTCTCCATGAAGTCTTCTTGGCTCTTCTAACCAAATGACTTTCTTTTTGGAATTTCCATAGCACTTGAAGCTCGCAGTGCACAGTTTAACATCTAGTTATGTTACTGCGTATTTTTCCTCGGATTTTCATCATTGCTGCTCCAGCCACACTGAGCTTGTGTATTTTCCCAACTCTCCCTGGTGTTTTCCCAATTGTGACTTTGTTCTTCTACTTCCATCTGTCTTGAATGCCCTCTCTTGCCCTCTCCTTATCAGATTATACCTTTTTACAAGAGTCCAAGTCAAATAACTTTGCCCCATGCAGGCTGCACAGCCCAGGTCAGCCAGGGACATCCCTAAATTCATAGTGGCTACCATCTATCTTATAGAAATTACTTTAATAGTATTTTTGGATATCTTCTGTGTAATCTTTATAACCCAATATTACATTTATTTACATTTCAAGTTTAACTTGGGGAATGATGGGAAATATGTGGTTGTTCCTGAGATAAGATTCACATCTCTTCCTACACCCTATGACAGAGGTTCTCCAAATTAGTTGTGCATCAGAATTACCTGTGACATTAAATAAATACAGATATACAGGCCCTAACCTAGATTAATGATTGATGATATCTGGGTTTTGGCCTGGATATCCATGTTACTTTGATGCATGGCCAAATCTAAGAACCTTTGGTCTATGAAAAGATTTATGAAGAATAACTCAGAAGAGTTTATCAAGCCTCTGAATGCTTAAATTTAGACTGTGCTAGAAAGTGATAAGGAAATCAGCCACTCTATAAAACAGTACTGCACGTCAGTGGCTAGAGAAAAAGTTTAACTCTTAACAAAATAACAGTGCCTTAATATTTTGCTGGATATTGTGATCTTTTTTGGTGTATGTTTACTACTTCTTTCATCTCTTTATGTTCTGGGTCTTTGTTCTTATTTTCTTACAAAAATGAACAATGAAATCTATACTGATTTCAAATCTATACTGATTCAATTACCTGAATGCTTACTTGAGAGATTTGGAACTTGTCCTTGTCCAAACGTTATTACCATTACTATGCCAAAGGCCTGTATTAGTCTGTGTGTTTGGTTGCAAGTGACAAAATGCCAAATCAAATGAGTTTAAGCAAAGATAGGAATCAGATGGGAGTTTACTGCTTATGGCAGAACAGGTTGGCTGATCATCAAGTATTTGCTTCTCTCCTGTGGCCACTCAGTAGCAGTCACTTTCCATCCTCCCCACAGTTGGGCATGCTGATATAACTGGGTTCTGCCAGTGGCATGTGGGCAGAGGCGATAGATCCCACTTACAGCCCTGAACAGTGAGTCTCTCCCCTGTGCCATACTCTGTTTGCAGTTTTCATTTGGTCCCTGTGCAGAGAAGGCTCCAAAGACCAAAGAAAAGTGGCACACAAAAGAGAGGACACCTGAGTCCCTGAGTCACTGCTCAGAGAAAAACCACCTAATAGAGCTACACATCCAGTATGGACTATGTGATTGAGATAAAAAATATATTGGTTTAAGCCACTCAAATTTTGGAATGGTATTAACTACTAAAAACACTGGGGTATCTCACATTCAAATTGTGAGAAGGGTTGTTACATAACTGGCTCCTTCAGAAGCAACCAGAACCAACATTTAAGTGTCTACAAAACTGTGTTTACTTGCTTCTAGAGAGCTAGTAAGCCACCTTCTCCCATGTGGTAAGGAGAGTAAGAGATTAAATTATGTACATAATTTTTACCCATAGAAGAGAGATTTGCCATTAAGAAATGCCATTCAGTTACTGAGAGAAGCACACCACTGTTTTGGAGGAAGCCTTAATTAGGAATGCCTCTTTTCTGGATGAGCTCCTACTTTGCTTCTTTGGATTGTATTGAGACAGAAATATTAAAATATTGATAATCAACATTTTAGCTCTTTTTTGAAAGTAGGTTCCTTCCATAGTCAAAACATTCCTCTTACCTGGAAGACAAGATGGAATAGAGCAATAATAAATAAACTTAAGTGTATTACAAATTAACCACATAACCACAATAAAGAGTGTGGGAAGGAAAATTAGTAAGTAATCTTGGAAAACCATATTTCAACTGCATACTGTAAGGCTAAAACTCTACATAAATTGTGTGCTCTAGTTAGTAAATTTGTTGTTCATAGAAATATGGATTAGCAGCTTACTTGTTTATTCTAGGAATTAATAAATAAGTAAATATAAATGATATGGTAATTAGAGCTAAGTTTTTCATTGTCAGAGAGAAAATAAGTAAAAGGAAAAGGCTAAAGAGAACCCTGCATCATTGGATTGGAATCAGACCTGTTAATATAAACTCATGGCTCTTAATATACATGGAAATAGATATAGGTGCATGTATGTATGTATGTGCATGTATGCAGAGGTTAGAATACATCCACATTTTCTGGCTCTGGTGCTGAGGGAGGCTAGAGGTTAATGACATCCCAGTAGCAGAAAGAACACTATGCCCCAAACCTTGGTTTCTAAATACCATTCACCAATTAAAGGATCCACACTTCTCAAAAAATGCCTAATTAACTTCTGGAATCAGGAAACTACATTAGAAGACTTGGAATAGTTTTGATGTTAAAAAGTAAGGAGGTGCTCCGAAACTAATGGGAGCATCTTGAAGAGTCAACTTGAAGCAATTCCAGATTACATATCTGAGACAGTGTGTGTGATAAAATACATAATGATGGCAATAGCTTAAAATATGTAGAATAAAATAAATGCCCATGAGTCCATATAGACATAAATAATTAGATAAGCAGTGGAGAAGGGGACAGTTCTTGAAGCTGAATTCCAGTGAATAAGTGAAGAAAGTGTGGTGGAAATAAATGTCTGAGAAACCACCAAACCAAGGGACCTCAAGGGACATAACTAACTATAATGTCGCAACCTGAGTGGGATTCTGGAATAGAGGAGCACATGGAGTAGAACTAAGGAAATCTAAATAAACTATGGACTTTAGTTAGTAATAAAGGAACAGAATTGGCTCACTAATTATAACAAGTATATTATTGTAAGATGTTAGTAATAGGGGAAACTAGGTGTGGGGGAAATGTGTATTATAAAAACTGTTTAGAAATAGTCTCTTAAAATTTGTAAAAATCACCACTTGGTCAATAGTATAGTAATAATTGTTGTAGTCAAGTATTGCCAATGGTTGTTAAAATTAGTTGGCAAAAATGTGAAGAGAAATAGGGTATTTGTGTAGTTTCAAAGAATCTAAGCATAAAATGCTTTTTAATTACAACGGGAAAATAAGTAACTTTATAGTGGAGAAACCTGATAGACATCACTTCATTCAAATGATGAAAGGTAGCACTAGTCAATAAAATACTGACATCCTGTGCTTCATAATATGATGTAACACCCCTATAGGCAGTCCTTCTTAAGTTTTAATATTTATGCAAACCACCTAGGGATCTGGTTAAATGTGAAAATTCTGATTGAGGAGAGATGGGCCTGAGATTCTGAATTTCTAGTAGGATCCCTGATGATCTGATGCTGCTAAGGGGACCATGCTTTGTGAATCAAGGCCTATAGGAAACACCTGTAATCTTTTAAGCAAAGGGGGAGTTGCGTGGCAGGAGAATGTTCTCATCCTTTTGCAACCCCCTTCCAGACTTTTCTTTATCTTGCTTGAGATACAAAGGGATGAACTTCTTTCCTCAATACGTTTTTAGCATCATAAACACCTAAACCTCAAATAAGTATTATTTCTAAGCAAAAGACTTTACAGGAAGAATTTGCATGCAGCAAGAGTTTTCCTTTCCTGGAGCAGTTATGTATGTAGCCCATCTGTTTTGGAAAAGGCAAGAGAGAGGTTGTAAACATACTTAGTAGCAATAGCTGATAGTCTTGGCTAGTTAATATCATCAGGTGTCCATAAGTATGAAATTTTGTTACACTGTGTATGGGAAGAACACATCAAAGTACCATTTAGGGAATGATCCTGAAGCTTCAATTACTGCCAAAAAAAAAAAAAAGTCCAAGGAGTGTATTAATATGAAGGCTGAAGAGAAACTTTCCAGCAGCATGGGGCCGTGCATAATAGAAAAACACAAAACACGACTGCACACTAATTTGCTGGTATTGATTCCAAAGGAATTTTGTATCCTTGTAGGATTCTGCATTTGATGGCTGTTCAGGCTTCTCAGTAGCCAGCTAGGTTGCTTATGGCCTGGCCAACATGCCTAACCTTCCCATTTCAGAGATAGCAGCTGCTTAATGATGTAGAACTAAAGGGTCCTCTTCAGTAGGATGATTTGAAAGAGCATTTGAGGCATTTTGCTCTTGGCCTTATTTTCTGGATTGAGAAGATTCTCAATTCAAAGAAAACATGAATGGCTTTGCTTCATGGTGCAATTGCATTTTATGTTTTGGGGTCATATGGGAATTCATGAGAGCTGAACTAACCTCATCTAAGAAAATGAAATAGGGATGGGAAAGTGTCCAGGTGTCAAGATTGTGGTCAACCATTGAAGAGGCTCCCTCTCAGCCAGATGCTGGCACCAAGCTGATGGTGGATGGAGATAATTTAGTTTGTTTATTTGTTTGTTTGTTTGTTTGGATATGTATGTATGTATGTATGTATTTATCTCAGGAGAGTTCATTTTCTGGATCCAAATAACAGTATTTACTTCCAATCCTTTGGCTCTCAGTAAGATTTCCTACCATGTTCTGTCATATTTGGAAAACCTGCTTAGCTTTCATTTCAGCCCTGTCCCTTCCCCTTTTACCCCTGTTGTTGCCTATCCAATTACCCAACCTGATTTTGTACCTTGCAACCCACAGGCAAACAGTATTTTACCTTTCACATATGCCAAGAGACCTTTTACCTATACCTCTTACGGCAGGTGGTGACTTCCAGATTCTGAGGGATAGTCATGTCTAACCTGAAATTCTATTCTAAGTGAAACTTGCAATCACTTTTCCACAAAAAATTAAATACTATTTCTGATAGAGCATTTCTTGAAAAACTGCTGAAGCTAGGATGCACCAAAGTAAGGAATAAAGTAAGGTACAAATATCTGGGATCCAGGAAACATGGAAACCAACACAGGAGAGGACCAAAGGAAATGACCAACATGATGATGAAGGGATGTCCCAGAACCTCAAGAATGACAGTCCAGATTAGAACAAGAGGGTTGGGTCAAAAGTACCCAAGCAGGAATTAAGTTGAACTATACTGAGAGTTTGGAGAGAGCTGAAATATATGTGGGGGGCAGGAAGACATGTAAAAAGACCAATGCTCATCTTCTACATCATAACATGGGGAAAATTAAGAAAGATCACAGTACACATGCTGTTTAAACATAGAGAAGCAAATCATGGAAACGAATAGCTAAGTGTTTGCCTCTGAGGACAAGACCAGGAAAGTAACACGGAGATGGTTGATTTTATTGAAAGACTTGGAAAACTGTCTATATATATGTACCTATACACATATATACACATATACATATATATGAAAATGTCAGACATTGTTTTTATTTTCAAATAAGTAGATGGAGTGATTTACTTCAAGGGATAACTTTCCCTGATAATGGCTGTTATTCAAGTATCTAAATTAATCCAATTCAAAAATGTATTAAGCATGTGTTATGTGACAGATGCTATGGAGACAGAGACAAATAATATTATATTTCTGCCCTTAAGGATCGCATAATCTAGGCCAAATGAGACACACACACACAAATACTGTGATGCAGAATGTGATAATACATATTGCAAATAATGCTTTGGGTAGTATGGAGAAAGAGGTAATGGCGTCAAAGTAGTTGGATTTGAGAAGGATGCAAGGAGAGTTGCATGTTAATAGCATTGCCCAATACCCCATGTGAACTGGTTTGTTTCCTAGTTTTTGTCCCTGCTTTTTTTGTTTGAACAGAATGTAAATGATAAGGAACCTGTTCCTTAACTTTAAAATGTTCTTTGGGTTAGGAGAGATTTGGACCTCTAGAGATAGAAAAAAGGAAAAGCATTACAGATGAAGAAGGAACTATAATATAATTGCAGAAATAGGGTGACAAAGGGTGTGTGAAGAGATTGACAAGTATTAAATGTGAGTAAAGAGTGCATGGAAGAGATATGGCCCGACGCCAGTTGAGAGCAATGAGTGTCAGAAAAAAATAAATCTGTTAACACAAAATAAATAAACAAGATCTTGAAAGTCAACAGGTTGATAGAGAGTCCTGTGTGAAACTTGTGGTTGTCTGTGTATTCACAATGTCTAGCTAGTATCTGGCATGAGGTAAGCAGGTCAATTTAATAGAATGCAATCAGCCATTTGTCTTATGAAATAAGTACAAAGAAGCTATTCCCTGAAGGACTGTTACTAATGATACTGCAGCTAATAACAATAATGCTGGTGACTCACATTTATTGAATATTTAACATGTATTACGTTAAACTAAGCACTCCATTGAATCATCTTGGTTTCCTAGGTGGTAGCAATGTTAGTAAATTCACTTTATAGATAACTAAAACAGGATTATAGAAGGTAAATGGCCTACAGATCTTGAGAAAATACTTTTCTTATCTTTCTTTTAAATTATGTAGGTATTTAGATCACCCATTAATAAAATTGTGTAACATTTTTAAAGAATGATGATATTATTTTATTTTACAAAAGGCTCAGTTGTTGCATTTCATTTGAAGTTGGCCACAAAAGTATATAAATATATGATCCCAATTTTGGTTTAAAATAGTACGAGTACCTGGAAGAAAATATATCATAGTTCATCAAGTCAAGGAGAGTATCAGCAATATGGTGTGCTATTATTTCTTTTACCACTAAGAAATAAAATATTCTGTTGATTAAGTTATAGTATGCCACCAATTGTGAGGCATAACCCCATTTTGGAGACGTTAAAATGTGAGAAAATGTCTATCTTCTAATAAATGAAATATACTGATTATGGGGTAATGGAATTATACATGGTTTAAGTTCTCTTTCTTATAGGAGCACCTGGGTGCCTCAGTTGGCTAAGCATCCGACTTCAGCTCAGGTATGATCTCATACTTTGTGATTTTGACCCCCACTTTGGACTCTGTGCCGATGGCACAGAGCCTGCTTGGGATTCTGTCACCCTCTCTCTCTACCCCTTCCCCACTAGCACTCTATCTCTTCTCTCTCAAAAGTAAAATAAAAACAATAAAAAATAAAAATAAAATAAATTTTCTTTCTTATAATACATGTATGTTTCTAAATTTTCAGCAATTAATATATATTACTTTGATTCTCAAAAAGCTGATTTTTTAAGTGTTGGAAATATTCAGAGCATCCCCACAACTAGAAATAAAGATATAGAATTTAGATAGCAGACATCACTAACTTATACGCTTATTTTTTAATTAATTTCAGCAACTACTCTATGATTGACATGTATATGATTGACACAAATTCCCTGAAACAGATTGTGTTGTCACATAGTTTAAAAAGGAAAGGGGATTTCCTGTAAAACATGGTGGAATAAGGGCATGTTTATTTCAATTACTTCAATTCCTACCTCTTTCCATGCCAGAAACCTAATGAATATAACAATTTAAACTTGGAAATGTTAAGTTTTACCTGCACTGAAACTTAGCTAAAATCCCCAAACACAGTCTATGAATTGCAACTGTCCAACAAATGTTGTGGGACTTGAATCAAATGGAGGGAAGACATTGAAAGCCAGTATATACCCCCGCGTCACAGCGGAGTATAGATTTCTCTCAAAGTAAGCAAGGATCCTGAGGGGCCAGATGGGTCCATCTGATGTTAATTTTTAACTTAGAATAGTAAAGATGCAAGTATGGATGGTCATGAGAAAAGTGAAGAATATGATGTTTGGGCATGTGGTGCTGACAAAAGCTATACACTAAATTATCAAATGAAAGACATCTGTGATAAGATGCTTCACTGCAAGTCACATGAACTGCAGTCATGTAGATCTGCTGCAGAAAGATGTCCCCAGTATAGAAGACAGAGCAGATGTGGTGTGAACTCAGAGATGACAAGCGAGGTGATGCAGGTCATGCACCTGCCCATTCCTGTACGGTTCTTTAGGCAAAAGTAGGCCATGTTAAAACTGATGGTTCAAAGATGAATGATAAGCCAAAGAGATCCAAAGCAGGACTTTGGCGCAGATGCTACAAAAACAAAAGGATGACAGATATATCATTTATATTAAAGGGCGGCTGAGGTACCTTTTAGAGAAACATAAACTTTCTAGGAAATAAAATTTCAGCTAAACACTTCTTTGTACCCTCAGAAAATAGGGGGGAAAAGGAGGTACTTTAAAAAATAATGAGATTTGAAAAAATCTTAATCATTTTTAACTCATTAAATTATTTAATTTAATTTTTGATTAATTATTTTTTAATCTAAAAATCAGTAAGACAAGACACAAGGTGCGCTGCCAAAACTCAGGGAAGAGGTTAAGAAAAACTAACACTATTGCAAAAATAGAAGTTTTATAGAGGAGGTGGCAAAAAAATAGAATGGGTATTGCTCAAAATATTTCAGACCTCAAAAGTGTCATGTCAGTGACATGATATTCAGGCTTGAGGATGTCACCAAAGAAAAAACAATTAGAGAGCTGTCAGATATAGAAAATAAAGGATATCGAACAATCACATAATTTCTGCATGTTCTATACCTCAGGTATAATTAGTGTATACTAATTGGAGATGGAAATGGAAATGGAAATATATTCAAGGATAAAATAGAAGAAAAATATCCACAAATAAAAAATGACAATAGTTTTCAGGAAGAACCATTTACCGTTAAATGTGACCTGGTGTTGGAGCTTCCTTATTGCTGTCAAAAGAGTTTGAAACTATACATGTATGATGCAAAAAAGTTCTAAGCCAAGATGGTTTTGTATAAATGCCACAGAATGATTCTCAAGCAAGCAAGGATTCAAGAAATATAGCCCTTGTTGGATAAAAAAATTTGAGAACAAAAATGAAATACTTTCATAATGATAATATCATTCCCTGAGAAATGAAGCAAATAAAAATTCAGAAAAAAAAATCTATGTCTTATAAGAATTGTTAAGAAATAGAATCAATTTAAATATGGGCCTCAGATTGAAAAATAGTGAGATTACAGTGACAAACTAAATGTAAATATTAAAAACTTTGACAAGATAAAATTAAAATGTAATGCATAAGTATCTGGCAGAGTAGGAAAGGAGGGGTAGAAGGAAATGGAAATGGAGAAATAGCATCATTTTTCATAACTGGAAATATTGCATGGCATAAGTACTATCTAAAGCTGAAAAAAAAAATAAAGAAATAGAGCTTTAGTATTCAACATTAAACTATAAGTATAATCATGAAGAAAACAAATATAAGGAAGAATTAAAACAAAACCAAAATAGATTAAGCACCATACGACAAGAGGCAGAAAACAAAGAAATTTACAAAATATATATGACATATGACAAATAAATAAACATATAAATGACATAAAATTAAACTTGCCTAGCATAACAATGGCTATAATTAACTTATCTTTTAGAGAATAAAGGATTTTTAGGCTGGATTTTTTTTTTCCATGTTTCAAAAGTTTATTTATTTACTTATTTATTTATTTAATTTTTTTTTACAAATAGTTTATTGTCAAATTAGTTTCCACATAACACTCAGTGCTCATCCCCACAAGTGTCCTCCTCCATGCCCATCCCCCCTCCCCCCCACATCCATCAGGCTGGATTTAAAAGAAACAATAACTAGAGCACCTGGGTGGCTCATTAGGTTAAGCGTCTCTCTTCGGCTAAGGTCATGATCTCATGGCTCATGGGTTCAAGCCCTGCATTGGGCATTGAGCTGATAGCTCGGAGCCTAGAGCCTGCTTCAGAGTCTGTGTCTCCCTCCATCTCTACCCCTTCCCCACTTACACTGTCTCTCTCACTCTTTCAAAAATAAATAAACATTAAAAAAATATTTTAGAATAAAACAACAACCAAAACAAAGAAGTAATCCATATTGTCCATTAGATGGAGCATATTTAGACAAATTTCAACATAGCCATACTAAAAGATTAAAAGGAAGACTGGGATATCTATCTGTCATCCATCCATCGATCCATCCATCCATCCATCCATCCATCCATCCATCATTCCATCCATTCATCCATCTAGATAGACACAGATATAAATATGCAGATATATACACTAATATGATTACTCTTCTGAAAAGAGTAAGTTGAAGACAATTTATAATAGCATGGAATTTTTTGATTTATAAAGCCTACATGGGAATACAAAATTTGGAAGGATGTCAAGACACTTTATATTAGTTATGTCTTAGATAATGGAATCCACTTTATATCTTTCTGTTTGAGTTTTAATTATGAATATATACTACTTTAAAAATTAACATAAAAGTAAAAATTGCCTTTTCCTTTAAAAAAATGTTGCCAACCTGCTTTGCTGAGTCTTCCATGTCACTTATAAGACATAATTCTATCATTAGATAATTAATTTTCAAACAACGACTAAAAACACTATAATATTTCATAAGTTCATTCTTTATTTAAGTGAGCTAAATTCATGGAATTTTGGCATGAACATAGCATATGTTTATCATATTTCTTTATTTTTCTACCAGAAAGATCAGTCACAGATTAAAGTCAAATCATGAAAGGCTGTAGGATATATTTTGCAATTTTTGCTTTGCTTTTTGAATAAACATGATTCTCCAAAAAATTACCAAAAAAAATTTTCACATCTGACACAGAAAGGAACTTTCAAGGTATATAGAAAATGTAAAAGACCGAAGAAAATAACACTAGTAGTAGACAATATTAAGAGGATTGCAATGACTTTTTCCTTTAAAATTCTATATTAAAAATTCTACTATATTCTCTATATTCTACTCTACTATTCTACTACAGGAGGCACTGAGAAGCTACCACAGGTTTACAACCACAAAAACACATACAGATGAGTTGCTTATGGAACTAATGAAGTTTCACTTTCAGTGCCCTAAAGAGGTCCCTCCTGGAAAATTGTGCACATGCCAGACCACACAAAGCTTGACTTTGCTCCTACTGACCATATCCATGCTCAGTAGACTATCCTGCTTATAATAGATCCAAAGAATGGTGATACTTTATTAGGAAATTAAGTTATCTTTCTCTGCTTTTCTCCTTAACACTTCGTCTCCACCTTAGTGAACAGAAAAATCAGGAGCAATGAGTAATATCTCAGGTCAGTGATGGTCACAGATGTGACTTTCTGGGACTGAAATTCTCTTCCTTGCCTTTGGCAGTAGCCAGGCAACAGAATGGGTGATGTGGACAATGCCTGGGCCACTGTCTTCTTCTTTCTGACCCCTGTTCAGGCTGGAATTCCATAATTCCCTTGAATATTCTGGACTCTTTTCTTCCTCAGGTCCTTTGTGACAGCTGTTTCTTCAGTTTATGTTTAAAGTTATAATTTATGCTTAAAACCTTTTTCTTTACTCTGCATGGGGTCTACTCTTTCTTATCCTCAGTCAGCTTCAATGTTGCTATCCTTCCTCGAAAAGGCATATCTTAATCTGACCATTGTGCCCATGATTTATAACCCCCAAATCTCAATGGTTTAAAACAACAAAGCTCAAATAGAATACAATTTCACTCATATGTGGAATCTAAAAAAATCCAGAAAAACAAAAAAACAAAAATGCACATACACACACACACACACACAAAACAACAACAACAACAACAACAAAAACCCAAACGAATAAGCACACAGCAGAAACAAACCTGCAAATACAGAGAACAAACTGATGGTTGCCAGAGTTAAGGAAGGAAGAAGAATGGGTAAAATGGGTGAAGGAGAGAGGGAGAAACAGGCGTCCAGTTGTAGAATTAATAAGTCACAGGACTAAAAGGTAAAGCATAGAATGTAGTCAGTGATATTGTAATAGTGTTTTATAGTGACAGATGGTAGCTACACTTGTGGTGAGCATAAGGCATAGAGATGTTAAATCACTATATTATATACCTAAAACTAACGTAACATTGTGTGTCAACTATGCTCAAATTTAAAAAAACCTAAACTTGTATTCTACATGTATAGTTCATATGTCTTATGTTAAATTTCTGATGTAATTTTTGGAGATCCTTGTCCAATAATAAATACAAAATGATGCTGGAAAAAAAAAAGAAATGCATTCTACTGAATAAAAATGTTATAAAACAAAACAAAACAAAAGCAACAAAGGTCAGTTTCTCATTCACACTTCAGACACAAAGCAGGTCAGCAGGACAGTTCTGCTCATTTTAGTCATTCAGTGGCCATGATGGGTGCTCTGTGTTCTTTGGATGCCACATTTTACTGCATGCTTCTACAGTATTCATGGTAGAACAGAGTAGAGAAGGTAGAAAACGATGTGGCACACCAGCTCTTGAATAATCCACATGAAAGTGACACACTTGTCCTCTGCTCTTTGGCCAATGCAAAGGCACATGGTCAGACTTAATATTAAGGGGACAAAGCAAAAACAAAAAATGCAATTGACTTACATATTTGGAAGGTTAGAAGAACCAGAAATATTGGTGAGCAGTACCCACGTCTGCCACTCACCTTATCTTGAATCAGTCCCTTCTCTCTTCTCTAGCTCAGTGTTGGGATTGAGGAAACCCAAGTAAGAGCAATGCTTTTTAGGAGTCAAGTCTGAAACCACTTAAAGAGACAAGACAAATAATTCAAAGATATTCTTGGAGATTAAAATGTTAAACTTTAGGGGCGCCTGGGTGGCTCAGTTGGTTAAGCGACCAACTTTGGCTCAGGTCATGATCTCGCGGTTTGTGGATTCAAGCTCCATGTTTGGCTCTGTGCTGACAACCAGCTCAGAGCCTGGAGCCTGTTTCAGATTCTGTATCTCCCTCTCTCTCTCTGACCCTCCCCTGCTCATGCTGTCTCTCTCCCTCTCTCAGAAATAAATAAAACATTAAAAACAATTTTTTAAATGTTAAGTTTTATGACTGAATGGTAAGAAATAGCTTAGATGTGTTGCAACAGAGAGTTTTCTACTATCTAATGTCACATTTGGACTGGCACCTTTCAGAAGGGGCATTCAGAGGGAACTTGTTGCCTTGGAAGAAGGAAAAATTGAAAGGTTGAGATATGCATGCTGAGGACCTGCTCCCAGATTCACCAATCAAATAAGTCACTTTATCTCCCCAGGAAAGGAAAGAATTAGGTAATAGAAGGAATTTTATTCTAACATTGCTCTTACACGAGAATGCAAGTTACATAAGTACAGGTGCATTTCTGCCTAATTCTAAATTGTGTCCTCAGTTTTTAGCAAAGTATATGGCACACGGAAGAGTATTTAATGCCTATTAATTGGGTGAATAAATAAATCAATTAATCAATTAATGGGATAACTGCTACTGAATGAATCAGATTTGCCAGGCATCACAATGAAACTGAAAATAACATAAAAGATATTGTGCCTGCAATTGATTAATCACACAATGGAATTGATAATAATAAACTATTTAACAACATAAATGATATAAATCTATTATTATACTATTTATCATAATGATTTCAATTCTATTATATAAATCAATTTTGATATAGTGTTCATTTTAATATATAAGTATATAATTATATTCTTGAATACATTTTTACTGTAATATTTATGCTATTTATATTACACTATTTTATAGCTTTATAGCAATATAAATTCATTATCATTATTATGTTATTAATTAATATGAGGACTACATGCTGATCTGAAATAGCTTAAGTTCATCTGTGGATCTCTGAGTTGAAATAAGAATCTCCCCAAAGCAGATCTTGAGCTACCTTAATCTTTTTTTTTTGATGAGTTAGATAAGTGCATATCTCCCTGTTCTTTGTCTTTATTCCATTCTAGTAGCATTTTCCTTAAGCAAAAATTTAGGGGAAAAAGTGGAAAGTATGTTTAAAGGGAAAACAGATGGTAAGTTTAAAAAAAAAAGAAGGAGGCAAGAAAATGATACAGAGACAACCAACTTCATGGAAAACCCAGAAGTGTGATCTGTATAAAACATATTTAGCATATTTATGAGTGATGAGGAAAACAGGAAAGAAGAAACTAGCTTAGAATAATCAAACTGTGGTAACAGCTAACACACATGCAATGTAAAAACACACCAATTAGAGACAATATCTGAGGAGATTCAAAGATTATCTTGGTTCAGCCTCCAAACTCAATTATTAGAAATAGAGAGGGATAGGATGTGAGCAGTACAACTTCACTTGGTAGCCAGTACTTTTCTAGACACCATCAGGGCATTGAAACCATGCTAGAGTTAATTCAATTTATTCAATAATCTGACTGATATCAATTAAGAGGAAATCAGTTAGTTCCATTAATGAGTATAAACTCCTAATGAAGTTAGGGTCATGAGCTCAATATGGGTCAGTTAAATTTTATCTAATAGAGAATATGTGGTATATTCTTAACCCCAGATACCCCTGTCATATTTGGTCATGAACAGAATGGAATGGAGATGGCAGGGGTTGGGGAGCCAGCAGGGCAGAATTTATTTAGAAAGAAGAATATCCATGGTTTATGTAATCCATTACTATACTAGAAAAACTATTCAAACACTCGGGTTCTGAAGATAAGTCAGTAGCATCATCTTTATTACAAAGGGCAAGACATTATTATTTGCTAAGTGTAAGTAGGTTACTCAGTCTTATAATCCCTATAGAGTAAAACACCAATGTTTACCAAAAAGGAAGTAATTGAATGCTTTCCTGTTCTTGGGTGATTTTCATATACTTTTACCAAGAAAGATTTTGACACTGTCCAAATAAACAGTGCAGGGCTTGGAAGTGCCGGGAACCATGATTCATGCATTTGGAAGTTGATGACTTAGGGATGTGAAGACAATGCTCTTTCTAAATCTTTGATAGATTTAAACATAAATTGCTATAAATTTCAAACAGATAATGGATTAAGACTATACATTGATAAGTATTTAAAAAACTCTAAGAAAACATTAGATCATAGAAATTTTGAGTTTTAATGAGAATACACTTGGTTAATCTTGAGTTCAGGACAGACTTAGTTAATGTATCATTAAATGTGCTCAAAGGAAGTTAGAGACCAATAGTATACCTGTTGAATATATAAATGCACATATAAATGTTCATATAAATACTTAACCACTTAAATGTATGTGTATCCTTAGATCTAATTGAGTATCAATGGACAAGAGTCAATATCAAATATTGGACAAGTAAATGGACAAGTAAATATCTGTTCTTAAACTGTATGTACTGTATTTTCATTTACTCTTTTATTAAAAGAGTAGTTCCTGAGGCTAATAATTCCCTGTTTAAATCAACTCTGATGACCTCTGAGGTTTCGCCTACCTCAGCAATTCTTAAACAGTTACAAGCATTGAGAATTCAATATATACAAGGTCCTCGACATTTATTTTAAATTATTTAATTCCTTACAATAACTCTATGAACCCTGAACTGCTGTCTCTGTAGTAGAAATGAAAAAATTGAAGCTGGAACAGAATAAGTTTCTGATGTGCTTAAAGCTTCACGATTAATGAAAAAAATCTAAATTTTATCTGATTCCAAAACCCGTCTTTTAATTCTATGCTGCCTCTTTTTACACCTTTTATCAGAATTGATAGCAGGTAAAATATATCCATGGGTTTAGGTTCAAAAAATCCAAAAATATTTGTAAATTTTAAAATTAAAAATAAAAAAACAAAACATTTAATTTTGTACGTGGTAAGGCAGATGAGCTTAAACAAATAAACAATCAGACGTGACAATAAAGGGTTAAATAGAAATAAAAGTGTGATTTTTACTACTTAAGTTTTAATATCATTAAGGCTATTAGCTGCCTTTCTGTCTTAGCCAAAATATGAACTCAGTATGATGAATTATGCATTACTTGAGCTAAATCTGATTTTGAAATCCTCTGAAGAATTTATTTGAATCCTGTTTTTCCAGTTAGAGCTTATACTTGCTTCAGGGAGAATTTGGTACTGAGGGGAAGTTCGTATAAAGGGTAGATAAGAAAGACATTTCTCCAGCCCACCTTACTAGGGGATATTTGGGAATGTATAGACATACTATCTTAGAAAGAAAAGCAACAAGAATAACAATAGCCGACATTTCTTGAGTGCTCTATTCATTTTTTAAGGGCTTTGCATACGTTAATTTGCTTCATATTCACAAAACAAAGGCAAGAATAAACCTGATAAGAAATCCTGGCATTATGGCACCTATTTTCTGGTAGAGATGAACTCTGCTTAGTGAAAAAAAGTGACTGTATCAATCATATACATGAGCTGTCAATCATTTCTTATGTAGAATCATTATAGAGTTACTTTAAATACCAAACTTTTCTAACACATTTTAGCTGTGTTTGGATTTATAGAACATTGATTTAGGGAGAAACTTTCATAAGTATCGTTTCTAAAATTAAAGATGTATACCATGTGCTTCTCACATTTATTTGCCTATTGACCCCACTAAACCTAAAGATGCCTGGCTGAAGCTTAGAGAAATAAAGTTAACCAGTAAGAGGATCTTTCCTTATTTTTATTTTTGGAGATGTTATTAAAATCATTTATTAGGGGCGCCTGGGTTGCTCAGTTGGTTAAGCATCCCAACTTTGGCTCAGGTCATGATCTCACGATTTGAGTTCGAACCCTGCGTCAGGCTCTGTGGTGCCAGCTCAGAGCCTGGAGCCTGCTTCGGATTCTGTGTGTGTCTCTCTCTCTGCCCCTCCCCCACTCATACTCTCTCTCTCCCTTTCTCTCTCTCAAAAATAAACATTAAAAATTTTTTTAATTAAAAAAATAAAATCATTTACCAGATCTATATAAAATGAGTGACTTTGGGTTCTACTGCAATACTCATTTTCACTTACTTGGTCCCATTCTGTTTTCCTATGGTCATGGACTATGTTATCACAAGAGTTGTAAAAGATAATGCATAGTGTGCTTCTGGTTGTCCAGTCAAGGCGAGAATCATAGAATGCTTATGTTGGATGGAAGACTCTATCTATCATGTAGTAGTTTACCTTTCTTTTGTTTCTATATAGATGATGAAGGGGAAAAAAATTAGAGAGAAGTAAAGTGGCATGACTTTTGCTGAGCAACATTTTTTACTTTTTCATTTTTTCTGCGTTGACTGAATTGTCCACATATTTTAGTACAGTTGAGTTTTGGCTATTGTCTCAGATTACACAAGTAAATAGGTAAGGTAGAGAGTATTTTGGTATACTGGATTCTGGGCTTTATGTAAGTGAAATTTGTAATATCATATCTCCTTAGCCTATCTTTTATTAATAATGAAGTTATTCTGTCAGAAAGAATAATTTGACCATCATAGTTCATAATCTAAATAGCAGAGTCTATTAGTTAGCATCTAGCTTCATATGTGCTCCTGACTTTTGTCCTTTTGCTCAATAATTCACAAGTAGTAAATATATTACAGATCACACCCTCTAAGATTTAATGGCTTGAGGCACCTGGGTGGCTCAGTGTGTTAAGCGCCCGACTTTGGCTCAGGTCATGATCTCACAGTTCCTGGGTTCGAGCCTCACGTCAGGCTCTGTGCTGACGGCTAGCTCAGAGCCTGGAGCCTGCTTCAGATTCTGTGTCTCCCTCTCTCTGACCCTCCCCTGCTCACCCTCTCTCTCTTTGTCTCTCAGAAATAAATGAAACATTAAAAATTTTTTTTAAAGACTTAATGTGTCAACTATACTAATGTTACTTATAACCTTCTTTAATAATTCTCAAAAGTGACACTGTGTCATCTCACCAAGACACCAGAGAGGGAAGTATGTGCCTGACTGACAATTTCTTGTCAAGGGAAAACCAGGGCAGTTTTGATAAATATTTAAGTTTTACCCACCCTATGCGAAATACAATGCTAGGTCACGTGGGAAACCTAAAGAGATAAAATATGTAGTCTTTAAGCAGTTTCTGTGGTAGTATGAGTCAGGGTGGGGTGTTGGCCTGGGTAAATCAGAAGAAGAATCTAGTAGCAAGATGAGGTAGATGGGAAGGGAAAGTGCTGATCCGAGGTGAGTGACGGTGAACTAGTTCTGAGAGAACAATAATAACTCTTGTTTATTGAGTTTTCACTTTGTGCCAGGCACTATCCAAAGCACTTGTATCATTATAATAATATATCAATATTCTTATAGTATATAATAATTTATATCAATCTATTTTATAGTAATCCAATGAAGTGGACATTGCTATTATTCTCATTTTATTGATGAGGAAAGCTAGACAGAGATGTCAGTTTGCTTGCCTAAGGCCTTCTACCTGTAAAGTGAAGAAAACAGATTTCAAATCCATGCAGGATGATTCCAGAGGCCAAGTGCTAAATCACTAAACCGCAGTTGTATGAAGACTTGAATAGCTGATTGATTCATGATAAACATGATTAATTAACTGGCCCATAGATACAAATTTCTTAAAGGAAACTTAGGAGGCCATCTTCTTACCCTAAATGCCAGTATGGATTACTAACACAATGCCATTTTATTTCATTTTATAGACACTTTTCAGAGCTGTATTCATCTCAGTGCAGGAAAATTTGGAAAGCTATCGATTTTAAAGTAGAGAATCATTACCCTGTTCTTAAGAGTATTTTTAAAGAAGAGTGCCTGGGTGGCTCAGTCTGTTAAGCAAATTGGTTTCTGTTTAGGTCATGATCTCATGGTTCATGGGTTTGAGTCCCACATCCGACCGTGTGCTGAATGCACAGAGCCTGCTTGGGATTCTGTCTCCCTCTCTCTCTGCCTCTCCCCTGCTTGCTGTCTATCTCTCTCTTTCTCCCTCTCCCATTCTCACAAATAAATAAACATTTAAAAATGAATTTTTATTTTTAAAGATATTTAAGAACTATTTTTATATATTATTTCAATATATCTTTCTATTTCAGTGAAATATATTGAATAAAATATAGCTAATATATATTTAATTACATTATTTTTAAGGCGTATTTTTTTGAGAAGCCTATTACAAAGAGAATCAAAATGATTCTTACTGTTTACTGTTATGCTTTAGCTAAGGAGATTACCTAGTCAGAAAACCACACTTAGATTCTATGGAAAAGATGAAGTCTAGTATCTTTAGAGAAGAGTAAGTATACACAGTAGTCTTGGAGAAAACCAGTATACTGGTTGAAGGGTAAAATGTAAGGAAGGAAGTCATATGTAGTAATATCAGTTTTCTGGCTGCTGCTCATTGAAACAATGGTGCAATTACCATCCAATGTACGCATTCATTCTCTTTCCTAATATCTTCAGCTTGTGACAATTTAGAGATGTATAAGCTAATCTTTTAACTAGATAACCAAACTTCCAGCACCTCATTTTATATCTTCTCTAAGAAATTTGAAAGGAAGCAGGGTAATGAAATCTATTCATTTCTTCCAAAGATCATAGTCATCTTAGTTAGATGTGAGGCCCCAATAGTATCAAAGGCTGCTGATGGTTGAGGTGTTACTCTTCTCTGTCTAGTGTACTCATTTGGGAGAACTACCAAGATAAACAATTACTGTTCAATTCAATAAGAAGTCATTAACTTCTTAAACAAGATTACCTGGTTTGTATTCCAAAACCATGAGTCAATGAAAAGTTTGAGGAATGTTAGAGAGTCTCAGTAGGGTTCCAAATGTTTTCATCTTCTGAATCTATCAAAATTCTCAGTCTGCAAATGTGTATAACTCTGTACTTTCAAGAGCTTAATATACATAGATCATGGGTAGTTGCTCCAACACAGTATGCAGAACACGTTATTCTCTTGATCATATAAAAATATCCAAGCCATATATAATTTTAAGTACACTTTAATGACAATGTAATATTCAGGACAAAATCCAGGGTAGAGATTGCTCAATAGTTACTAACAAATATTTCCCAACACCTTTGGTCTTTACTGTTAAAATGATTATCTTAATCTCATATAGGCATGGCAACACAACATGCCCTCTGTCATCAGGGAACTCCAGATGGGGTAATAAGCCATTGGATTTAAATTATTGGATAACTTTTCATGACCACGCTGCCAAAGCACTGACACCGTCATCAGATTTAGTCACTAGGATCTTTCCAAACAGGCTGATTTTGAGTTCATGTTGTCCTTTGGCAAGCAACTTTGCACATTGACATAATTTCTAATGTCAGGAGGAGATAAGTTTTGGAAGCTGATTCTACCCAAGGCTACACGGTTGACCATTTAGACTGAACTGGACAGTCGCTGAAACAATTGACCAACCATTACAAGTAAATGAACACATTAAACCATAGTTTTAATTAATAATTACTGTTGAAAATGGGTTGAGAAATAATTTGGCACAGCGAGGCCAAGTGGTATAGGAGAAATCTTAAATCATGTTGGACGTAACAAAGAGGAGCCTGGTTCTGACAAGCCATGTGAGTGGGCAAGTCACTTCACTGTTCTGAGTTCCACTTGTTGTTGTTTTTACTCTCATAGCTGTGGAAATTGCTACTGGATGATTTGTTAGATTAGAAAAACTCACTGGCAAAACTTACTGGGATGATTAAAAGTTACTTATCTGAAGCTGTTTTAAACCGTTTTTAATGTTAGGTACGGTAGTCAAGATGATCTGATGCTGTTTTAAACCACTTTTAACATTAGCTATGGTGGTCAGGAGGATCTCCTAGTTCTTCCCTCAAGTCCCTCCTATTCTATTCCCTCCCCACGCAAACCACAATAATAGCTACATAGCAAGCTATTTGAAATAAAAGATCACACTTTGGTGGTTATTATAGACCCCACTGTATCGTATAGTAAAGAGTTTTCAATAAATGTTGGTTGAATGGAACTATCTTTTGCCCAAATTTGAGGATCAAGGGGGAGGTTATCTTTAGGAGTCTTAGAATGATCTATAGTTTAAATCCAATCAAGGCTCTTTGGATACTATTAAAGGAGTTGACTGCTTAATTCCCTAAGCTTTCTCACTGAAATAGCCTCTTCTTTACTACTGCAGATGGAAAATACTTTTGTCCCTCCAAGAGTGCTTGGTATCTCCCACTAGGAGAGTTGGCAATTAGGAGACTTGTCAAGTTCTGTTTCAGCTCAAAAGCTCAACTCTGCCTAGGGTACTTTTATAGGAGAATTACCTATTCTTTGTTACATTTTATCAGCAAGATTAATCTCATTTTGTGTTAGAAAGTAACCTAGGTCTTTCTTTGTAGGACTCCAAAAATGAAACACTGCTAAGGACTTTTATTTCTCTTTGCAAGAGCTCATGGAACGGTTGTGGCAGTATAATGGGATGATGTATGTAAATCTCTCAGTGCAATGCTTGACACAGGATGAATGTTAAATAAATGTTATTTCTCTTTCTCTCTCCTTTAATTAACGACCCAGCAATACACATAAAGACTAACTTTCATTGAAAGATATGTTCTTTGTCAGAAGTTATCACTCCTGAGTTTTGATTTATTGTCTCATGCACTAGGGAAGCAACTCCAGTTTCCTGAAGGGGTAAATCTGTAACTTTGAATTTCTGGGGTTAATTAGTGTCTTTGACCCCTTTGATTAATATTAGGAATGTTGAATATAAAATTTTAGCCAGATTCCAACTTGAAGTTTTTTTGGACTTCATTCTTCTTCCTTCATCAACCTGACAGTTGAAATTCAAAAGGCTATTTGTCACTTCCTAGTGTCACCACCCATCCAGGATGTTAGCCAGCTATGAGACAGCTGCCACATTCCACACAAGAAATGACTGCAGTGAAGGACCCCAGTAAGAGGGCCTTTTAGCTACATGTTGAGTCAGGAACAGAATCCTAATTTGTTGAGTTTGTGTTATTACCCAGGTTTGGCCTTCATGCACAACCCAGCTTGGGAATGAAACAGAGATTGAATTTAGTTTATTCCTTTTAAGTGACTGGCTGAAACCTTTTTATTAGTTTTCCTTTCCCAATGTGACCAGTTTTATTTCCTCTTCAAATTATTGTGTCTAAATAGACAGGGCCTTGGGATGAGATCACCAAGTCAACATTCCATTATGAATCTTTTTGAATTGCAAGGAATAGAAGCAGGAGAGGGAGGGAGGGCGAAGGAGGTAGGGAATTAAGTGTGGAAATATCCCAGACAACAGCAAACACCGGTGCTCATGTCAGGACACATTTGCACCTGCAGGTGCCTGGAACAAAGCACTATCATCATTCGATTGGGGATAGTTAGTAAGGGTCACTTGACTTATGGAATGGCTTCTCTTGTGTTCATTCCCATGGTCATTTTGTCTCTGGGCTTCTTAAAAGGCCTTTCCAGAGACATGGAATAAAAAGCAATTTTTGCAGTTTTCCTTAGAGGAATGTCCATACTGGACTCTTCTTTCACTGGCATTAATTTACGGAGGACAGATGGAAATTTCCTTCTTTTTCTTTGTTTGTTTTTCTTTTGAGCCAGTCCTCAACTTAAACTTAATGCTATTATGCAAAAGGAAGGAAAATTTTACTTGAAGAATAACCAAACAAGGTTCAGTTCAAGTCTGTAGTTAAAAGTAACTACTCATTATTTTTTCACATTCCAATTTTATTTATGTTTTTATAAATATGCAACTATATAGAGATCCATTCTGATTACAGTGTGACTTCATATTCCAATGAACTGACAAGATGGCATATAATAATCTTTCAGTGAAGTAGGCTTTTGCTTCATTTAATAGGGCCAATACATTTTTTTTTTAGGGTGAGAAAAAACCTGTGAAGAAGCTGCATTAGCCAATAGCTACAATTAGGGAAAGTATTATAGCAGTGGACATATGCATTGAATGGTATCACAAGCTTTTTGAATTAATGATATAAGCCCAGAGCACAGGTTCAAAATACCAGCTGTTGAAAGAGATTTTAAGACCAAATGTTTTATACATTTGTGTCATGGAAAACAACCATCAGCTGTACTTTTTTTTTTTTTTCCTGCAAGCAGATTCTCTCCAAGTTAAATAGGGTGATGCCCAAGGAGTGTTCCATGTATTCTACAACCATGTCTTCTTTGCATCAAAAATCCCACTAGTTGGTAAAAAAAAAAAAAAATACTGATATTTTTTACCTAATTGATTCTCTAACAACCAGTTAATTAATGAAGAAGCTTATACTCCCTCAAAGGTTCAGGTTTTGAAAGGCACTACATCCAAAATCTTATCAAGGTTTGAGTTATCCCTCTGTGGGGATGTACCAGAAACATTTTCCCTGTTCCTAGGAGGGATCTAGTGTCACTTCAGAGGAGGCTTGTGAAATATCTGGGCATTTCCAAAGGGCTGCTTAAAGGCGTCTTCTCATTGACCAAGAGTATTGAATCAGGCTTGAAGATAAACAAAGCAATTACCTTTTTCTTTTCTTTTTCAACCTAAATACTACATTAGTAGTAGAGGGATGGGAGCTACACAAAATACTCTTCCCTTCACAATTTCCCCTCCATGCAGAGATTAGAACAATAGAGAAATCTTCCCCTCTCAAAAGGTTAATTATTTTTCTTGGTATAAACCTAACTTTATACTGAAATTAACTCTTAACATAAATGAAGGAGAGCCACATATATCTGCTAAGACTTATGTTATGAACAATTAAAGAAAGTTGCAGAAGGAGGTAGTAGGATAACATGTGTGCAATATGCTAGTGAGGCCATAAATTATTTAGGATGCATACATATGTAGTAAACATATAAACATACATATGGAAATGATAAAATAAATTCAGGTAAGTACTTAGCTTTACCAGTGAGAGAAGAGAATATGATAAAAGTCTTAGGAAACATCACTTTTATTTGTGATGTTTTATTTCTTATGCCAAGTGATGAATTAATGGGTTCTATTATTTTTATACTGTAGTACATTTGAAACATCTCAGCATTAAGAAAAATATCTTCCAGGTGAGTGGTTAAGAGTTTGGGACTTTGGAGTCACCTATGCTTCTGATTAAGTCTTGGTTCTCCTATGTAATAACTTTTGTTTTGTTTTAGAAAGTTACTCAACCAAAGATTAATTTCTTCATCCTTGAGATGGGTATAAAATAGTACCCATTTTATAGGATCATTTTCTGGATTGAATGAATTAATGGGTTGACAATATTTAGCATACTGCCTCTCATGCTGCACTCAAGTCATACTATATGTATATATGCTTGTACACAAAGTGCAAGTCATTTTATGTACTTATGTATGGTGTCATTATACCTTTTAAAAACTTACTAGCCATATGATCATAGGTGATTCACCTAAATCTTCTGACATCTAGTTATCATCTTATAAAATGCAAAAAGTTAGATTACCTATCACATATATCATAAGATCCCTATGAGTATTAAATGCAAAAACATGCAAAAACACTTCAAAATATTTAAAGTCATCATAAAATATTAGTGTTTTTGAAAAATTAAAACATTTTTTATTTGTCACTACTTCTTCAACAGTTGAGAATATTGAAAATCTACTGCTATACTGGACACTGCTAAATTCTGTGAATAGAATAATATATTTTTTTAAATGTGTATTTTCGGGGCTTCTGAGTGGCTCACTTGGTTAAGTATCTGACTTCAGCTCAGGTCATGATCTCGCTGTTCATGAGTTCCAACCCCATGTCGGGCTCAGTGCTGACAGCTCATAGCCTGGAGCCTGCTTGGACTGAGTCTTCTTCTCTCTCTGCCCTCTCATGCTGTTCTGTCTCTCTCTCAAAAATAAATAAACATTAACAAATTAAAAATATATTTTCTTGGCTCATGCCCTCTTAGGGTGCATAGTCTAGTGAAAGGTACCAATAATAGCCAGGTGTCTTAGTCAGCTTGGGTTACTATAACAAAATACCATAGACTAGGTGGCTCAAACAATAGACATTTATCTCTCACAGTTCTTGGAGGCTGGGAAGTTGAAGATAATTGGCAAATTCAGTTCCCAGTGAGAGCCTTCCTTCTGGCTGGCAGATCATTGCTTTCCTGCTGTGTCTTCACATGGTGGAAAGAGAGATCTGATTTCTTCCCCTTTTATGTAAGAGCTCTAATCCTATCACTGGGGACACACTCTCATGACCTCATCTTAACTTAATTACCTCTGAAAGACCCACCTCCAAATACCTGGGCATTAAGCCTTCATATATGAATTTTTTGAACACACAAATATTCAATGCATGAAAACAAGGAAAATGGAGAGAGAAAAAAAATATGTGGCAAGGCTATATAATAAGAAAGGGTAAGGTGAATAATGAGGACATAAAGATGCCTCCATGCTACTGTAAGGAGGTGGGAAGTGGATGCTGTGATATGTTGAAGATATAGGAGTGAGAAGACAATAAAAGGTTTTGTTGACCTTGTTAAGAATTTTGGTCAAAGAAGTCACTAAAGGATTTTAAGCAGATGCTTACGTGGCCAATCTGTTTTACAAGATCATTCTAAAGGCTGGGTAGTGATCACATTAGAAAGGAGAAAGAAGGAAAGTTAGGAATGGCTTTAATAAGTTCAAGAAGAGAGGTTAATACTTTGTAATGGGGTGGCGGTGGGGTGATGTTGGATAAAGATGTATCTACTGAGAATCAAAGAATAGGTGATTGATTGGATTGGGTTGGGAAAAAGAGGAAGAAAAATTGTCTGCCTCCTTGATTGATATTAAAGATCCATTTTTTAAATACAAGACTTAATTTAAGACTTGGGATGGTCTTTTAGAGTATTAAACCTTATTGAAAGAAATTAATCCATTCATTCAAAATATACTTATTGAATTCCTACTAATGGCAAACAGTGCTTACATAGTGTTAAACAATATAGACAAATGTAATCCCTACTCTCATACTGCTTGAAGACCAGTAAGGAAGGACATAACTGAACAAATAAATAGATAAAATAATCACAAATTATGATGTCTGAATCATTTTCCTGTGGCTGCCTTAAAAAATTACCACAAACCTGGTGGCTTGAACAACACAAATTTATTCTCTCACACTTCTGAAGCTCAGTTAGTTTCCCTGGGCTGAAATCAAGGTTTTAGCAGGGCTGTGCTACCTTTGGAGTCTCTAGGGGAAAATCCATTCCTTGCATCTTCTAGCTTCTAATGCTGCCAACATTCACTGATGTGGTTTGTGGCCACATCACTCCAATTTCTGCCTCCATAGCCACCCTGTCTCATCTCTTCTGTGGAAAAATCTTCCTCAGTCTCCCTCTCATAAAAATATTTGTGATGGCATCTAGGGTTCACCTGGAGATCTCAGGATAATCTCCCCATCTCAAGGGCTTTAATTTAATCACCCACATAGTCCCTGTTATGTGCAAATTGGCACATAAAGCAATGTTCACAGGTTCTAGTAGTTAGGACATGGATATCTTGGAGGGGGGTATTTTTCAGCCTAACACTTACCCTATAAAGGAAATAAATAGAGGACTATGAAGGAGAATAATGATGAATATTTATTTTATGGTTAGAAGGTAAAGATGAAGAAACTGGAATGAAGTACATTGAAAAGATAAACTGAGATCTGATCGTTTAGGGCCCTGCAAATGTCCAGATTTTATTCTAAATGAATTGGGAATTGATCCAAGGAATTGAGTTAGAAAGGCAATATGATTTGATTTACATGTTTAGGAAGATAATTTTAGATGCTGTAAAGAAAATTGGTAGAAGATGGATGACAATGGAAGCAGGGCGACATGCCAAGAAGCAAAAGAGAATAATGGTTGGAACAGGGTGGTTCAGTGGAAATACAGCATTATGGACAGAACTGAGATTCATGTTAGAAATAAAATAATCAGGATTTAGATGGATTAGATGTGGAGGGTGAGAGGAAGAAAGGAATAAAGAATGACCCTTAGATTTCTAGTTTTAACAGTTAAATAGCTGATGATATTATTTTCTGACATGAAAAAGTAAGATGCAGAAGGAAATAAGAGTTGTACCTTGGGAATGTTAATTCTCAGATAACCTGGAGGCTGTGGAGCTATAGGAAGTTGGGTGAAGAGGTCTAGGGCTCAGAGGAGAGATATGGCCCAAAAATATAAAAAAGGGAATGTTTATCCCAGAGATAATAATTAAAGCAATGAGAATGGATGAAGTCACTCAGAAGCTTCTATATGAAGAAAGATGAAGAGAGTCCAAGGCAAAACCCCAAGGAATACCAGTAGTTAAGTTTAGGTAATGGAGGAAAAGCAAGTAAAAGAGAGTTCAAGTGAACAACCAGTAACAGATGGGGGAGAGGATATTGTCACAGAAGTCAAGAAAGGAGATGGTTTCATCAAAGAGAGAAGACAGAATATACTCGTATTTGACAATGTAGAGGTCACTCCTGACTTTCACAAGAGTGGTTTCAGTGGAATGATGGGGATGAAGCCAAATTGCACTGATGAGCTAATGGGAAAAGCTGAAGGGTTAGTGTAAATGAGAAAATAGCAATAGCGCACAATTTTCTGAAGTCTTCTCTCTTGGATTGGTGCAGAAAATAAAGATACAAGTAGACAAAAATTTTAATTTTGAAAGGAGTTTAGGGTATGTTTGTGTATTTTCTTAGTAGGGGTAATGCAATAGAAAGGAAGAAATTTGGTGATACAGGTGAACAAAATTTAAATTGGTCCTATAGTGATTCTGTGTATTAGAGACAATTTCCAGCTGCCCCATCAGTTTTTCTCTTCTCTGATAGCACTTTTGTGCTAGCCCTCTCCTGGGAGAAATAGAGAGCTCTTTTAACAACCAAACTGTCCTTGTCTGTTTGAGAGGCCATGTCATACCTGTTGGCTTTCTTTGCAGAAACTTTCCCTTATTATTTTATTTGAAAAGTCTTCTACTTTCTTTTATGAACTAAGATAAATTTTCTTAAAATCACTTTTGGTTTCATTCCCAGGTCTTTCCAACAATTATTCAGCTGAGGTGGGATGGATGGAGAGGATAGTACAAGTCTCCAGAGGTTCTTAAATACTTTTAGAATGGGAGTGGTCCAAGACACACACCCTAGTCCCATTACCTTCTCCCTCTCTCTTGCGCAGGCTTTATCCAATCTAGAATTGCATTCTTTTCCTCAGGTAAGTGTAAAGTCAGAGGCTTGGCTGGAAATGAAGCTTCTGAGCACGGAAATGTCCAGCCTCCAGTCCTCAGCTTTAACCTCTTTACTCTCATGCTCCATGATGGAGGTGTCAGTATTTGAATATCAACCCCGTCACTTATTGCTCTCAGACATCCTGAGCATAAGCCTTCTTGTTTTCTTTGAAAAGGTGAACTTTAAAAAGTGCCTAAAGTATATGGGGTAGATTTTATTAGTAGGAGACATTGAGGAAGACCTGGACATTGTGGCTATACTCCCTGAAAAAATAGGATTCACGCTTTCAGTCAGGTGTATAGTGCTACTGAGAAATGAGAACTTGTTAAAGACAGAAGGTAAGCAGAGAAGGGAACTCTCTTTCTTCTGCACACTCTTTCCTAAGATTTGAATTTGGATAGCCCTCTAATATACAAGCACCAACACCTATGCTCCTACTTTACCTTGAAAGTCCCTCTTTGCCAGGGAATCTGGTGGTCATATCATGAGAAGACGAGCATATTTTCTAAAAGTTCAGGAAAGGTGAAGGTCCAGGTAACATTTTTCCAAAATTTGATGCTATGTTCCCCAAAATATCACCTGGAAAAACATGACTTTGTTCTAAAAGTTAAAATGTAGTAGGTCAAAAGTCACTTGTTGTAGCTACAGAACAATAACCGGGCTTGATAATGATGTACATGAAACTGTGACATGGCAGTGCCCCAGAGGAGCCTGATTAAGAATTGCAGTTAAGAGTCAGCTGTCCCATGGGGACAAATTCTGACCTGTGTGCATGCTGAGGCAGTTTGAAAACACTTCTAATCTCAGGTAAGCTTAGCAACTCAGCCATCCCCAGTGATAAAAAACAATAACCCCAAGGAGAGTACTGTTGCTGAACTTAACTACCTTCCCCCCCAACTTGGCCACAAGAGAATAATTTATACTTTGGATATTTGTATTTCAATGTATAATTTTGACTAACCTATGATCACAGGGAAAGGTTTTTTTTTTTTCATAACTTGCTCTTGCAATGGTTGAATCCCTTATCTCAACACTGGCACTCATACACTGGCACTGAGACTAGCCTAGAGTATTCTGTGTTCTCCTAAAATGTGCTTTTATTTAGTCATTGTTTTAACTTCTGGAGTGGCAAGAGAAGGTGAGTAACGATAAGAATCATAATAAGGATGGGAGACTGGAGCATGGAGAAGGGAGTGGCTTTCCCCAGTTGAGGAGTGGTCTGAAATGCAGTGCTGACATTTTGATTCTAAAGTAAGGATTATAAACTGATTATAAGTAGAGATATAATATGACTTTCCAGCAACTAGTTGGTGAAGCTAAAAGCCCATAGCCTTTCCATACACTTTTAAGGAGATTTTGGATCCACAAGATAATACCAATTTTTACATGTAGCTATAAAGCTGCCTCTCATATATTCAAAACTCTTAGGTTGCATATTCCCCAAGCTTTCTAGTATGACCTTCCTTGAATTTCTTTTCACTGCTTTATTAGCATATCCTTGAGAAGAAGACCAGATGAGTGGAGTAAGGGAAATTACATGGCAGAGAGAGGACATCACAACCAGGAACATTGCCCCTAAATGCTCAATGGTTTGTTTGTGTTACTGGATTCTCTTTCATTCCGAGAGAGGGCTCTTCAGAACCTCATCAGATTTGAGTTTTGATTGTGATTTCATGTAGAGAGTGACCTATCAAGAGCCGGTGGAGTAAAGGCAAGTGAAGTGGAGCAGACACTAGAAACTGCCAGGAGACCAGAGGCTGCACTTCATTACATGACCAGACCCTGACAAGGAAAAGTCAGAAGGCTAGGAATCTGAGCTGCCCTGGTGACTTGGCAGCTAGACCTCAAGCCATGAGGCAGGACACCAGAGTTCAGGGCAGACTGCATTTCACTGGAACTCCAGGCCAATTGAATCATACTGAAATCTGAGATGGAAAAGACAAAACCAAGTCAGCTGCTCATTTATCAGGGGCCAGAGAAAGCTTACAGTATTCCCTGAGATTTTCTTTCCAGTGTTACTCCAGGCCAGACAGCATCTAGAGGCCCCCAAAAGAGTTTCAGTAATCCTTGGAAGAGATAGTCCCAACCCACCAGGTTGAAAGCATTACTTGACACCGAGGAGCTAATTTCCTGGGTCAGTTGTATCTCTTTGATTTTTTTTAAAAAATTTATTTAAATCCAAGTTAATTAACTTACAGTGTAATAATGGTTTCAGGAGTAGAATTTAGTGATTCATCACTTAGATAGAACACCCAGTGCTCATCACAAGTGCCCTCTTTAATGTTCATCATCAATTTAGCCCACCCCTCCCCCACCTCCCCTCCAGCAACCCTCAGTTTGTTCTCTGTATTTAAGAATCTCTTATGGTTTGCATCCCTCTCTGTTTTTCTTACTTTTCCTTCTCTTTCGCTATGTCCATCTGTTTTGTTTCATAAATTTCACATATGAGGGAAGTCATATCATATTTATCTTTCTCTGATTGACTTATTTCATTTAGCGTAATACACTCTAGTTCCACCAACGTTATTGCAAATGGCAAGATTTCATTCTTTTTGATCGCGGAATAATACTCCATTGTGTATATATATACCACATCTTCTTTGCCTATTTGTCAGTCGATAGACCGATAGTCTTTCTATACTTTGGCTATTGCTGATAGTGCTGCTATAAACACTGGGGTGCATGTGCCCCTTCAAATCAGCATTTTTGTATCCTTTTCATAAATACCTAGTAGTGCAATTGTTGGGTGGTAGGGTAGTTCTATTTTTAATTTTTGAGGAAATTCCATACTGTTTTCCAGAGTGGCTGCACCAGTTTGCATTCCCAACAGCATCTCCTGGGTGTTTGCACCTTTCAAATATTTACTCTTCTTTATTTTCAGGCACCCTCATGACCTGGGTCAAGACACTAATGAACGAACAAATGTTTTCTGAAGTGTATGTTGCTTTGTTACATTCTGGGCAGGGAACACAAAAATTCAGTGGCAGAATCTCTCTCCACAAAAGCCTTTTCAATGTGTTCTGCTTGGTATAGTCACTGTGTCACCCCTAATCATTACAATATAAGGTAGCTGAGAATAAGTACCAAACGGAGGCTAGGGTGGTAATAGTTATAGGAGCTCAGCTTACTGGACTGATTAGCGTAAATCAATATTGACTCTTTGAGATGCAGTTGGGCTTTCTTTTAACCATTGAACTGATAATTTTTCAAGCAAGTGTACAAATGCAGAATGACTTTCATTCTTCCCCCTTCTTATGGTATCATAAGAACTAGAAGAAGAAAACCATCCACAAATATTGGAAAAAAGGTCTTTGGTCTCTGGGCATACTGTTCCCCTTCCTGAAAACTGCTTCCAACACCACTGCTCCTTTACTCCTAAACTTTTGCTGAATAACTCATACTCATCTTTCAGTCTCAGGCGAGATAGACATCACCTCCTCTGGAAGCCTCACCTCATCCTCCCTCCCACTGTTTTGGCTGAGTGTTAGTTTAGTGGGCTCCCACAGCATCCTGTGATTTTCCTTGTCAAGACATTTACATCATTGAATTGCTGGTCTTCCCCTGATGTATTATAAGCTTGAGGACAGTTCTTGAGTTCATATGCCCAACACAATGCCGAATCCAGGGTGGAAACTCAACTAATATTCACTGTTTTAATGAATAAACCCTGAAACCGTGAATGCAAAAAAAAGGTGGGTGTCATGGATGCAGCTGTTTTGGCTGTGCTTTGAGCCCCCTTCCCATCCCCCAAATTTGCTCTTTTCTTTTGGCAATTTTCTCTTATCTGCATCCACCTGGGAGGTTTCATTTGAGTGATTTGCAAGGAAGAGGTGCAATCATCAGAGTGTTTATTGGACCATCATCCCCCACTGTTCTGGCTGTTACTTCACAGAAGTGGAAGAACGGGCAGGTTGCAACTCACCAGTCTTCCCACTGTGACGCTCTTTCATTTCAAGCCAATTGACAAATGCATATTGGCTTTTCTCAGTGCACTTTCACTACTGCACTTGGTTAAAAAAAATCTTTACAACCACACTCTGATTGGATTTCTACTGTTTTCCCCACTTACACGTGAAGGAATTGAGTTATATAATGTCCAGGAAGTCAGACCAGGTTGGTGACGCAGATAATTTGTGAACTAGAAGCCTCTGGGTTTACAGGCTGTGACAGGCTGCTCTTTCCCCAGTTGTCTTAAAGGTCTCAGTTCATTACCTTTTGTCAATAAGGAATGAATGGAGTAGCATGTCTCTGAAGTTTGGGTTCCCATTTCTTCCTTGGGAAATAAATACCAGCTCTTTATAACTCTTCATTTATTAGACATGCCAGTTTGCTGAGTGACTTAGAAAACTTTTAGAACCAACTGCTGCATTAACAGTGGTCATAAAGAGAAGAAAGTGGAATTATTCACAATGTCAACCTTGATTTCCTTTTCCTTAATCTCCACTACCATCCCCATGCCCATCCCCCAACAGGTTCAGCCGTCTTTTGAGGGCTCTTAGTATATTAGACTGCTCTTTTCCCTTGAATGTCTTGAATTTAATCTTCCCTTCTGCTAGGCTTTACATTTCATCAGACTAGGCACCTTGCCTCTCAGAAGACCTCATTCATTATCTCTCCAAGATTTCTGAAATTCCTCCAACCAGGGCTAATTCCTTTAACAATTAGTAGGATGTTTTTTAATGAAAATAACCAGAGATAGGAAACCAATTGATTCAATTGGATATATATCAACTTTGTCCTTGAGGGTAGGGTTTCATAATAGACAAGGAGTCTAGAAGTAGGCACTGGTTTTTCTCTCTAGCCAAGAAGAAAAGAATGAAGCTGGAGGCTTGGTGCACCCAGAAAAGTTTTCATCCTCAAGGTCTACCTATAGAGAGCTTTCTCAAAATAGTGTTCACCTCTGCATGTCCTCTGTCTTCAAAACATTGCTGTGAGATGGAGGCCATGGGAATCATTATATTCCTTTTGCACAAACTTGTGGACATTATGGGAGCAGTAGCACAAGTGGCCGGTCAGCAGTCATACCCATCAATAGCCAAAGTCTTCCAACTTTGGGATTATACAACAAAGGAAATAAAAGGCAGAAACCACCCATGGTCTTTCTTTCTGACACATAGCAAGTATTTTAGGCAGTATTCTTTAGCTGGCTGAATAGGGCTTCTCCAGAGCAATGGTCTTCTATTCATCTTTGTCTTCTAAAACCCATCAATGTGCCTGGTGTTTGTTATGTACTTAGTAAATATTTACTAATTTTCTGTTTATATTTATTTTCTTTCAAATTCTTTGTATTTTATTTAAATAGAGTAAAGTTTTCATACTGGCTTTGTAGAATAAGGGGTTTTCTTCAAATCTTTGTGAATTATTTTGCCTTTTTATTTGGAACAGGTCCTTTATTTGTGAGAAATTCTTTTCTCCTCAAGAAAATCAATTAAATAATATATGTGAAAGGATCTGAATACCTCCAGAGAAAAATGCCATCTTTAAGCTATTATCACCTTATTATTTTATAAAGAATAAATTTTGCTTCACTCAGTTTTATGTTTTAATTTTTAAAAAATTTTAAATTTTGCTTCACTAAATTTAGTATGACTACATGTCTTGGTTCACCAAAGATGGTTCCATCTATGCCTATTCTGAAGTAAATATTAATACATCTCCTTTCCACTCTCAGAAGTGTCCACATTTGGACAACTTTCCAATTAGCTCAATTGGCAACTGACAATTAGATCAGCTACTCCATAGTGGTGCTGGTTTGGCAACCATCTTCTTTGGCCAGGGAACCTTCAGGGATCTTAAACTAATACCAGCCCCTCATGTGAGCAGATGTTCTCCATAGCAACTGTGGAGTTACAAACTTATATGAGTTCCTGGTAGACTTCCCTGACAGACCTTGTGGTCAAGAGTCTCCCCTGCCTCCTGGCACCTCTATGTTTTTTCCATCCTTTGCTAGGACCCCCTTGGAGATAACCAAAACCCTACTCTTTTGGTTTGAATTGACATCTGGTTCCAGTTTGGAAACCTCAAAGCACTCCACACACAGACCCTATTAAAGACATGTGCTCCATCTCTGTCTGCACTTTGCCTTCATATCCCCATGTGGCATCTTGTGTTATCCTATGTATTTCTTCCAAGACCAATGAGTGATAAACTTCTCTATTTCAACTTCTCTTGAATAATGTTATTGAACCATGACTCACCACCCGGCACCTGTGCTCCACTTAACAAATGTTAGTTTAACAAAGTCGTAACAATAATAGATTATACAGTTGCCATAAATCTCATAGAACCAAAAGACTAGGATGGTAGCCCCAGTCTGCCTATCTGTGACCTCAAATTAGCTATTTGCCAACTCTCTGATCTCATAATGGGGAGTCCTATCATTTTAGCTGAAGTACTTGCTATCATCTTGTTTCATTTCATCTTCTTTCTCTTAGTTGCTTGCTGTCATATCACCATTTTATCTTCTTTACAACACCAATTAGTACATGAAATATAATTATTTGCATGTGTATTTTCCATTGCCCCCTAACTCCTTGCACCTCCTGAGCCCATAAATGTAAATCTTTAAGCAAGGATTTTGTCTTATTCACATTGGTAATCCTAGAACCTAGTACATACTGGATGTACAACAAAAATTTTTTGGTTGACTAAAATCAAAGTCTTTTTTTTTTTTTCCACTGCTAGAGAGGATTGATAATAATAGGAGAAAGCTTCTGGTGGTCTTCTACTTCTTTGTTGTGGTTCAACTTGAGTTAGAACAAATAAAGTGATTAATACTAGGCCTAACTAAGTTGTAGAAGAAAGTTTTGGGGGTGCAAAGTATAAGAAAGCAAATCTAGAGTAGGAATTACCCTATCTTCTACAGCAAACTCTAATCTTCTCTTCTCCCATGTTTAGATGGGCACATTTTATTCTTGACATTTCCTCTGATGAGAAGTTCTTGGTATCAAGCAGACAACTTTTCTCTGAGGGATGTCTTTGAAAGTGAGGTGCAGCTTACTTTCCCATCTGAGCTGTTAACTAAGTAGTTCTGTTTTCTTAAAGAGATAGGCTATTGTCACCCTGCAACTGGTGTAAGAGACTAATTTTGAGTTTTCTTTTTATGCTGAGAGTGGTCAAGGGCAAAGGGCAGACGATAAACTTCTAAATTAAAGCTTTTAAGAAGTATTTTTTCTTTAAAAAGTAGGTTTTGAAGCATTGACTAATGAGATGGTTAATTTTATTTGTCAACTTGATTGGGCTAAGGGATACCAAAATGGCTGGTAAAATATTATTTCTGGGTGTGTCTGTGAGTGTTTCTGGGTGTGTCTGAGTGTGTCTGTGTCTGGGTGTGTTTCTGAAAGAGATTATGATTTGATTAGGTAGACTGAGTAAACTGATCATCCTCACTAATGCAGGTGGGTTTTATCTAATCCATTGAAGGTTTAAATAGAACAAAAAGGCAGGGGACAGTGAATTTAGTCTCTCTGCTTGAGTCTGGACATTCATCTTCTGCCCTCAAACACTGTTCTCTTGGTTCCTGGGCCTTCAAGCTTGGACTGGAACTTTACACCATTGGTTCCCCTGGTTCTCAGGCCTTTAGGTTTTGACTGGAACTACACCAGCTTTCCCAGGCCTCCATCATGCAGACAGCAGTGTGTAGGACTTCTCAGACTCTAAAACTGTATAAATCAATCCCTCGTGACAAATCTTTTTATGTATATATATATACCTTATTGGTTCTGTTTCTCTGGAGAATCCTGACAACCCACATTGGACTCATGAAAAAGACATAGAAGATATTTTCTTTGAGAAACTTTAGTATAACTCAGTCCCTATGGTGGAGTTTATTAGAATTTTTTAAATCACAGGTTGAATTTTATACTCTCTTATGAAGAAAACTATATTCTATTTGGTTAGCTTGCTCTAAAATATTATAAGAACCACTAGCTGTATATGATTCAAATGTTGTGTGGAGAAACTGGATGAAATCTAAGGAAATAGCCTGGGTTATAAAATACCACATATTTATTATTATTTCTGTCTTCATTATTTTCTATAATTCCTATGTCCAGAGCATGCCGGAACTTAACCAGAAAAGAAAGTCATATTACCAATAACACCCAAATTGCAATGTCACCAAACTCAAGTAAGAAATTAGTACCCTTAGTAACATCATCTAGTTATTTCTCAGTGTGTCCAAGGGAGTGCTTTCCTTGTATCTACAAGACAATCTTTTAGCTGTAGCAAAGTTTTGGTGGCTGCTACGATTTTTCTTTCCTGATCTAGTTATCACCACTTACCTATAGTCTCTAAGAAGGAGCTTGAGGAAGGCTTATCATCTTTGTGAGACATTCAGTGTCCAAACCTATAGTAGATTTGATATATTAGTACCCCTTCTCACAATTGAGTATCATTTTCCAGTATGTAGGCTCTTGTTTTATCCCCTTCCATATTGTCTCTGGGCTTGACTGTGTGACTTATTTTGGTCAGAAGAATCTCAGAATACATGATTCAGAGTATTAATAAATGCTTGTACCAAAGTTGAATGTTCCATGGAATATTGTTGAATGTTTTATTGGAATATTCCCTTTAGTGACCCATTTGTCATGAAAGAAACTTTACCACCTCAAGTGTACCATGCTGTGAGGAAGCCTAGCTAGCCACATACAGAGGCCACTTGAAGGTGAGCTGAGAAAATTGAGCTATAGCTGGAAGCATGGTTCCAAACACATGGCCCCTGTTTAGCCATCTCTCATATTTGAGCCTTACAGCTGAAAGCTCCAGACAGTAGTAAGCAGAGATGGGCCATCTCCACTGGGTCTGATAGAACTCCTGACTCAAGAGAATTATGAGAAAATAAAATTATTCCTTCGTTACGTTGCTAAGTTTTAGAGGGTGATTTGTTGAGTGGGAGTAGATAATTGAAATAAAACCATTATTCTCAGAGTTCTAAAATGATGCTAGGCCTCTGTAGAAGTAGAGGAAGTTGCTTATTTCTAAAGGGTGCCCAAGCAGATCTTCCCAGGTCAGACTCTCGTTGACCTTAATTAGGTCACATGTTCATCAGTGAACCCAATCACTGTGGCCAAAATGTTTTTCTGAGCTAGGCCACATAGTCACCACTGGAAAATCACCTGAAAAACTGAGATGGGGATATTATTACAAAAAGAGAAATGGACTTTAAGCAGGCAGAAAAGATATGTGTCCATTACAGAAAACAACGATAAAACAATAACAACAACAACAAAAACCCCAAGATGTCTGGTTCTAGTTCATTGTCCAAAATTCCTATGAAAGAATATCCTAAAGAAAACATCCTTTCCAATGTAACCTCATGGTTCTTTGATGAAAGAGGAGTAGCCAGAAGGAAGATATATTGGAATTTTGTATACTATTCTATGGTGTTAGCCACCAAGAATTTACTGTATTCACTGCTGCTTTGGGATTCCCAGGTGACTTCTACAGCCAAAGGGCCTTATTTCACATTTGACCAGGCTCTAGACTTCTTGTCTCTGCAACATTGATTTGGACAAGATAATTTAGGTGTCCCCTACAGATACTATGAATGAGTAAGTTGCACTTTCTGGGGCTGGGATTTGAATGGAATGTTGTTCCGTGTGGAGTGCAAGAATTGTCCAATGAGAAAGACAGCCCTAGGGTTTGTAATATCCCAACTTGGTCTCACCTCCCGATTCCAAACTGGCTTCACTTAAGATGCTATCTCTTTTCTTTAACACCTAACTTATGATGGAGCATGAAATATCCAGCTGGCAGTCTTCTCTGCCCTAGAATGCAGACCACTTGGCTGCCATACAACATATAATGCCATAAACTGGTTTAGTTGAGAGGTTGAGTTTTCTCAGAAAAGAGCCCAAGCCTTTGCAATCTTTATTTCCCAAATTCTAGCATTCTTGTCCACAATCTGAACATATTAAAAGAAAAACATTAACTTTTTAAAATATTGATTAGGTAGTAAATCGGTGCGTAATGGGTTGGGAGAATGAAAATATATGGTGGACATCTTTTGGTTTTGCTAGTCCAGAATCCATATCTTTTACTTCTGACAACAACACTTAGAATTTACTTTTGAAAATTATCTATTTCTCACTCTTAGTCTGTGTGATATAAGATGGACCCATGGCCCCCCTCTAGGAATGAGTACCTTAACGAAATCCAACTTTATGAATATTTTCTTGCCATACTAGTTACTTCAGATTTGGGCATATGACCTAATTTGTGCTAATGATTTCTGTCACAACTTGTTGAAGAAAAAGTTAGCTCTTTCTGCAGATCAGAAAACTAGGAAAATGCATCTCTTGGGTAAATGTAGGTGCTGACCACTTGGAGAAGACCTGACCAAGGGTCATGTCGAAACCAGGGAGAGAAGAATTAAGAAATGAAAGGAGAAAGGCCTATTCTTGATGACATTGCTTGAATCCCCAGATCCAACTTTGCCTGAAGCTAGCTTTTACTTTACAAAGGTGAATAATTTCCTTCTTCAAAATGTTTTCCAATTTTAAGCCCCGAGATTGTCTATGGAGTTCAAACAGCACTCTCTAACTTCTTTCTATGCTGAACTGGTCATTGTGGGCCACATACTGGAGAATTTGAGATAGAGATAAATAAATAGGAGGGTGACAGAGGATTTTGATTTATTTTGGCATCTAACATGCCAATAAACACCCACATCTTATCACAAGAGCTTCTTAATTGGCCCCTGCACCTCTGGTATTCTCTAATCAATTCTTCATTCTGCAGTCAGAGTGAGCATTTCAATATGCAAATCTAATTAGGTCACTGGCTCTTCAGTGACTCCTCAAAGCTTGCAGGACAAGTCGAAACACTTTAGCATGTTTACAAGGTCCTTTTGTTCTAATGTCTGTTTATCTCACCAGCTGCTGCAGTTCCAGGTTCTCTCTCACCTGCCCCATCTCACTTCCCTTAACCCAGCTACTTTCTTTTTGAATATAAACTTTAATGCCACTACTTCCACTAACACCTTCACAGCTAAGTGATATGCTCCCTGGTCTATGCTCCCATATCTCAACACTTAGATAATAGAAATGCCATTATAGTATGTTTTTCCACTAGCTATGCTCTACATCCCTTTTGGACAGGGACCATCACCACTGTATTTGCAGAATGTAAATGGTAAAATAGCCCACGTTGCTGAGTAAATGAATAAATAAGTATATCTATATACCAGCCTGGAGCTAGTTTTCCAAACATTCTAGATGACTTATATTTTTAGCTGTTCACACTAATGCTTTTCTTTTTAACGCCAGAATAGGAGATGTTAGTTCAAAAGCCCATATTCTCCTTTCATAAAGTTCTGTAGAGGAGAGGACAGCTTCTTTCCTCCCAGGAAGGCAGGAAATGGTTTGGAATGAACATCCAGGTTCACCTTCTATATGTTTCTGACTGTCCCTTAAGGATGAGGAGTCATGAATCTGAAAGGTGAAAACTCTACTTCCAGGGAGACTTATTTCTGAAGGAAGGGTACTACTCAGGAATAGAAGTGCTTTTCTGTCTTGATCTCTTAGACTGGGGAGATGCTCAGACCCATAAGACACCCTGTCCTCTGTTTTTCTCCTTTTCTTCCAAAATCCGGCCATTAAGCCCACTCAGGTTGAAGTGGGACCTGCCATTCTCTGGGTTATTGTATGTAGCTGGGTAGGTAAGTCCAATGGGGCTAACTATTCTCAATACAGGGTATAGTTATTGAATAGTGGCCAAAAAATATATATATCCAAGTCCCAAACTCCAGAACATATAAATTGGGCCCTGTTTTAGAAAAGGGCTCTTTGCAGTTGTTACTAAGTTAAGGATTTTGAGATGGAATCATCTGGACTTAGGGTGGGTCTTAAATCCAATGGCAGGGCCCTTATAAGAGGCAAAGGGAGATGTGAGACAGAAACACAGATCAGAAGGCCATGTAAATATGGAAACAGAAATTGGAGTTATGTTTCCAGAAGCCATGGAATGCCTACTGCCACCAGAAGCTGAAAGAGGCAAGTCCAGATTCTCACCTAGAAACTTCCAACAAAGCATCGCCCTCTCAACACCTTGATTTTGGACTTGACTTTGGAACTATGAAAGAATAAACTTACAAATTGTTTTTCATCCCCAATTTCATGGTAATTTGTTACAGTCATCCTAGGAAATTATAAACAAGGTAAAAATTAAAAACAAAACCAAAACTCTGTCTGGTTTCAGTT